>CAUJNA010002480.1:0-85415 GCA_963377175.1 Effrenium voratum | reverse complement strand
GATGCCGCCCTGGACTTCTTGGGGTTCCGACTGAACCTCACAAGCAGCACCATCTCCTTCATCCCCTCGCATGAGAAGCACAACATGCTCTCCGTCAAGTCAGCCGCACCACTGATGCATAAGGAATCTGGATGTTATTCCGGACGCACGCTGATCAACCGAGTTTCCTTTCCTGAGTTTCAGCGAGGTCAGGGTCTTGCAATGTTGAAGAGGTTGCACCTCCAACACGGTTTCACCTTACATAGAGAAGAAAAACCGTCCTTTGCGGAACCACACTGGTTTTCTTCTCTGCCTTTGCATCCTGACAGATTTGACCTGATTTTCGCGCCGCAGCTGTTTGACTGTTTGACCAAAATCCGTTACGAGCATGGATACCAACACAGCACGCCAGCTGCTCCAAGACTTCGAACTCATCCTTGGCATTGCCCAACAAGGCATCGCCACCATCCGCGAGTTCCCTGAGAGTCCGCCTGCCGAACCTGATTTGGCACCGGAGGCCACGTTCAACCCCGCCAGTGAGGACCTGACCAACTCACCACCAACACCCCTCCTGGCCCCCCTCGAGGACCTCTTTGAGCCATCTCCTGATGCTCCAGATGAACACCTTCCCACTGATCATGACGAACAATTCCCTGATCATTGGGCTCCGCCCACCCCTCCTCCGTCTTCTCCCGGCGAAAAACGAGCTCGCCGCGCACGTGATTTGGCCTCCTCACGATCTACGGCATCCAAAACCTGCTCGTGGACCAAGCGAAGCTACCACATCGACCAGGACTGATGCCTCTACTGAGGCCGAACCTGAAGCCTCGCAGCCTTGGACTGAGGGAGAGATTGAACTCCTCCGTTCCCTTAAGACCAAATCCAAAGCCAAGTATGTGTGGTCAGTCATCGCCACAAGACTTTCTCGCACAATTGATGCTTGCAAGACTCAATGGGCCTTGCACAAGTGATGTCGCCCCAGTTGGGGCTCCGTGTGTGTGAAGCGTCCTGGAGCACGGACGGAAATTCCACATTGCAGGGGGACTGGAGCCGATTTGCCTATCCATTCCAATGAAGCTACGGCATTTCGGTGGATACCGGATCTGATCAATCCGGCGTACCTGCCTATTTCCTGACCCTCTTTCCTGATTCTTTTTGCGGTGTCTGTTTGTCGCTGTTGCTTCCTGTTCGGTGTCGATGTTGTGACCTGTTGATTTGCATTTGCATTCAAGCATTTTTACTGACTGCGTTTTGCATCTCGGCTAGTGAAGCCTCTCGAGATAAGTGTGTTGGCGTGATAACAAAGTCGGAACAGAATACATGGATGATGCTAACATATTGTGTTTGGAAGTCATGTGTGTCTGCAACTGAGAGCACTCACTATGTTCATACCTTTGAGCAGGCATGCAAATCACTGCGCAGGCTGAGCATTTGCACGTGTGACATGACATAGGTTTGCTGTTGCACGACATTGTGCAATGTCCATGTTCAGTGCAGCTTTCTGTCACCTATCCTCTTGGACTCTCAAGATTCGCTGAACCTCTTTCACATTCTGACTGCCTCTCCCTTGAGGAGAAAAGCAACATGGAGTCTGGGGCTCACAACTGGCTTTTACACCAGCCACAGCTCCTCAATGGAACGATCTTGGCGAGCCACAGGGGGACACACATACGACGCATGAGTTAAGCTAGGGATGCATTAGCCTGCTTTCAGTGACCGTTGGGATAAAGGATCACCAAGAGGCAAAAGTGCCAAGGACTGCACTAAGCTACGTGCCCGCTTCGCTACATTCAATGTGCCTACAAAGGCCTGGCTTGATACTGTGAGGCAGTGCAGGTGCCCTGCAACCCTGCAGGTGTACTGCAGGTCCACTAAAGCTGCACTACTTTACATGACGAAAAATGAGGCCTGGATTTGCCAAGCCTGGCGAATTTGGAACCACGATGGAAAAAGAGCAGCTCCGCGCCTCTCTTGCCAAAAGGGACCTAAACCTGCCGAGTTGGCAAAAGCCAGTTTTCTTTCAAGGCTGTGAACCATTCCTCTCAAGTTGTTTTATCTGGTCCTCTGATGGCTTCAAAACCAAGTGGTCTCAAGACGCTGCTCCCGAGTGGCATATTGCCACGTTGCCAGCGTCATCGAAGAATTAGCAAGAACTCCGGGTATGCGCCCTCAGCAACCTCCGGTGGCAGGAGGTACTCCCGACGGCCATCCAGTTCTGGGCGAACCGAGGACAACTCCCACATCAGAGTTTTCCCCAACAACTACTGAACAAACTGCCAGATTGCCACATGACATGGGTGTTTTTCAGCATCAAGGTGGGTTGTCTTTAAAGCCATCCAAAAGGGGCTCTTCTATGTGGAGAAACGCCCAAATGGCCAGATTCAGCCCTCTACAAACACATGCAATCGCCAAACCGAAGCAGAAGCATCCAAAAGAAAGAAACAAAGAACGAAAGAAAGGGACTCAAGGTGAGCCATATCTGAATGGCAAGCAGTAATCTATTCCTAGCTTGCTCCTGGAATGATGACAAACGGCTCGCAAGACAAGTTCGGATCAAGCTCAAAGCCAAAGTTGCTGCGAACGAAAAAATGGGGTCCTGGGGTTCGCCCTTCGAGCGGCGCAGCAGGATAGAGCCGTACTTGCCGCTCTCCCAGTCCCGGTGCAGCCGCGGCCCCACACGCTGGCCATGGTGGCAAAGTGGCCTGACCAAGCCCGTTGCAGTGGCGGAAACACAAATTGGAATTGATGTTGCTGGCGGTAATTCATTGGCTCAGGCTGACAACAATGGTGCCCTCGGTGCAAAAAGCAGGGAAAGCTTTGCATGTTGAATGATTTGAATCATCCATGCAGCAAGCTGTCAATATGTTTGTATTGCATGCAAGCATGCAAAGAGTGCAGCGCACGTTGCTTTTGACCCTTGTGATGTCAGAGAAGCTGCATTTGCAAAGGAAAAAACAAACAACCTGAGCGCTGTGTCCAAGTCATGTATGGCGACAAACGGCGTCTCGGCAACTTGATAGGTCGAGCCCACCCGGCACAAAGTCCAAACAGCAACTAGCCCGCAACCCAGAAAAAATGAGAGGAACCATCCGAAGGTTGCTGACATGTTGGGCTTCGGTGGCTTTATGGTTGCTCTTTGTTCTGTTCTGTGCTCAACTGGTGTGTTTGTTGCTTAGCATTCTAGCGTTGACTTGGACTGATGCATCTCTTGAGATGATACATTTGATTCGTGTCTTGCTTGACATGCGTTGAGTGCTTCTTGCTTACAGACTTGAGAGGAGCTGGCAGGTCACATTCATGTTTGAATGGAATATTAATGTTAGAAAGAGCCTGCTGAAACATTGTATTTTACGTGTTTGTTGGAGTTATTCAGTGTATGCGTGTGTTGTTCTTAGCTGAATTGGACTGCTATATCCTCAGACAAATTTGTGTGAGACATGACGACCTGGTCGGAGTCAACAAACGACCTGGAGTTAAAGCTGCTGCACGCACGTGACACAAATGACTGGTTCCCCCTGTGGGAATCAAAAGCCTCGAGCAGAGACTCGAATGCTAATTACCACGAACTTGACACTTGAATGGAATACAAGTATAGATCTGCAATGCCAGGTTGCCTTCCCAAAAGGACGCGGCAGACCAGCACCACCCATGGACTATCAAGACTGTCCTGCATGCACCGGATGCTACAGTCTGAAACATAAAGCTACTAGCCAGGTACGGTACAGCGCATACGTCAAGACAACTGAAATGCATACACCTGTTTGTTTTGAGCGAATCCCCTGCTCCACATCACAAAATTTAAGCGTGATATTCCGTGAGTGACGACCATCACCACAAGTGCTGACCACGCGTCGTCCCTTACACTGTTGCAAAACATTCCTTGTACAAGCACCGCAAGACCAATGCCTCCTTGAGGTGCCCGATGGTTGTTATGTGCATGTTCCGAGAGCATGTCCACTCTATGCCTGTGCTTCCATGGAAGCAGCAAAAAAGCCTGGCCCAAGCAGAACATTTCAGTCCTTGTTGTAGCCAGCTTCGGTTGCTTGTTCGTGCGCCATAAAACCTGGAACAACAGCTGCTAAGCAATCTTGTTCGAGGGTGGCGCACCTATGGCACCTAATTGAGCTCATGCTGGCTGAAGTCTCAGCACACTCCACTACTTCTTGTCGAGTGAGGATGTCAATGTACTTTTCGAAGCAACAAACCTAAAGCTGAATGTAAAGCGGTCCGCGCAAGAGGTGGCAGCAAACAAAGATTGAACAAATCCTCAAAACACTTTCAATAATCAATCAGCCACATCCTGATCCTCATTGCGTCTCCAAAGGCAAAAACCGGCCTACCCATCTTTTGTCTCTTCTTTCCTTAGACCGGCGGTTCCTCTGATTCAGTCATCGAAATGAGAAACGGCACGCGCCTGTCTCACAGAATTGACTGCCTCCGCCCAAGCGCCGCAGCAGGACGTGCCGTTGGCAGTCTGGAGTTCCCGGGACCTGGCAACTGTCTTTCTGCAATCGGACTTGATTCCTCTTGCAGCGCAAAGCATATTGTGACAGGTGTTTTGTGTCTTCTAAAATATGTGTACGCATCTATCTATCTATCTATCTATTTATCTATCTATTTATTTATCTATCTATCTATCTATCTATCTATCTACCCATCTATCTATCCATCTATCCATCTATCTGTCTATCTAATGTCTCTAGCTATCTTTCTGTTTGTCTGTCTGTCTGTCTGTCTGTCTGTCTGTCTGTCTGTCTGTCTGCCTGTCTATCTATCTATCTCTCTTTAGCTCTCTCTCTCTCTCTCTATCCATCCATGTATCTATACATCTTTCCAGTTGCAAACAAAAAAACTTCAAGAATTTCCCGTCTATCCATCCGTCTTTTTGGTCCATCTTCATCTCTCCTCTACAAACAACCGTTTTGGTCCTCCCAACTCCCTGCCAGTCGGATTCTTGATAAGAAATCAGTGGAACCCGTACAATGCAGAGGCGATTTAAGGCGCGAGAGAAAATGGCTAGTTACGCGGATCTTTGGGTTGCTTTGCTGCTGGAGTATTCTTCTCAATTTCCATTTGTTTTGTTCGCGCCTCTACTTTGCACCTGACTCGCGTCTTCCCACTTTGTTGCCCACTTGTCCGGCAGTACCCTTCCACGCTTCCGGGGGTTAGATTCCCTTTCAAAACCGACGAATCTAAGCAACCACTTCCTCCACATCCCACCTTTGCACTTTGTTTTGTAACCCCTGGGAAGACCACTTGACCCAAAATGTCCGAGAGATGTGGAGGAGACAGGGAACAGTGTCCCGTGTTTGGCCCTTGCCCACACGTGTTCTGTGCCCGAACTGTTTATAACGTCCCAGCTGCCAAGCAAGCAGATTTTTGGAGACTATTTCGGGGCCAAGCCAGGCCAGCCAAAATTAGGGGCATTTATGTATGCATGGATGCATGTATGTATTTGTTTTATGAATGTTTTGATGGGTATATGCATGTGCTTAAACGCATTTATGTATTTCTATTTTCATGCATGTATGCATGCATGTATGTGTTATTCAAGTTGCCTATCTATGGAGTATGCATGCATGCGCGTGTGTGTGTGTGTGTGCGCGTGTGTATGTATCTATAGAGTGTGGGATGCTGTGGAGGCCCTTGTATTCGGTGACCTCTGACATGTGTGCTTTGTTGAACAACCGTTTTTTTTGTTTTTATGTATCGCAGAGAAATGCGGTGTTCCATTGTTTTGGCTTGTTTCTATGAACACATGGTCTTTTAGTTGGCAGTAAGAGATCTAATCAGAAATTGCGTTGATGACCTGTCGAGGGTGCAAGTATGATACGATAACTGGCAATACAACTGGTGATTTGTAATTAGTTCAGCATGTCAGGCGGGGTGAACCTGCACATGAGCTACTAGCAATCCATGGCCAATGGAAGGTTCAATCTCCAATCTCGCAGCCTATATAGCAGCCTATGGAAAGTGCATTTCATTCACAAGTATGTACCTAAAGAAAGAAAACAAGCCACCCACAAAAAGCGGGCTAGGCGATCGCAAAGGTAATGCTGACCACTTGTAGTTGGGCTGCTCACTCCCTCCTATTCCTTGATGGGCAATTGACAAAATGATGATTGAATGACTGACCCATGGACGGGGCAAGTGGGATAAACTGTCTTCTCACCTCCCATATCAGCATCAGATTGCAAAAATAAGGATGAGTACCCAACGGGCTAGTTCCTGCGGAAACGATTTGATGATGTACATGAGATTTATATATATATATATACATATATGTTATTTATATGTCTATCTGTATAGACATTTCTAAATACAAGTACACAGCCATAGACACATTGTGATGCAAGATCTGCAACCCTACCGCACCTGGCCGCTGAACTCAGCAAGCCGTGCTGCATGCAGGGTGGTGCCATAAAGCAAAAACTGCTCGTTGACACCTGGGATTGCTCACTAAAAGCCGCCCGCTGTCCACTCATGATGGAAGAAGGAGGGACAACAAAGCCACAACAGAGAAATATATATATATATATTAAACATATATTTACTTAAAAAAAAGGAGAGCGCGACAAACACAAGGAAGGAAGGAAGGAAGGAAGGAAGGAAGGAAGGAAGGAAGGAAGGAAGGAAGGAAGGAAGGAAGGAAGGAAGGAAGGAAGGAAGGAAGGAAAGAATGAAGGAAAGAAACAAAGGAAGGCAAGACAAAGACGTCGCCAAACAAAAAACAAAAACAAAAAAAATGAGCCTCTGTCCGATCCGTCCCACACCTAAATGTACAATCAACGACTCTCTTGTTGCGACTGTTCGCAAGCTCTGCAAAGGTTGCAAAGTCTTCGTTTACCAAGACAAACACACTGGCATTGAACGCTAGTGGTCACCGCGATTGCAATTCAGCCTACCGCCCCTACCGCGTTGCTGGCACAGCGCGAGAAGCAAATGCACAGCTTCATGTGCAATGTTGGATTGAATCAAGCCTAGCATCTATCATCATTAGTGCTCATGCTCGTGAGCACAGGACACCCAATCCTGTCTTTCCATGTTGTCTTTCTTCTGAGTTTGCCACTCAAGTCAGCAATCATGGGAAGGAAACATCCGAAAACAAGGATCCTGAACGATTCAAGGTTCACTAGAGATTCTAGGCATGTCTTCTTTTCGAGGGCATCATTTTGAAGATTGCTTGAAAGGGAAACCAAAAGGAAACCCACCATGGAGCTGATACATGAGGTCTCCAACTCAGATGCCCAACCAACCAAAACGGGTTTGTAATCAAAAAACGACAAGGGGAAACAAAAGAAACCACGGAGCCGAGCCGCTCGCGTCCAAGTCTGCCCACTCCGGCGCAGGCCCCACGGGCACCGGCGCCAGCGCCTCGCGTCGCAGCTGGGCTTTGCGGCTGCAGTAGGCCACCCAGGCGCCGGAGCTCTCGATTCGAAGCACCTAAGCCGAATATCCAAGGTGAACTGGTGGACCTCACAAGCGGCGTTTCTTTTGGCTTCCTTTCTGGCTTCTGTTTTGGTCTCCCTTTAAACCAAGGTGAAACAGGTAGCCTTGAAGAAAACACCCAAATGGATGGAAAGCCTCTCAATCGAGATCCGCAAAGAACTTTGCCCTGGCAAAAGGTTTGTTGGAACTTGGGGGAATGCAGAAAGTGCTGAGACGGAAGGCAATGTACCCGATGCAGTCAAATAAAAACGCCCAAGCACCTATATACGCTATCATTGAGAGTTGCCTGAGCCTTTTGCCAAGCTTTAACCACAAAATACCATGTCAATGTACGTCATGTGTTTACCCAAGCCAATGCAAAAGGAGAGGGGGTGGCTGCACCCATTTGCAAGCGCATAAAAAAATGGTGGCACATTCGGGCAGATTCATGCCATTGGGGTGGCTGATGGCCTAACTCTTGCACTCAAGAATCCCGATGGTGCCCGTGCACGTTGAAGTGCAAGGCCTGAAATATGCTTAACCTACAAAGTTTCAAAGATTTGCCTTTCCAGATCATTAAGACATGCAGCTCAAGCTCTCACAAATATGTTCCCGGTTGTTACTTGATCAGCACTTTAGAAGAACCTAAAACACAGTGAGACACTATAGAGTATATTGTCCACTGCTTGCCTCCCTCTTCCAAGGCACTCGCTCGCATCGAGGAGGCTGGTGCCAGGTTGGATCATCCAAAACCAGGCGAGCCTGACCGCAAAAACCACTCAAAGCCTGTGAAGTCCTGCTTCCCCGGAGCCCTTTTTCAGCTGCCCCAACAAGTCTGGGCTTGCGGGCCCAGGAACAAAACACAAACGTAGGGCCCTGCACGGAGGATGGGACGGCAACCGAAGTGGTCACAGATCGCCCGAGCACCTTTAACCCAATCCTGTGCCTGAGCACTTATCACAAATTCATAGCCTCGGCTTGCCTCGGATCTTCAGAGATCAAACAAAACTGTGCTCCAAAAACCAGTTTGGGCCGAAAGTGAAACTTCCCATCCGCTATACATTGCACAACGTGCCCGCCCTCCATTGTATGGTGCTCCACGTAGAAAGCATACCTCACTAACTATGTGCCCCCCCTCCGGATCACGAGCATGCCGCATTCTGTCCAAGGCGCAATTTCAGCACCCTGACCCTCAATGGTGCTCAGCTCGACTGTCTCGTGGAAATCTGGAACTGTATGATGCCAGTGCTTGGGAAAGCCTTCAGGGAACAACTTGCAACATTTGCAAGGATCGCAAAGCCAGGTCAGGGCATGTTCCAAATGCACTTGGAATCACACAGGCATGGCCTCTGAACAAGGGCACGTCTTCACGGTGCAGGTTTCGAACATTGTCGCCAACGGGCCGTGCAAATCACAAAGGACGTCCAAAAAGGAAGTCCCGAACACTTCAAACAACTCTATTTGCTTTTCGACATTACTTAGTTCCGCAAAAGAGGAGTTGGCCCTTGACGGGCTCGAAAAAGCTGGTCCCTCGGTGACAAATCCCTAACGCCATGTGTATGTCTGCAAGGCCAGGCGAGCTTGCCTGCACTTGCATAAGGCTTCTTGCCCTTTGTTTTCTATACACTACCAACACTGGAGAGAATGGCACAGCTTTCAACCTTGACATGCAAATACCAGGGCCAACAAGCCTCCGCACAAGTGCTCCCCTCAATTCTCGATCCCACCTGGGCTCAACTTCTTGCCCAGGCCAGGGATGCCCTTGAAATTGTTGCTGGGCAGAATGACGTCGAAGTCCTAGCGGAATGACATGGCTATGGGTGAAGACTCGAGACAGTCAACCCCCAAAATGGTCAAGACTCTTCCCGACCACTTGGCATGTGAAGCTCTCAGCTGTATCAGCTCGTAACAAAATCTGTTGAAAGCAAAATGTGACACGCGCGCCATATGCCAAGCGCCTGGTGCACGCCGAAGCAGCGCTGCAGCTCCCTGAGGTCGAAGCAAAGGAAAACCAAATGCCAACGGCTAAGACCCGTTTTGTGCCACCCGTTCAAAAAGTCTCTCCAAAATGAACTCCCACTAACGAGGGTCTCTTCAAGAAATGCATCTAGGTACCTTCCCAGGGCTCTCACGGGTGCTATGTTGGTGGGCCTTCCCTGCCTGCTCTCGCCAGGCTGCACTCGGCTTTTGCTTGGGCGCCAACAACATCGCCTGCGACGGGATCTTCTCTCAACTCTAAATCACTCCCTTCACAGAAGCAGCAGTCAACTCTCACCACCAATTCATCACCCTCATCGAGTTGCAGCTCTGGCACTCAATCCCATGAAACAACAAGCGCTCCTTAGCGCTGACGGAGCCGCTGCACAGCCTGGGCACGGAGTCTGTGAGAGGACTCGGATCGGTTTGCTACCAGTTTGCTACCAGTTTGCTACCAGTCGCCGGCGTGTCACAGTGTCGCTCGATCGCCTCTGGTTGGCTTCCAAACCCAAGCTTGTGCCAAGGGGCGTCGCAGCACTGCATCTCGCCGGCCCTTCAGCCAAGGCCATAGACCGCCTTCCCGGAGGAAGACGCGCAAACCTGAGCTCCGGAGACAAGGAGCAAAATGCATTGGCGAACAAACAAATGATCAGACGTACTATGTCACTCGCGCCCGAACATTATTGGACTCCACAAGTGAATCAGCTTGTCCCTGCTTACGTGCTAGAATATGCTAGAAATTCACTACAACAACTGCTCTTCATCCACGCAAACTGAGCTGCAGGTTTCTCACATGACATCAACATGACTCTCGTCTCCTAATCAACATTACTTGGTGAAAATCTACTTGCACCTATACAATCTAACAACCAATCAACTAAAAACAGCTTGTCACTTGCTCCCTCAGACCAATTTGCATCTCAGGAAATACAACCCGCACCGCCTTTTCCCAATTCTGGGCGCGGCACACATGCAATGACTTTGGCATGCAGCCATGGCGATTGGCAGCGTGATCGAGCACAGCAAAAAGATCGACACATTAACTCGGCGCGAGCTCTCGTTGGGTGTCAATTCCCGAAGCCGGCATTGGACCTCAGCAATGCAAGGCATTGTGTGCCAAACAAAAACACAAACATGTCTGGTGGTATGTCGTGCAACTCACAGGTATCCGTGCTGAGAGGCCAAACATGTCAAAAGCTTGCGAATCCAAACATCCAACTCACATGTCACTGTCCTGGTGCTTTTGTCTCATGTCCCGGGCACGATTGGGCCCTTGGGATTCACATGATCCTCATCCCAGCAAAGAATCTAAGCTTGACTCTTGGAAAGCTTGCGACAAACAACATGAACTGTGCCCGTGGCATGCCTCATCTCAGGTCAGGGCATGGTGAGAAGGGCAAATGAAAGGCATGACCTCATTGAAAATCATCATGACCTGGGCATTGTCTTGCGCTAGCAGTGCCATCGCCGACAAAAAACCATCCATGCAGTCATGAGTTCCATTCTTTGGAACCCAACACCTCAGCTCAAGCATCTGCAAACCCGAGGCCCCTGCCAATGACGTGATAATGCCAAGAAAGGCAAGCACCAGCAAGGCACCGCAGCTGCAGGAGAGCAGCTCCAGGCAGTCTTGACTCCAGTCATGAGGCAGCAAAAAGGACAGCTCCCTGCACATTCGGCAAATCACATGGCATAAAGCTATGGCACCGCAAACCAATGACTCCAAGAGTGTGCATAGTGCAGTCAAGCAGCGAGTCGTCCTGGTTTGCAAGGAACCACGGCATGGCCTGCATGCAGCAGCCAAGTCTTCACGCCCGACAGGCAACACGTCAAGCACGTGTGCAAGGTCAAGAGTCCAGAGTGTTGTTCAGTGGAAGCATGGGGGCTGCAAAAGCTGGCTGTCTCTCAAGTCAAAGGCCTTCCGCAAGCCTTAGCAAGCCGCCAAGTCCTAGCATCTGCTTTCCTGAAACAGGCCTCTTCTTGCTTACCTTCAACACCTGCAATGCCGGCAACGATTGCCGCAAGTGCCTGCAGGATCTGACCCGGCTTGGGCTTGGCTTGGCTTTCTCCTTGCTCTATTTGCCCGCAAGCGGCAAATGACGGCCGGAACTTCCGACGCACAAAAAAAGAGGAAGACTTGACAGGTCCCGCACCTGGACAATGGCTTGATGAAACGGTGCATCATGTCAGAACTGGTCTGGCTATGTCGGAAGATATGGCTGCTGCTATTTTGTCGCTTCAATGGGGCATCTGCCAATTCATGCATTGATTCGAAGCTGGCACATTCGAACGTGAACCTGCGTTTGAATCATTGAAGATGCACAAGCAAATTGGTGGCTAGGAACCATGGTTGGGGCGGCTGCAACTTATTGAGCACTTTAAGCTGGGATGCAAAGGGCCGGCCAAAGTTGGCAAGGTAACGCCCTCAAAGCAAGGCACATGCAGTCTCCTGTGACACTGCCCATAGCTGGCAGAACGATGACCTCATTCCGGCCCTCGGGCTCCCAAACCTCACAAGGCTGACAGAGAAACTGAGTTAGAAAGCATGAAGCCGGCTGGTCGGCCTGCCAGCCAGCCGTCCTCCTTGCCTGCTTGCTTTAGTTTGCTACAGTGCAGCGGATATTCAAAGGCATACCTGTGTAAACGTTTAGATTGCAATATGTATATATATATACATATATATCCGGTCGTGGTCGTCATGTCGCTCTTCAATCAGCGCTTCAACCAGCGATGCTGCCACGTGTCCGAGCCCTCCTCGCATTTTGCGGTCGGGATTTGTACCTCAGCATGCAAAGCCCAGGCCTGCCTGCTTTCCTGGGCTGTGGCTGTCGTGCAGCGTGACGTCTTGCCTATCCTGGGTGTACTTGGGCATGCATCATACACGTTTGGCAGCGCCTGGGCCCACAGGCCCACATGGGCGTAGGCAACACAAGCCGATGTGGACACGCGTTCGTAATATTCAGAAGATGGGAAGGAACCTGCTACACTGACAAATGAGAGGGAGAAGAGCACTTGAGCCACAACATCACAGCATCACAAACTCCACAAATGGTGACATGGGCTGCGTGCCTGGGTGCGCCTGCGGACGCCTGCGGGCCACGTGCCCCCGCGTAACTACATACGCCCTTGCGTGCATGCTTGCCGACCTTCCGCGGGCATGTGTGCAGCCTGCATGCGTGGGATGCATACACGGAAGCATTTGCATGGCCTGGCGGCTGGGTGGGGGTGTGGTGTCGAAGTGAGCAGTGTCTTACCTTCAGTGGCTGGGTGACCAGCTACCAAGTGCTGCCAAAACATGGGCTAAAACCATTTTACGTAGCACGTGGGGGACATGGTGCATGTCGGAAGTGTGTGTGGTGTGTGTGTGTGTGTGGGTGGGTGGGTGTGTTGTGTTGTGTGTGTGTGTGTGTGGTGTTGTGTTGTGTGGTGTTGTGTGTTGTGTTGTGTGTTGTGTTGCGCGTGTGCGTAGCATGTGGTGTTGTCAGGTGTTGGGGTATCGTTTTTTTGGACGTCCCGTATCGTTTTTCGAGAAACACACAAAAACAACACGTGCATGAAACACTCCTACATAAAGTAAATGACTGTAATGTTGATGCTAACTCTGTGAGATTTGTGTGTATGCGCATGTTTTGAGGGAATCAAAAGAGCCACCCATGTTGACGTGGACCCACCTTGCCGCAAAGCTGGAACCCCCCCCTTTCGCCGAGCGGCACCCAAGGGCACTGGCGCCTCTGCAGGCGGAGAGGGCACCGCCAGCGGCGGAGCCAGCTCCGGCAGCTGCATCAGCTCGGAGCACACCACCACAAGCCTGTGGAATAAGCGAAAGAGAGGGACAGAGAGGGAGAGAGAGAGAGAGAGAAAAGATTGAGAAAGAGAAAGAGGAAAAGTAAAGAGCAAAAAGCAAGCAAAAAAGACATCCAGAGCGCAACACCAAGCCGGCCGGCCTCAGGTATCAGCATGACAGATTAGCACTGTCGGCAAAGCACAAGCAGCATGGGCACATTGCTGCTCGGCTCTTCGTAATTTGATATAGGAGTCTGCTAGGGCTGCAAAGCGATGTTGTTCATTCTGCTTTAACCCCGAGATGATGAGACAACAAAACTTTCAGTTGGTCCTCCTTTCACCTTTGGCTCGCTTTGCTGCGCTCATTAGAAATTCAGAAATTCGGCCTTTTGAGCCCAGACGACAACCAAGTACAGTACATGTGCATCATGCATCATCATGAGCCTGCCCTTGCAGCCCACGGCAGCTCAAAATCATGGGCTTGCTGAATGCTAGCTTGACTTCCGCCTCCCCCAATTTCTTTTGGCCCCGCAGCATCCCCAATTGCATGTACCGGCATGCATCCCTGATTTCACTACGTGAAACTTAAATCCCACTGCAGGCCACACTGGGATTTGGTCCCTGAAGAAAGCAGCTTGGTAACGCGCAGTTTCCGATTGTCCTTCGTTTGGCAAACCTCAATTACTGTAGCCAGTCCTCTCATTGATTCCGCGTCAGATTCGCTGATGAACTGCAGACAGCATAATGCATGTTGGCATCCGGCACGATCCTCGTATTGGTCCGTGAACAGGCTTGACTACAGCATGGTGACCAAAAAAATGGATAACGCAAAGACTCTCTCATGCCTGTAGTAGAAATTGAAATGACAAAGCTTCTACGAACAGAAAGATTGAAAAGGACCGTGGAAAACCTTCTGCGGCTCGTCGTCCTGGTTCCCTCACTAGGAATCCTTACCTTTGTTGACTGAATTCCAGTGAAGAGGTTGATGATCATCCAGGTAAACCCACTGAAGCCAGAACTTTTCATCATGGCACACAATCACGTGACCCAGAATATACACAAGGAAACCCGAGAAATTCATGGCAGCATTGAGCCCTGGCAGCCAGGGAACCCCATCGAAGCACCTCAGCCAATAGTCCCTTGAGCACGGCGCCGGAAGAGCTCCTGAAGCCAAAGCGGGTGCCTCCCCACGTAGGATTAGGATGCCGTGACCAAATAAACCATACCTAGAGCCCTAAATCGTGTCAAAGATTACAATCTGAATGCACGGCATCTCATAACGTCCTTGTGGATATTGGCAAACAAACAAGGAAGACAAGCTGCAATTCAACTTTGGTTGAAAGCTGAGTGGATTCCTGATGCAGACCAACCAGTCTTCCTGGCATTTGCTGAGCCACGCACCTTCAGTGCCTCTTCCCCCATTTCCGCACATCGTGTCAGTTCCTGGCGAGCTTGCCAGTTTGCCGAAGGCCAGAGACAACCAAGCCCTACCCAATCCGCAAAAGACGAGATCAGCGGTGCGATAGTATCCAAATCGCCCACCCGTTGGAGTCCTCCAGCCCTGCGAGGCCCTGGAACTCCGCGGAGCGGCGACGAGCCTCGTCCAGCACCTGCGGGGGTCAAATAAGGAACTCCATGGCGACGTAACGACGTATGGCAACTCAAATTGAGTCTATTCAATGAACGGGCACTTCAAACCGGGCTTGGCTCTACAGGGCGCGGTGAAAAGGGCGCCTGCTCAGGCAGCCCTGCAATCTTTGCCACGTTGTGGCCCAGGGAAGCGGGGCACAAACCCGGAAGGAACTTGTACAGGAAAGTCGTCTGGTGCTGGTCCACTGCCGCTGCCATGTGAAAGGGCGCCACCTTTCGGAAAAACTGGCCGAAACATGCCGACGCCCAAAAAAGGCAGTGTGAAACCAAGACCAGATCTGCCTTGGCTGTGTCTTCCACCGCCTTTTTCGAGACAGGGTGGTAGTGAGTAGCAAAGAGAACCTCAGCTCATGGCTAAAAGTCACGTGCTCTCAGATTCGCGGGCACCTCCCAAGAAGTCCGGAACAAATGGCAATGCAGCCAGATGCGTTACATACAGCAACATGTACGTCATGGACTGAGGCTGCTTGTTCGGATGACTCAACAGAAGGCGGCGTCTGTGCTTGACATGGGAAATTCATCCTTCCTCTCCTTGCTTTTCCTGCTGCCGCTTTGTTGCCCCCAAATTACCAAGGCCACGCAAGAGCAAAAAGAAAAGGAACGAGGGAAGGCTGCAAAAGAAAAGGAAGATACGGAAGCAAAGGGAGAAAAGGAATAAAAGAAATAAAAGGCTGAAGAAGGGAGACAAGGAAGGGAAGGAAGAAAAAGGAAACGAAGAGAACAGGACAACCACCAAACAAAAATACACAAGGAAGCAGCAAAAAGGAAGACACTACGGGGGGAATACAAAAATGCAAACAAATCACAAGGGACACGACAGCGACAAGCCGTTCCAGGTCGTTCCAGGCCGTTCCAGGCCGTTCCAGGCCGTTCCAGGCCGTTCCAAGCCGTTCCAAGGCGCCGGGCACTGGACCCGCTTCAGCTCGGTGAGCACTGCGGAGGCCAAGGCGGCCCCGTCGAAGGTGGCGGTGCCGCGGCCCAGCTCGTCCAGCACCGCTAGGGACTTCGGGGAGCCGTGCAGCAGCAGGGCCGCCGTCTCCTACGTGGGGCGAAACAGCTTGGCTAAGGTTGCCCTTGTCAGAAGTACCAGGCAGAAGCCTGTCCTCCAATTCGGTGAGCAGCCTGAGCTGCACATGGATTTGCTGGCAAATTCAGTCAGTTCCCCAACATCCCTCCAGAATGGACCTTCAATTCTGGAACTGTTGACCAAACCTCATGATCTCAGCTCTGCGCCCCAATCAAGCTGGGGGATAGCTAATAACTTAAATAACAGCTAATAACAGCTAATATTGGTTCAGGAGCGTGCTCTTCCCTTCCAGCACCGCATCATAGGCACCGATGCGTGTGAAGATCCGCTCCACTGGACTCAGCCGGCATTTGGCAGCACTCACTCGGCAGCCCAGCTGGGCCAGGATCACCGCCTCGTCCGGTCTCAAAGTGCGTTTTTGACGGTCCCTTTAGGGAAACAACTGAAACCACCATTTGTTTGGGGGGTTCCACTATGTCGACACATCAAAGGCTTTCCAAAACAAGCCCCATTTTCAGGCGCGCAACCCATTAAAACAGGCGGCTATGCAGGTCTGCCGCAGCACTGTGGACTTGCCGCCCATGTTGGGGCCCGTCACGATAAGAATGCCTGGCCGACTTGAAGGAGACAGGAAGAGCTTGCTTCCACAGACTACGAACCATTGGTGAGCTTTTTCGATCAAGCTCAGCTGTAACATGTATCTCAGCAGGATGGAAGGTTCAAAAAGTAGTTCTGTGTCGAACCTACCATGAATATTCAGTGGCCAAAGTCGGCGATGTGGTGGTCTCAGCCACTAATGATAAGTCTGAAGCAAAGCAAACATGTCGCCTGGCGGGGCCAACACATGGCTACAGAGGCAATGCAATGCGAATCGCTCTCTTCGCTTTCTGACGCTTGCAGTTCTTAAGGCCTGGCACGCCACAGCAGTTCAGCAGCGTGTCGTTGGGCACAAAGGCGTTGCCCATCTTTGCCGCAACCACTGGGTGCCGGCAAGCGCGGAGCTCCACACATGCCGGCGCCGAGTCCTGATAGCGGAGCTCTCAAAGTCAACCTGGAAACAATCACTTCACTTCGCTTCACACAAGCCCTGGCAGCATCAAAGACCCAATCACACAGAAATGCAGGTGTTTGGAGAGCCTAAGCAGTGAGCTGACTCAAGTTGAGCACAACTCCAATGTTTGGATACAATGTCCGCCTCAAAGACTCCGTCCTCAGTGGCCACCAGCTCCGCGCGACAATTGACCCCGAGGTTTTGGGACGCCTTGGCCAGCGCAAGCAGCGCATCTACCTCTGCCACACAGCGCAGCAGCGCGCGGAAGGGTGCCTGGCAGGCAGCGATTGAGGCAAATAGCCAGAAATGGCACCAAGGGGGCAGTGGACTGAAACAACTACCATGTGACCTCACTAACACTTTATGTGGACTTTCAGGTCTCAGAGCAAAAAATATCCAAAGACAATCAGCAGATGTACAAACAACGAATCGCGATCGCTGAATACTAATGGTTGATCAAACATTTGTCGTGAACTACACCTCCCCCGTGAAAACGCTGGGGGTTGAACGGTTCAGTGCTCGCTGCGTTTAGGTTGCAGCCGGGGTTCTAGAATGAGCCAGCCCATTGACAGTTGCAAGAAGCCAAAATTACAGAAAAAAACCTGGGTTGTTTGTAGTGAAATTGGTTTGGTCGCCATGTCCTCGCAAATCCAAGGGTAGAGGAAGGGTCACCTTGTCAATGGCTCAATGTCCAAAATCAGCTATGCCTTTCTGAGCTGCCCAACAATGCCTGGTGTGAGTGGAAGTCTCGGAAGAGCTTGGACAGGAAGGGGAAAATGCAGTCCTGTCAGATCTCAGTGGAATCCCGCAGAAACAAAAATGAGCGAGGCACTTCCAGCAGCTAGTTCTTGGCTCGAATTGTGCGAAGGCCCAGGACAATCCGGTTTTGCACTGTGAAAACATGTCAGGAAAGGCATCTGTTGTCTTGGATATCATGCACTGTTTGGGGCCACTGATTACAAACACAATGTTTGATACAAAGTCAGAAAGAATGCCATCAAAGCAAGTGATATATGAAGGCGTGTTAAGCCGCTTGCATCTAGAAGGCATCAAGATTGGGCAACAGTTCAGTGCATCAACACGTGCAACATCAGTAGACAAAACAGCTTGCACCACTCGCTGTGAAAACCGCCTTTGCTCCATGTCAAAGAGCCGGTTGTAGGAGTGCACCCGTGCTTTGCGCACCAAGAACAAGCTGATTCATTGCGATGCGAATTGGGCAACTCAAACCCTGACACAGCTCGCACGACATGACTATAACAGCCTCTTTATAGCAGCCCAAATTAGCAAACCAAAAAATACGATACAGCCAGCTGTCACGCTCCCCTGTTCCTGCAAGCACACACATGGAAGGTACGTCATGTTTTGTGCTGAATCTCTAGCGCTCAATGTGCATTGCATTTTGTGCAGTCAAGCCTGCTGCGATGTCCAAGTCCCGAACTCACTACAGTAGCAACTCGAACTGCGGTAGCTCAAAATTATGCCTGACCCCAGATCCAAACCGTGCTAGATCGCAGTAGCACCCTCAGTTTGTCCGAAACAATTACATGAGACCTTCGGACCTACTCTTAAATCGAATGCTCCGAGGATTCTAACCGAAGCAACCACACACAAGAGCTCACCCCAAGAAAGCAGGATATCCACCACGCCAGCCTAAAGGCCGTATAATTTGGTTTGATACTTCCAGCCAGCAAGCGGGACGACGCTGAACCAGGGTCCCTCATACTTCCTGGTTTTGAGGTAAAGCTCTTGTCTGCGAGCTAGGTCACCCGTCCTCCCTCTCATCCTCCAGCTGTTCAATCTGCGCAAGGAGCTCCTTAATCTTTGCTGTGTAGAAGCGCACCTTGCCTCGCGGCAATTGTTGAAACGTCTAGAAGCAATGTCTGCAGGAAATGAACTCACACCTTGGCAGAAACTCTGCAAGAGATTGCCTTGTCATTTGGGTATGCAGGTGTGTATGCAAAGGGGAACCCCCTGAATGGTCGGCTTCCACGTCGGTTTCCTGATAAACTAATTTGAACAGGGAACAGGGAACCCTTGCAAAAAAAGAAGGCACACATCTTGCCTTTGCTGCGGTAGGTGACGTCCAGACTCTTCACAGCAGCGCCCATGGCATTTTCCTCGCACTCCACCTCGTAGCGAAAGCCGGGCAACCGGTGGACGAAGGAGAAGCTCACCTCGGCAGCTTTTTTAGGGAAGGAGAATACGCACTCGGAAGCTCTGATCAGCTCCACAATGGATATAATGTGCTGTGCGCAAACAAACAAAAACAAAATCCGAACTCGACATTATTCTTGTGTCCGTTGAGAACACGTTGTGTAAACTCAAATGAGAAAACTACTCAGTCAATCAGGGCACCTTGGGATACTTCTTATGCAGGCTCTTCAGTTCTTGATCCAGTTCCCCCTGGATCATTTCCAGCTTGCCATTCTTCTCATCGTAGAGAGGATCTGCTCCGTCTTGCGGCCTGCAAAAAACTACTCACTTACAGCATGGCCTTCATCGTATCTGTTTCTTCCAAACACCACAACTTGTATTGCTTGCCTATACTTCACAGCACCATTCTTCGCCGTGGTCTCCACCACACTGCCTTTGAGCCGAGAAATGGTAGGCAAAAGTTCCTGAGTCCAAGTCGGAAGACACAAACACATTGAGCAAACTGACTTCCTTTGCAGCTTGGCATCAAGGGGAGAATGGTGGTCAAGCCAGCGCTGATATCTTAAGAAACCAATGTATGTTTATTTCTCAAAAGACACCAATGCAACATATGTGGGGGCACTCTCCTTGGCTTTTGAGCCTTAGGTCACATACATCTCTCCCGGCATGTGCAGCCCGAGTCTCAGGCAGGCTACCGCCCTTCTCGTGCGGCCTTGCTACCATGGCCAGGCGACCTGACAGCAACCCTTTGAAACACTGCGTTGTTCAATTCCAACACAGGGTCATGAAAAAATTGTTGCACTTCGTGCCTGGCAGGTTGTCAGGGAAGGCAGTGGCCAAAAGGTTGTAGCACTGCGCGTAGGCCTGTGACAAGCTGCACCACAAACGGCCACATGTTACACAGGTCTATGCCAAACTCGTGAGTCTAAAAAAACGACACATTGAACAACAGCCGGGCAGCATGGCAGGATTGTGTAAAAAAGAAGCGGGTGCCCATACGTTTGCTCTGCGCATTCAATCCACTAAAAGCAGTTGGGCACAGGGCCTCCATAAGCTCGACAAAGTGCGCCAGACGCCTGGCTGTGATGTCCTGGCAATGCATGAGCCTCTGACGTGTGTGTCAATTACAGCGCCATTCCTCGTTTCAGCTCTCTCCTTTCAGCCTTTCAGAACTTCTGCAAATCAGAAACCGACTTCAGGATCTTTCCAGCACCCGAGTCCTCATACATCACTGCACGGCGCTCAGCCTGCAAGGCGTAACCCCAGATCCGCGAGGTGCTGCGCTCCAGGTCGATGGGCATCTTGGACCCCGCGATGCACTTCCTGAAATGGCAGGCTTGAACACTCATTCCACTCATCCATTTGGTGTAATCACACTTCGTCTTGAAACTCCAAACTGATTCTTCGGGTACTGCAGTCAACAATGTGTTCTCCTTAGAAGTTCGCGCTAACATCCGCCGATGCTAGCGTCTCTCAGTTGCCCGTGTTAAAGTTTTTGCGCTCAACATCTGGCAGTCACTGGCTCGAGGAAACTGGGGCTCCGGATTTGCAAGTGGGTGTTTTGCCTCGGATCTCCAATCGGCACAAACACAGTTGCTGTGTTAGTTGAAGTCATTTGAGACCTTGTATTTGCAGTTGCTTGAAACTGGCTGGTCGCATGTTCGTTTGGAGGAAAGCACAACAAGCCAGTGTTTGTTGTTCAGGGCTAGGATGTGATCCTCTGCATCCCCAGCATTCACGGCCTTGGCCTCCGGTGATGACGTTGATCTGGAACTGGCAAATTTCTCAGACTCAGGGCCTTCTATTGTGGGCACGCTCATGTGCATCTTCCTGTCTTCCACAAATGTCAAATGATTCGGTTGAAGTAGCTAGTCCTTTACGCACGGGTAACATTGGAACGGGGTGATGTTTGTGGCCTTTGGATATTGTTCGTGACATGGCTTTTTTGAGCCTGTGCAGCACTCCTAAGCGACGAAGGTGGTGTCTCAAGACATTCGAGCACAAAGACGAAAGCTAAAACAGCATGCTGCCAGGTCAAGTATCTTCAATGATGTGCGAAGCTGTTGAGCCAACTCGCCGTTCTGGATCAGAAACTCGACTGCCTCTTGTCTCTGTTGAATGTCGTCCAGCTCGTACAAGGGCGCACAAACCCATTGTCTCAAAAGGCGACATCCAAAGGGGGTGCTTGTGTGATCCAGAAATGAAAGCAAAGAGCCATCGTATCTCCCTTCAAGGGTTTCCACAACCTCCAGAGCTGAGAGAGCAGTAGCATCCAGCACCATCCGTCGGCTAGAAGCCCTTTGATTGCGTGCACTCGTCTCGACTGTCGACCAAGTGGCAACAGGCAATAGCCTGTCTGACAACAAAGCAGTGGTCAAGTACTCCATAATGCCTGCAGCTGCAATCACTGCGCTCTCCTGCATCACAACTCAGATGTTCAACAACCAGCCAACAAAAAAAAAAACATTCTGCACTCTTATCCATCCTCAACTTCAACTTATCCAAAAGCCCCTCCTGAATCAACAAGGTTTCCACTTCCTCAGGGAATGCCTTCGGATGTGCTGAGCGATACTTGCTCAGACGATCCCGTGCCGCAAGCAATCCCGAGTCGCCACTCTGTACTGGAGACAGCTGCGGGCGGTATGGCAGCCTCCTCAACAAATGCAGCACTTCCCTGGGAAGGTTGGCAACGTCATACACCACCTGGGCAGCAGTCGCCACAAGTCTGAAGTGCAAAGAAACCAAAAGAAACGAACATAGAAACAGAAGAACCAGAAGAAACCTAAGTTATGATTGGACCACCAGCCTCGCTGGGCTGCACTTGTGCCAGCAGCGTTCGCAGCATGTTTCGGTCAGCGGCATCAGTAAAACGTCCCAATTGGAAATGAGAGGTTGCGCAGTCAACGAGGCAAAGCGCAAAGTCCAAGCCACGGCGGCTGCTATCCTCAAGGAATGTTTTAGTCTCTGAGCCCTCACCGCTTTTCTCCGACTACAAACCTGTCGCTCACATTGAGACTGTAGGAAACAATGCAAAATGTTTCTGGGAGCTAGCCTCAAAGTGCAAGTAGGCGAGGTATCTTGCACTGGGCCCTTGTAGTAGCTCTGGATCAACTAGGGTTCCACTAGTGAACACTTCGCAAGGCGCCCTCTCCACGCAGATTGACCCAGTGCTTTGCTTGCCCTCTGATTTCCGTTGGTTTGTCTCTATGACTCGCTCCACTTGCTCGACCACCACAACCTTGAAACCAGCAGCCAGGACTTGCTTGGCATACTCATGCTTTGCCATCTCCGGAAAACCAACGTGGGGCTTCTTATCTTGGCTCATCCACTTCAGTCCACAAATGCGCTGGCAAATAAAGGCATCATAGTAAAATATCTCGTAGAACTTGCCAACCTTGAAGAAGGCCACCTTGTCGAAATGCCCCGACTTCAGCTTCCAGTACTGCATCAACATGGGGGTGTTGTGACCCTGTGCTTTCTGATACTCGGCTTTGTCCTTGACAGGATCTGGAACCCAAAGGGTGCTTTGATTGTAGCCCGGATCTGATGGTCGCAACCCTTGCCCATCTCGCAAGTTCTCTGGTCGCATCCAAGGGGGCCAACTGTGAGACCCGCTCTCGTAATGGTGGAAACCTCATCGTGTTGGGTGCTGCAACAACTATCAAAATCCCAGCAAGACTGTGAAAACGCATACAACAAAAAGAATACACAAAGTTTCTCTTGCGAGGCCATAAAACACTCTGCAATGAAGGGTGGAAGTGAACCCATGCCAGACTGTTCTGCGCGCTGCAATGTTGCGCGCAAGTCCCGCACTTCCGGCACAACTGCAACTGTGGTGTCTGGTTGCACTGCAGGTTCAGCAGGTTCGCTCTCAGTATTTTCTCTCGGTGGCTCAATCCTGGGCATCTTGCACTGGCTGTCAGGCTGCTTGGTCAAGCAGCGCTTCCTGGCCTGCACTGAAGGCGGCGTGCAAGCATTTTCGTGACCTCAGCAATCAATCGAAGCCACAGGTTTCACACTGCTGAACATGCAAAAAGAATCGGATGTCCAATTATTGACCTAGCTGCTTTGCGCATTGCTAAACTCGCCATTCACACGTGCAGCTGGAGTTTGCGGTGGCGAGCCGTTCTCTTTTTTTGCCGGCGCAAAAAACCTGGCAATTGGAGACTGGGATGCCATGGCTCGGGCACCGTTGGATTCGACTTGAGTTTGCCTATGAAACATTCTAGCCGATTGAAAACACGTGTTTTCGCATGCTCAGATGTTGCCCATCGTAGCAGCATAAGCCCCATGAAGGGGTAGATACTGTCTGAAACACACCTTGTCACAATCAAGTAACATGAAGCACCCAACTTTTCTGGTTTGGACCCAAATAGCCGAAAGGATGTCATGCTCAAGTAGTGTCAGGCACACACTCGATTTGGACGGCCTCTATATTTGGTGCAATAAATTATCTGTGCATTCCATCTTCAAATGATTTCCCACACGTGTGCTTCCATGCCAAATCCCACCCAAGTTGATAACAGTTCATGCAACATCGCCAACTGGTGGCTACAAGCCAACGTCGCGAAAGCGACATGGCGCAAACGTGGTTGGTTCACAAGCCGAGGAATGGCTGAGATATTGTTTGCTATGACACGCACATATTCCAGCCGGACACTCAAGATCTGAAACGTGAAGGTGGCCCTCGCGCGCAGGCCTGCACCTGTTTGGCAAAAATGCAGGAGCTGGAACATGCGAATGCGAGCATGGGTTGGCCCAACGGCGCCCCAATTTGAATACTTTTGCAACGTTTGGCCAACAACGCAAGAGTCCCTACTCCCAATGACGCTCTCTCTGGTTGAACGTCTGAATTGTTCAAGGGATGTCCAGAAGGAACTTGCGTGGTACGGCAGCGAAATGAAAGCTACCTTTCTGACAAATGACAAGAGAAAAAAAAGAACGCGTGAACAACATGTCTGTGCGTGCGGCGGGGGATGGAAAGCTCAAAAATATAAAGCACTCTCGGAGCGCTCTCGGAGAGGGCTCAGTGCGCCAGGCCCATTGGCACGGGCGCGCAGTTTTCGCGACATGTGGCAAAAGCGCAACACATTCGCAGGGTCAGGAACAGATCTTGTGGCAAGCGAAGAGCTTTTGCAAAGTTAGTTTCAAATCTCGTCACTTTCGCACGGTCATGCACGAATTTTGTGGAAGGAGCTGCATTTTCGCAAGGTGCGGCAAAGATCTCGTGATTTCAGGCGCAGCATGTGCGTAGATTTCCAGGGGCGCAGCACGTCATGCGCAGATGCCTTGGCAGGCGCAGCACTTTCCCAAGGTCAAGGACAGATTTCGTGGCAAAGTGGCATGCGCGGCACTTTCGCCCATCATGTGCAGATTGTGTGGCAGGCGCAGCACTGCGGCAAGGTCAGGTAAATTGCAAGGTCAAGCACAAATATTGTGCAGGCGCAGCACTTTCGCAAAGTTATAGATTCGTGGCAAGCACAGCAAACAAACAAACAAACAAACGAAGAGGGAGTTCAGCCACTGGGGGAAAATTGTGTTTCAGCAATAGCGCTGAGTCGTCGCAAGCTGCCACAAAAGAAAGGATGACAGTGCGCCGTCACCGATCATTGGCAAGAAAAGGTGGTGGAGGCTGTGCCCACACCGAATGCAATAGCACGGACACGGGGTGAAACGCCCAAAGCCAGAGTCCAGTTTCGATGAGTTAAGACAAGACCACTTTCATTCGCCATGAAACAATACACCACGTTACAAATTTGCGAGAGCCGCACGAGGCTGGACAAGTAACCCTGCCATCTGTCAGAAATACGAGCTCATGCGTCGACGGTCCTACCAAGGAAAGGCCTGGCAGCAATGTCTGCAAAGAGCCAAAATGCGTGTTGGAGAGCGTGTTTCGGATGGGAGCCCGGCAGTACGCCAGAAAAGGGTGATGGTTGCGCCGGTGTCACACGAAGATGCGGTAGCCGCTGCCAGGCTGCAATTGCAATGGTCAGCACCAGCAATGCCCGAGATGAGGTCGGAACAGGGGCGAACCCTGCGCCGCCAAAAGAAAGCAAAAGGGGCAAAAGAACGCCGCGAAGCCTGAGCGTAAGAAGAAACCGGGAAGTGCAGTTGAAGGTCCGCGCCTGCTCCTAGCCTTCAATCACTGGAAACCCAGAACCCAAAAGCCGACTGCAAGGCGCACACCTTTTTGACCAAATTGCTTGGAAAGCCAGGGCACCTGGTTTTTTTTGTCACCTGCGCGCCTTGGGGCAATTGCCATGGGTTACGAAACAAGATGTACATCGGATATACTGGAGAAGTGAGACAGAGTGAGACTGGATGCTCACATAAACGAAACGAAAGAGACACAACAGAGAAAACAAACACACAACGCAACGCCCAGCCAAAAAACACAGCGCACCGAGCAACGAATCGTTTCGCCCAAATGGAGATTAGAGCACAGTTCAAAAGCAAAAAGTACGTGACCTGAGCATCGTCAAGGCCAGACGCGTTAAGAAAATTGGCGGGCTTAAAAGTCATATCGCACTCAAATCCGCCAGGGGCACATTTGCGCATTGTTAACCCCACGAATGGCCATGCGGATAGAGCAAAAGGCGCAATAGTGAGACGAAAAAGCCCGACGAGATACTAAGCATGAGGATCCAAAAAATCACCTGCCTCAGTGACAAGCTGAGACAAGACATCGAGGAATTGCACGCAGGCATCTCCTGTAAGCACTGAAGCGGAATCTAAACACAGCACGCATGTTAGAATCTTGGTCACTGCTTCAAGCTAAAGGGAGGACATGCAGGGAAAAAAGCACCGACCGGAAAACTCGATACGTTAAGGCTGTAGCTATGAACCCAAACATGAAACCTCGAAAGAACAAAGCTCGTCCGAAGCGGCCGTTCTTTTCACCGGGATTGCTGAAAGTTGCACTGCTTGGAGGCACATTGACCCCCCGAAATGTGAAAAGGCAAGACAATGCGTGTCCTTGCGGGTAAATGCAGTGCTTGGGGGGGCGCCCCAAGGTCTGGAGACCGACAGTCCGGAGACTCGAGGTCCGGAGACCGAGTCCGGAGACTGCCGTCTATCCTGGCAAAGCCTGGCATGGGGCAGGCAGGGTGGGTGGGTGGGTTTCGAAATGAAACCGCAGGTTTGGGTCAAGGCTAGGAGCAAAACGGCCAACGCACAGTTCGATTCACCACATGCCCTAAACACAAGAGAAAAGAAACCCTAAGCGTTAAGGCATTGCTCCAAGCTTGAACCCAAACATGAAACCTCGAAAGAACAAAGCTCGTCCGAAGCGGACGCAGTTCTTTTCACCGGGATTGCTGAAAGTTGCACTGCTTCCAGGGCACTAGTGCGCCTGGAGCAGGAGGCACATTGACCCCCCCTTCAGTGTTTCAGTCAACCCCAGCAAAAGCGGACCAGCTGGGCCGGCAGAGTGTTGTGAACATGCGGTGACTGCACTTTTTTCTGATCAGAGCGGCTTGTGCAAGCGGCTGGCTGACATGGCCAGTTCTCTCTCTTTAGAGGGGGTTTCCCAAATGGTTTATATTCTACCTGAGAGGCTCCTAGCACTCGTCCGTCCAGCATTTGACCTCGTCCTGCGAAGGATTCGAAGTCTAAAACGCTGCGTGCAGGCGTGAGGCTGCAAAATAGAGACCCCTAGATATGCTTGCAATTTGGCTCCAGGTTGCATTTCAAGCGAGCCAACCTTTGCAGGGCTAAGAAAAACCAAAAAAAAAGAAAACAAGGGGTCCCAAAAAAAGGGGTCCCCGAAAAAAAGGGAAAAGGGGTTTCCTTTGGCAAAGCTTGACATCGCTTGAAATGCAACCTGGAGCCAAATTGCAGCGCATATCTAGGGTCTCTATTTTGCAGCCTCACGCCTCCACGCAGCGTTTTAGACTTCGAATCCTTCGCAGGACGAGGTCAAATGCTGGACGGACGAGTGCTAGGAGCCTCTCAGGTAGAATATAAGCCATTTGGGAAACCCCCTCTAAAGAGAGAGGTAGAGGTCTTGGTGAACTTTGCTGAAGGAGCTCAAACGGTGAGCTCCTTCAAATTCGCAGGACGAGGTCAAATGCTGGACGGACGAGTGCTGGGAGCCTCTCAGGTAGAATATAAGCCATTTGGGAAACCCCCTCTAAAGAGAGAGATAGGAACCTATAGGAACCTATAGGAATCTTATAGGAAACCCATAGGAAACCCATAGGAAGTCCATAGGAAAAGCAGAAGAGGGCTTCCTATGAGTTTCCTATGGGTTTCCTATGGGTTTCCTATAAGATTCCTATAGGTTCCTATAGGTTCCTATAAGGGCCCCAAAAACTCCGAGCTCCGAGCTTCCTGCCACGCCTGCCTGGCATAGAAGCCTCCAGCCTGCCTGCACCACCACCGAGGTCGGAATTCCGACTTCGCTTTTTTGCCGAAAAAACCCATCGCCGGGCCAGTGCCGGAGGTCTGTCAGCGCTGCTGTCCTCGCGGTACCGCTGACAGAGTGTTTTTTTGCACCATTCACACGCCCAGCCGTCAATCCTGGCGTGGGCGCAGGATTGCCCGAAAAACCCATCACCGGGCCAGCGCCGAAGGTCCGGGAGCGATGCTGTCCTCGCAGCATAACTCCCGGAGTGTTTTTTCCCGCCATTCACACGCCCAGCCGTCAATCCTGGCGTGGGCACAGGATTGCCCCACTCAATCCTGGCGTGGGCACAGGACCCACTCAATCCTGGCGTGGGCACAGGATTGCCCCACTCAATCCTGGCGTGGGCACAGGATTGCCCCGGTGTCTCCCAGAAAACTCTGGAAGCGCGTCGGTACACACCGATGCACTCCCGGACTCGCCGCCCCGGATTGCCCGGAAAACTCCGTCAGCGACCTGCTGTGTAGCAGGACACTCCCGGAAAACTCCGGCTGCGATGCCGTAAATATGGCATTTCTCCCGGACTCGCCCGGCTTCCCGGCTTCAAATTTGGCAAGTAACGCAAAGGAAATGGGGAAGATCAAGCTGTTTCCTACGACAGAGTATAGCAGCAAACAAGCCTCTGACCCCGTGGTGCCACTGGTGCCGCGCACGGGCATTTTCCTCGGGCCATCAAAATCGGGCAAAACCGTGGCTCTGATCAGCCTGATTCTGGAGCAGTATCGCGGCGTCTTTGAGAGAATTTACGTCTTCAGCCCGAGTGTGAACATAGACGACGGCTGGATCCCCGTCAAGAAGTACAATGAGGGGGACCTGGGGGTGAACACAGAGCGGGAGCAGACGTATTGGGACGAGTGGGACGAGGCGGCGCTGCGGCGCATCATCCAGCAGCAGCGCAAGATCACGGAGGCGTCCAAGAAGTTGGAAATGAAGAAACTGTACCACTGGTGCCGTGCACGGGCATTTTAACCGTGGCTCTGATCAGCCTGATTCTGGAGCAGTATCGCGGCGTCTTTGAGAGAATTTACGTCTTCAGCCCGAGTGTGAACATAGACGACGGCTGGATCCCCGTCAAGAAGTACCTTGAGGGGGACCTGGGGGTGAACACAGAGCGGGAGCAGACGTACTGGGACGAGTGGGACGAGGCGGCGCTGCGGCGCATCATCCAGCAGCAGCGCAAGATCACGGAAGCGTCCAAGAAGTTGGAAATGAAGAAACTGTACCAGGTGCTTGTAGTCATCGACGACTTTGCTGACACGCCGCAGTTGCACAAGCCTCACGGCGCCCTGGACACTCTCTTCATCCGGGGCCGGCACATGCAGATCAGCACCTGGGTGAGCTCGCAGAAGCTGCGGCTCATCAGCGCAGCCGTGCGGGTCAACATGCAGTTCCTCTGCTGCTGGAGGCTGCGCAACCAGCACGAGCTGGACGCCGTCATTGAGGAGCTGAGCGCCCTGCTGCCAAAGGAGCAGCTGTACCGGCTGTATGAGCAGGCAACGCGGGAACCCTACAGTTTCCTCTTTGTCTACTACCTGAAGCCGAGGAATGAAATGTTCTACAAGCGCTTTGAAGAGCGCTTCGCACTTGAAAAAGACGCCGATGGGAGCGGCGCTCAGCTTCCTGGGCCAGAAGCTGTTCGCCAGCTCCACTGACGACTATCTACGTGGACAGCCGCAAGAGAGTGGCCGGCTCGGACAGCGACTTTGAGGTAGACCTGGGAGAGTCCCTGCACTTGCAGAGCGACGCCCGGCTTGCCGTCTACAAGATCCGCCTGGCCGACAGCTTTTTGTCCACGGACCGGGGCCGCTGCCTCTACTGGGTTGACGCCGCGCTGGGCACGCTGAACTGGGCGTTGTTGCCCGAGGGCGCGTACACTGGCGCACGGTTGGCCGCCTGGATCAGCTCCAACTTTGCCACCGCCACCTACAGCGAGACCACAAACAGCCTACGACGGCAACAGGCTCATCCTGAACGACCTGTGGCGCAGCGTGCGGTGCCTCCGGCGCAGCGTGCACCTCTTGCGCCTCCGCCTCGTGTTCGGTTGGCTCCATTTAATTGACGACCCGCGAAGCCGGACGACGTTGCCATCCAGGTCGGTCAGGCGGAAGCGCATGTGCCTCAGAGTAACCGGGCCCCTGAGTGCCATGAAGTGCCCGTTGTCTGAGCCCGTCTCCACAATGGTACCCACGCCGCTCTTCAGCGTGATCTTGGAGAGGATGTCGTCGCCCAGGTTGCCCAGCACTCTGCTGGCGTCGGGTAGACCTCGTTCTGCGCCATCATCCGGACGAACTCAAAGACCTGCTGCCCGCCGGAGACGAAGCTCGGGCCCAGCGTGGTCCACGCTGAAGGGCTTGGTGGGAGAGGCGGGCGCGCAGCAGGGTAGTCCGCGGCATCAGGGAATTGCTGGCGTAGCTCGCACCGGCTGAGGCACCGGTTGAGCCGCCTCAGCTCACAAGAGAGCAGCAGCGCGCCCTGCGCATGCTGGAGAGGCAGTCCGCTGATGACCGGCTGACCACAGGCGCAAGTGTACTGGTATAAAAGCATGATGTCCATAGAGCCCCGCAACGAGCCGCGGATGCTCCGGTGGTTCCGCAAGACGTACCCCAGTTACAACTTGCAGCCGCTGCTGCTGAAGCGCTACCGAGAACTGGAGGAGGCGCGGGCCGTCAACAAACTGACTGGGCGAAGCGCAGGCAGCGCAGGAGGCAGCGGCACCTGACGACTGAGCCGGCTGACGAGGCCGTGCACCGCCAGGTACCCCCAGCTGCGCTACGCACGGGCCGAGCGCCGGGGCGTGTAAACGGCGGGCGGGCGAAGTTGCGCAAAAACAGTAAATGAAGACACTTCGGGCGCACGGCTTCAACCACCCAGCGCCCGCGCTTTGAGCAGGTGGTGGGCTACCTGGAGCGGGAACGAGCCGCTGGCCCCTGGACCATCCGGACCGCAAGGCCACCTCGTTCAATCACAACCACTTCTACTCTGGACGATTTTATGCAGACCCAGGCGTGGACCCCAACCCCCGGCCCTGCCAGCACAACACGCCTCTGCGGCAATCCCGATGAAGGCTTTCCGCACTCCCGCAGATACGTCCGCCTAAATGTCTTGCCCCGCCCAGGGCCGCAGCCGCAGCCGCCGCCGCAGATCATCGGCCGGCCCAGTGACGTGGAGCGCCTTCTGGACGAGGCGGGGCAGCGCGCGCAGGAGGTGGAGCGCGGCGCGGCGCAGGCCGTTGAGGAGACGGCGGCCGTGGCTGCGGAGGAGGGCGAGGTTGCCGTTGCCGCCGAGGGCGTGGGCGGAGCCTTTGGTTACCTGGGGGGCCTGGCAGAAGGAGCAGCAGCCCTCGCACCCACAGCGGGAGAGGTTGCTGGAGCGATGGCTGCCACGGCGGGAGTTGGCGCAGCGGCGACGGCTGGGTTGGCCGTGGGGCTCGCAGGCGGCGCAGCCTACGGCCTCGGTTGGGTCCTCGAGAACACGCTCTTCCGGCCTCAGCAGGGCAGCGAGGACGCGGCCGTGCAGGACGTCCGGTCCGCCAACGGCATGAACGACGCCACTCAGCCTCAGCACTTCACGCTGCGCACCGGCAGCAGCACGTCCGGCAGCAGCCGCGCCTCCTCGCAGTCCGGCTTCCGCGTTCAGGCGCAGTCCAACAACACGCCGCGCCCCTTCTCCTGGGGCCTGAACCCCGTGGCCCTGCCCCAGTCCCAGCCGAGCTCACGGGCAAGCTCCAGTTCCGGACGCCGGAGCCTGCCTCCGCCCAGCTTTGACCAGCTGGCGCGAGACATTGAGGCTGCTTAAAAAAAAATAAAAACCCTCCTCCTGGGGGAGAGTTTATTTTGCACGGTTTTTGCGCTGCAAAATGCTATTCTTCTAGGCCGTATGTCAATATACGCCCTGTAAGAATAGCTCGTTTTGCACGGTTTTTGCGCAACAAAAATGCTATTAGTCCAGTGCCTACGTAAATGTAGGCACCGGACTAATAGCTTTTTGCACGGTTTTGCGCCACAAAACGCTATTCTTCCAGTGCCTACATCAATGTAGGCACTAGAAGAATAGTTTTTCCTTCGCCGTACGAGTCAAAATGCGTGTATATAAACAAGCATGGAGGTAGTCACCGCCGGAGCCCAGGATGAGCTGATGCAGAGCCTGGACTACAAGCTGAAAACAAGCAACACCAGCTACGTGACGGCGCGGCATGACGTGCAGTACTTCCCCAGCTCGCTGAGCTCCTTCTCCCCCACAACCTCTAGGGTCTGCCGCATCCCGCTGACCAGCGGCACGTCCTTCATCGACCCCGAGTCCATCAAGATCGCCTTCCGCGTCAGGAACACGGACGGCACCAACCCGCTGGCCCCGGCCACGCCCAACCCCGCCTGCTTCGTCCAGCGCGTCCAGGTCTTCGCCAACGGCCAGCGCTGCGACGACATCAACTACTACGGGCGCACCGTGGCCGTGCACGACCTGCTGAAGGGCAGAGAGTACAACCGCAACAAGGCCTTGGAGGGTTTCGACGAAGTGAACGACCCGCGCATCGCCCGCGCGGTGCACCAGGGCGGCTACGCGGACGTGCTGCTGCGCCCCACCATGGTGGGAATCCTGCGCTGCGGGAAGATGCTGCCGCCGCAGCTGAACCTGGTGATAGAAATTGAGTTTGCGGACGCCACCACTGCGCTGTGGTCCGAGAACGCCGGGGCGCACCCGGCGGGGGCCACGCTGAGCACCGACTTCGAGATCCAGAACGTCCGAGTTCTGGCCTCCCAGGTCGTCCTTGACTCTGCGCTGGTGGAGTCCTTCAACCGCGTGCTCCTCTCAGGAAGGTCCCTGGTGTTCAGCTACCCCACGGTGCACACGCAGCAGTCCAGCGTCCCAAACGGCGTGGCGGAGCACAACGTCACCGTGGCGCGCGCCTTCACGAAACTCATGGGCGCGTTTGTGACTTTTTGGGACAACGACGCGGGCTCCAAGATCCACTTGCTGGCCAACCGACGTGGCCCCAATCGGCGCGGCCAGGCAGGAGGACAGCCTCCTGGAGTCTCAGATGCAGCTGGGCAGCCTGCAGTACCCTCACAACCCCATGAAGGGAGCCTCGGAGCACTTCCACTTCCTCTCCGTCCTCGCGGGCACCTACGACGACACGGTGCGCAACATCGACATTGGCCGCGTGGGCTACCTGCGCCACAGCTTCATTGCCGGCTTTCCCACCGAGCGCGTGCCCAAGATGCCGCTGAGTGGCGTCAGCACCCGCTCGGGCGACCTTGCCCGGTTCACCTTCAAGGGCCTGGACGGCACGATGACGGACCTGTTCATTCATTTGGTGGCCTACCAGCTGGTGACGCTCTCCAGCACGGGCGTCTCTGTGCTTGACTAAAAAAAAAGTCCGCTGCCCCAGCAAAACCACGGAAAAAATGGACTTGTTTCCAGGCCCCTCGGATTAGACCAGAACGGCCTAATCCGGAATGCTCAGCCGCTCCGCGAGCTCCTCCGTGGCCGCGCGCGCAATCTCCTCACAGCGCAGCAGGGACGCTGTAGAGCAGCTCGCGTGATTGGCTGACCCTCTCGTACTGCCCCTCCATCAGCCGCGGCCCCCGCTGCGCGGCCCGGAGGTGCCTGCCGTCCTGCCACGCCTCGCAGCGGCTGCCGGGCTTGCGCAGGCCTCGCCTCGGCCTCCAGCGCATGTTGGTCCACAGCCGCGTCTGCTTCCTGTACGGAGTTCCGTACTTGCAGTAGGTCACGTCCACCCAGGGCAGGCGTTCCATGAACGGCCGGGTCTTCAGCAGCCCGGTGGCCGGGTTCTCCACAATCCACATGAGCGGGTCAAAGTGCGCAATGATCTCAAGGCGCTGAGCACCAGCGCGTCGCCCTCCAGGAGCCGCCGCGGGCGCGTCGTCAGCGCGCGGCTGTATTCCGCGCAGACCGGGCTGGCCCAGACCATGTCGAAGTGCCCCGGCGGGAACGTCGTGTAGTCCCAGCTCCGGATGTCGCAGAGGATTGTCGGCTCAAATTTCGACACGATGTCCAGGGAGACGACCTCCCAGCCCGCCGCCTCGAAGGCCCTGCCCACCGACTTGGTGCCGCAGAAAAGCTCCAGGAGCCTCGGCATTTTTAAAGAGCAAGATCACCGCCACTACCAGGAAAACTCGCGTGTTCATCGGACCGGACTTTTTTCCTACGGATAAAAAAAGCCGAGCAATGAAGCTTGCACTCGGGCTGGACGTTCAGACCAATGCCAAGGGGGGGAAGTTCATGTCCATAGAGGACTCCCATGAGGGCGCGCTGGTGTGCAAGGTGGACGTGGAGGTGCTGTGGGAGCCCGGCAACTTCCAGGACGACGGGGCCAAGAGGGTGGGAGTGTGCTTTGCGAGCAACACCAACCTGGAGCTGTGGACGGAGGAGGTGGAGCAGGGCGTCATCGACAACATGATCGTCTTCCAGAAGCCCTTTCCGGGGGCCGCCCGCACGGGCCAGCTGCAGCGCGCCGTCAAGGTGAGCGCCAAGGGCAAGCACGTGAAGTGCAAGATGGACTTGGAGCGCTGCCTCTTCTGGGACCCCGCCGGCAACCGCGCGCCGCGCCCCGCGGAGTTCGCGCGCCGCAGAGCCGCGCGCTTGTGGAGGCCCGGCACGTGTGGCTGATGGGCAGGCAGTGGGGCGTGCTCTTCGAGGTGCGCCACCTCATGCTGGAGCCCCTGGAGGCGCCGTGCTGCCCGTTCTAGGCCGCCTCCAGCAGCTCGGAGCTCGTGGCCCCTGCTGCTGCCCAGCAAAGGCTTCGTCTCTTCCACGCGGTAGACCGGCGTGCCGTCCGGGTGGCGCAGCGACTCCAGCGCCCGCAGCCGCTCCGCGAAGCGCTTCGGCAGCCGCTGCGTCAGCAGGCAGTCCGTCTTCACCTGCGCCAGGTAGCGCGGCGGCGCGTCCAGGATGCGCCGGGCCTTGGCCACCATGCAGTGCTCGAAGCCCAGGACCGCGTCGTGGATGGGGCGGTAGGTGCCGTTGCTCAGCAGCCTCCTGGCGTAGACGAAGTCCCACACCATGCCCCCCTCGTAGGCGAAGGCCCGAGAGAAGTCCGCGCCCGCGCCGTCCAGCTCGCTGCTGCTGCTGCGCACGCTGTAGACCACCTCCGTGTTGCGCGCCCACAGGCCTATCATCGCGTTCACGCTGAGCTTGGCCATGTGCTCCTCGCCTTCGGGCCACGCGGCGTCCATGCCGCGCGCCGCAGCGTCGCCGCGTCCACGTGGCTCCGCGCGGAGATGCCCAACACGATGTGGTCCCAGCGGCAGAACCTTCGGGTACCATCCATGACAAAATACCCCAGACGCCCAGGTCCAGCAATCGCGGCCAGCTGTTGCGTCCCATAGCAGCCGGAGCGCACATAAATACGGCAAATACCAGTTCAGGAATGTAGCGCAAGGACTGCCTCGCGTCGCAGCAGCCCTCCACAAAGCCCAGGTCCGGCAGCACGCCGTCCACGGGCTCAACGCCGTCCGCCGGGCACAGGATGGGCAGGGGAAAGGGGGCGTTGGCCAGCCCGTTGCGCCTGCAGCGCACCACGTCCACGCCGACGTACGTGCTGTCCTTTGCGCACGTCTGCGCCTCATAAACCAGAGGGGGCAGCTTGGGGCTCCGGACGTACTCCATGACGCCGGGGGCCACGCGGCTCTCCAGGCTGGTGGGCTGCGCGCTCTCCCTCAGCGTCTTCTCGCTGTGGCAGTCGCCGCACAGCGCCTGCAAAGTTTGCACGCTGCCCGCAAAGGCCTGTCTCACCGGCACCACGTGGTCCAGCTCGCAGGTGCCTGCCGTCAGCCCGCAGCCGCACAGCGCGCACTTGCCGTCCTGCGCGGCCAGGGTCTTCTGCCTCTCCGCCGCGCCGGGCACCTCCCGCTTCGCCTTGAGCAGCTTCAGAAAAATCTCGTGCGCCAAGCCGGCCAGGCGCTGGCCCCTGTACTCCTGGTTGAGCGCCTCGCACCACCTCCGCAGCACCTCGTGCTCCTCCGGCAGCTCTCGGATCCTGGTGCCCCGCCTCAGCCTCAGCCCGCAGTACTGCGCCGGGCTGCTGATGGCCACCTTGGGGCTCTCGCCGGCGGCCATGAGCTGGCGCCGCGCCTCCCGCAGGTCCACGCACCAGAACAGCCCCGGCTGCACGTCCGCGGCGTCAAAGCGCCTCCACTCTTGGATGGGCGGCAGGGTCTGCCTCGCCTCGCCCCGGTAGAGCACGCGCGCCGCCTGCCTCTCCAACACCCTCTTCACGGCCCTGTACATGTAGCAGTGCCCGTCGAAGGCCAGGAAGCACACGGTGCGGTGCTCCTTCAGCGCCGGGTCGTAGCTGTCCACCAGGTCGCCCTGCGAGCTCAGCACGCGCATGGGCGCGTTGCGCCACACGCAGAACTCTCGCACCTCCTCGGCGGAGATGCCGAGGCGCCTCCAGTCGTGGCGCAGCTGGCGTCGAAGTCCGCGCACACCCCTCCACGCTCAGCTGCAGCAGCTCGGCCAGCTGCCGGGGCACGCAGAGCGGCTTGTCCTCGAAGGCGCTCGGCAGCACGTCCTCCTCGCAGGGCAGCTGGAAGCTCACGCTCCTCAGGCCCCTCATGCGCTGGCGCAGAAGCGTCTCCACCTCGGTCCTGGAGTTCCTGTAGCGCGTGCTCTGGGTGCTGACCACCCAGTGCCCCTCGGGGTCGAGGAAGTAGGTCTCGTCCGAGAGCTGCAGGATGGGGCCGCCCGGGTCGAGCGAGGCCTCCACTTGTTGTTTCACCCGCTGCGCCACCTGCTCCTCCGTGAGGTGCGCCGGGTGCCTCGTGGCCCCGCCCAGCTCGTTCACCGGCAGCCAGTCCCTGCGCTCGTAGCCCGCGCCGGCGTTCCGCCCGCTGCGCCGCCTGCCCCGGATGATAACCGGCACGTGGACCAGGTACTCGTAGTACTTGTCGCGGAAGAAGCCCTTGCCCAGCTTGGTCAGCCGGTGCTCTCCGCCCTGCAGGAGCGCACGAGCTTCTTCTGCCCGTTGCGCAGCAGGATGTAGTCGTTGGGCCCCTCGCGGATGAGGGGCTGGTTGTAGTCGAAGTCCTTGCTGGGAGGCCGCAGGCCCAGGTGGGAGTAGTAGTGCTGGCCCGCCCGGGTCAGCTGCCCGTCCGCGCGCGAGAGCAGCACGTAGGCCCCCGGGCCGCGCCGCAGGTTCAGCACGACGGCACCATCCGCCTCCGTGCGAGCCCGGGCGCCGCCGTCCGCGGCCTCCGTGATCTGCTGTCGTTGTCTCGCCCAACTTGCCATTCTTTTTTTACGGGTCCAGTTTTTTTTTGGTCGGCCGCGCATTCTCCCCGGGTATACTTGCCCGTAAAGGCCGGGAGCTTGTTTCGCACGGTTTTGCGCTGAAAAAAATGCTATTACTGCAGCCCGTATGTCTATATACGGGCTACAGTAATAGCTCGTTTTGCACGTTTTTTGCATGGCGTGACATTTGCTTGATTTTGGCATGACATGATTTTGCTTGAATTTGCATGTTGTTGGCATGATTTTGCTTGATTGTGCTTGGCATGTACCCCCCCAAACCCGAAGTTTTTTTTCCTTCCCTGTCAGGCTGCCGTGTGTCAGGTCGGACATCCTGGCGAAGAAGCACAACTCCGGGGGGTCTGGCGCCGGGGCTGGGGGGTGGGCAGTGCCGAGCAGGCACTTAGGAGTGCCGAGCTGGCACTGGTAGGTAGATGTGCCGAGCAGGCACTTAGGAGTGCCGAGCAGGCACTTGTAGGACGTGCCGAGCTGGCACTTAGGAGTGCCGAGCAGGCACAGTGCCGAACAGGCACTTGTAGGTAGACGTGCCGAGCAGGCACTTAGGTACTGGTTCGCCCAACGACCCTTAGTAGACCGCTCATGTGAGTCATGGCACCGGGTTTGGCTTAGTACTGGCCCGCCCAACCCGTTCAGGTTTGATACTGGTCCGCCCAACCCGCGCTCGATCCTGGTTCGCCCAACCTCGTTTTGATACTGGCTCGCCCAACTCCGTTTCGATACTGGCTCGCCCAACTCCGTTTCGATACCGCGATTTTGCATGTTTTTGGCAGACCCCATCCAGCCGAGGGTGGGGGGGAGCTGAGGCAATCCTGGGAAAGGGGGGTGAGACACCTGAGACACCTGAGACACCCACTAAACGTCGAACAGAAGTGTCTCAAACGTGTCTCAGACCTGTTGGCTCGCCTCACCGGAACAGTCCAGCCAAGATTGAGCGCAATTAGATCCGGGCCGTAAAGCGTCTGGGGGCAGGGAGTTGTGAATCTTTCGCTGGCTGTCTTGTTATTGCTGAGACAGGTCTGAGACACGCCTGAGACATTTCTGTTCGACGTTTAGTGGGTGTCTCAGGTGTCTCAGGTGTCTCACCCCCTGTCTCAGGATTGTCTCAGCTGTCCCAACCTTCAGCTGGCTGGGGCCGGCGCCAGCGTCGACAAAATGTGGAGATTTTTGCCAGTTTTTTTTGGCGCAGTCACTCAACGCCAAAAAAAGGCTAAGAGGGACAGCGGGCCTTTTTGTTGAGTTTTTGACACCCAACGGGACGGGCTTGGTTCACCCAACCCGCTGGGGCTTGATACTGGTCCGCCCAACCTGCGCTCGATACTGGCTCGCCCAACTCCGTTTCGATACTGGCTCGCCCAACCCCGTTTTTTTTTTGATACTGGCTCGCCCAACCCCGTTTTTTTTTGATACTGGCTCGCCCAACCCCGTTTTTGATACTGGTTCGCCCAACCCCGTTTTTTTTTGATACTGGCTCGCCCAACCCCGTTTTTGATACTGGTTCGCCCAACCCCGTTTTTGATACTGGTTCGCCCAACCCCGTTTTTTTTTTATACTGGCTCGCCCAACCCCGTTTTTGATACTGAAGCTCGTGGTTCGCCAAGGGGGAAAAGGTGGGAAAAATAAATTTAAAAAGGGGGAGAGAAGTTTTTTTTTTTTTTTTTTTTTTTTTTTTTTTTTTTTTTTTTTTTTTTTTTTGGGGGTTTATTTTTTTTTTTTTTTTTTATAATAAAAAAAGTGTTGATACTGGTTCGCCCAACTCCGTTTCGACACCGCGATTTTCCATGTTTTTGGCAGACCGCATCCAGCCGAGGGTGGGGGGGAGCTGAGGCATTTGGCTGGGACAGGGGTGAGACACCTGAGACACCTGAGACACCCACTAAACGTCGAACAGGAGTGTCTCAAACGTGTCTCAGACCTGTCTCAGCAATAACAAGACAGCCAGCCAAAGATTGAGACACCTGAGACACTCCTCCTGTTCGCGGTTTGGTGGATGTCTCAATCTTTGGCTGGCTGTCTTGTTATTGCTGAGACAGGTCTGAGACACGTTTGAGACACTCCTGTTCGACGTTTAGTGGGTGTCTCAGGTGTCTCAGGTGTCTCACCCCCTGTCTCAGGATTGTCTCAGCTGTCCCAACCTTCAGCTGGCTGGGGCCGGCGCCGGCGTCGAAAAAAAGTGAAGATGTTGCCAGTTTTTTGGTGCTGCCACCTGTCGTCAAAAAACGACGAAGAGTTGCAGCGGGCGTTTTTTGTTGAGTTTTTTGACACCCAACGGGTTGGGCTTGGTCCACCCAACCCGCCGGGCTCATCCGCCCAACTCCGTTTTTGATACTGGTTCGCCCAACCCCGTTTTTGATACTGGTTCGCCCAACGGGCCCGAAATTCGTTTTTTAAGTACTGGTTCGCCCAACTCCGTTTCGATACTGGTTCGCCCAACGGGCCCGAAATTCGTTTTTTTAAGTACTGGTTCGCCCAACGGGCCCGAAATTCGTTTTTTAAGTACTGGTTCGCCCAACTCCGTTTCGGATTTTTTTAAGTACTGGTTCGCCCAACGGGCCCGAAATTCGTTTTTTAAGTACTGGTTCGCCCAACTCCGTTTCGATACTGGTTCGCCCAGGTTTCGGATTTTTTTTTTAAGTACTGGTTCGCCCAACGGGTCTGGAGGGGTTTCGGATTTTTTAAGTACTGGTTCGCCCAACTCCGTTTCGATACTGGCTCGCCCAACTCCGTTTCGATACCGCGATTTTGCATGGCATCCAGCCGAGGGTGGGGGGAGCTGAGGCACTTGGCTGGGACAGGGGCGTGCCTCAGGTGTCTCAATCTTAGGATGGCTTGTTATTGCTGAGACAGGTCTGAGACACGCCTGAGACACTTCTGTTCGATGGCTGTGCGTCGGTGCACGGCTGGGCGACCGAGGCTTGCGCGGACGCAAGCGGGCCGAGCATTTTGATGTCCTCTTTGAGTGGAGGCCTGGGAGACAGTTGTCCTGTTTTTGAGCGAGAGGTGCAATCAGAGCTTGGCAAGTTTGATATGACGCTGTCCGCAGAATCAATTCGACACACTCGAGACAATTCGAACTCCCCGTAGTCCATCAATAGCCCGACAGTACCCGGCATCATGGACCATCTGAACGCGAACATGGAGGGAGAGATCATGGAGGGAGAGATCGTGGAGGGGGAGATTGCGGAGGCAATGGAGGGGGAGATTGCGGAGGCAATGGAGGGAGAAGCCGTGGAGGCCGTGGGGGATGCGATCGGAGAGGCCGAGGAGGAGAGGCGCAGGCTGGAGAGGGAAGCCCGCACCGAGGCCGCGAGGAGCCTTGTGTTGCAAGGAGTGGCCGAGGCGCCTGTCCAGTTGGGGGACCACCTCATGGAGGACGTGGACAAGGAGGAGAATCACCCGCAGATTCTCTTTGACCACGTGAACGAGGAGGCTCTTGGAGAGCTGGCCACGCGGGAGGTATCCAAGGTGTTCCGTTTGAGCAACGGATCCGGCCCCACGCTGTTGCGCGCCGCAGGGGATCTCCTGGTGCAGTGCGGCCGGAACAGGCTTCCGTGCGGGGCACGCGCCTACAAGACAGTCTACTTCGAGGAGTCTCTCATGGTGGCTCTCAAGAAGAAGGGGAGGCGGCACACGGGAGGTGCGGACGGGGATCAGTTGAAGGCGATCCGCTTGAAGAACCCGGGAGTGGCCAGCGGGCACATGGCGGCTTCCACCTTCATGCTGCCGAGATGGTTGAGAGACGTGGCCAGAGCCGGGCTGCGCAACCACTACACGTTCGACCTGGAGAACTGCCACCCCACACTTATCGCGGCCCGACACGATTCCGCATTTTTGAAGAACTTCGTGGCAGAGCGGAACGCCATACTGGCAAAGACGCACCCCGACCGAACTGCGGCAAAGGAGCTGTACCTGAGGCTCCTCTACGGTGGCAGCATCGAGAATTGGGTGAAGGCGCACGAGATGACGACCTTTCCGATGATGGACTACGCACTCGAGTTTCAGAGGACGGTGAGAGCTCTGGTTGCCGAGGACTGCTCGAAGAACCGCGACGTACTGAAGCGGCTGAGAAACGAGACTGCCCGACCCCGCGAGCTCCTCTGCTACGTTTTGAACACCGCACAGGAGAGGGATCTCATTGACAGGGTTGTGAACGTGGTCCATAGGTTGGACGGGAACGTGCTCGCCTACGAGCACGACGGTCTCTTCTTGGAGTTCGAGGGCGATTTGGGCCTGCTCCGCAACGAGATCAAGTCCGTGCTGGGAGAGTTCGCTTTCACGCTGAAGCCACAGCTCTCGGTTCAGAGCGCGCTCGAGGCGGCCGAGGCGGTGATCTGCAAGAACGCGGGCCCGCACACTCTGGAGCTCTGGAATGCCAGGGACATCCGCTGGCGGGAGCACCACGCTTACGTCATGAAGGCATTCACATCCCCGCCGACGCACCACGGGATTTTCGCCCAGGTCGTGATGCGGACACCCGCGGTCCACGTCAGCATGCCGTACCGAGCGCACGAGATCTTCAAGATCCTCTCGGACACTGGGCACAAGTGCTGGTACGACCCGGCCAAGAAGATTTGGGTCATGACAGGGGATTCCGCCACCGACGTGCTCAAGTGGATCGTCCAGGTCGTGTGCCAGCGAGATCTGTCCGACTACAAGACGGCCTGGCGCACGGCGGAGAGCGCCGTGGAGATCGAATCGCAATGGAAATTCTCCAACCAGTCCTTCGTGAAGGCTGTGGCCGACGCGTGCAGGACTCATCTCTGTGTGCACAGCTCCGACTGGGAGTTGGATGACGAGAGCACCCGGCATCTCCTCAACCTCAACTTCGAGGGCATGGTCTTGAACAGCAAGACGCTGGAGTGGACGCCCGTACGGCCCACCATGAGGATCACTCGCTCCACTGGGTGGTCGCACTCCTGGCCCGCTTGGTGGGAGACTCCGGTCATGGAGAAGTTTGAGGCGGCGCTGGAGGAGGTCCGCCGGCAACAGAACTCGTTCTGGAAGTCCGTGGACGGGTACGACCTGGGTGCCGACATCCACTCGAAGCTCGACGAGGGGTACTGCACGCGTGGACCCAGGACGACTGGGCGTCGACGATCTACGAACTCATGCTCCTGGCCAAGGGCACTTTCGGGCTGAAGCAGGCCGCGGCGCTGTGGACGCGCGGCGTGGGGCGGAACGGCAAGGACACTCTGTGCAACCTGATGGGTTCCATCCTGGGGTCGTACGCGGTGACCATCGATGCCTCCACGTACTCCAAGATTCGCGACCCCAACGCACCCTCCCCCGTCTATGCGCTTTGCCGCGCCAGAAGGTTTGTGAGCATCCGGGAGGTGGACGGGAGTGAGACGATGCGGCTCCAGGTGTACAAGAAGTTCACCGACCCGATCTCCGAACTGTCTGGGCGCGACCTGTACGAGAAGATCGTGAGGTACAAGCCGCAGTTCTTGGCGTTTTTCGCCGCCAACGAGCCCCCGCCGCTCGTGTCCGACTACGCCGTGCGACAGAGGACCGCCATCGTGGAGCACATCTCGGTGTTCACGGACAACCCGGTAGAGGCCAACCAGAAGACGTGGGTCCCGGTGGAGGACACCATTCGATCCACCACACCCTCCTTTTTCGCGATCCTGTACATGGTCTACAAGCACCTTTTGAAGGACAGGCCCATGCGCTCCATCGGCCCGATTCCCACGAAATGCCTGGCAACACCCTTTGGATGTCTTCCTTTTGGTAGTGGCCAGGGCTTCTTTCCATGCTTGCACGGTAAGTGTCGGGATCTTGATTTCAGCAAGCTGCGGAGCGTATTTGTCAATGAGCTGGAATGCATGAGGCCGCTTTTCATCTTGGTCTCTTTCCTCCGGAGTCTCACGTTGCCAGACAGGCTGCCACACATCGAGCAGATTATTAAAAGCAATATCGGCGGACGCCGACCATTTTTCGTGCTGAGCTTCAAATGTGGCGCCCGTGTCACACATCGTTTGAAGGTTTCTGCATGATACGGCAGCGTTCCCCATGGATGATGAGGATTTCTCCAACGGCAAGCTTACACTCGGCAACACGTATACAAGGTTCCTTTTTTGCAGTGGCTCTCAAACGTGTACACATATGGCAAACTGTAGTGGTCATGTGATTACGGAGGAGCAAGGCTGTAAATCTGCCTCCATGCTGGCCCCAGTCCACCTCGAGCTTAGTCCTAAAATCTTTAGTACGCAGGGTGCGACTCTGGCAAGCAAATTTGATCACAATCAGTTCGGCAGTGCAAGATGACCTGATCTACCCATCTGAGAGCTTCCAAGTTGATGCAATCCAAGTACCACACGCCTGTACACTGTTGGATCCAGGTTGGAAAGTCGGGCGTGTACCCTCTAGCGGTCCTGATGGCATTCCACAAGTGTCGCAGCTGATCATGGTGCGCTGGCGACCCGGAAGGCCCACAATACATGGCGAGCGTGGGACGGAAAGAATAAAGTGTCGTGACTTGCCGAGTTTTATGAACGGCTGTGAACGACACAAGATCCACAGGCGGGTCATAAGTCCTATTATTCGAATATTTTGGCAGAGGCGCCGGCTGTATTTGCTTAAAAACAGGCCTCTGGCACCGGCCACGGTACACAGCTGGCAAGTGATCAGCTCCGTCTGGATCTCCACTGCATTTCAAGGTGTACTTATCTGATTCTGTGCTAAATCGTGTGTGAGATCCTTCTGATGCACATCCATGGCCCCCGTTTCGGAGAGGACATAAAGATCGGCTGGTATCTTACAAATGTCACTCACATGGTTATATACCCTGGTGGGATTAAAAACGCAGACAGTGAGCACTTGATAAGGTCCTGGGTTCGCAGCTTCACCAAACCTGATGGCGGATCCTAATGCAACCTGAAATTGCCAGGGGTTCCCGCCAACCATGTCTGAATGACCTCCGGGTTGAGTCTGCTCATTTTGCGAATCTTTTTTCTCCAGGCGCGGACTCTGCAATACTGTCTTGGACGACCCATACTCAAAAGTGGGGTGTGTGTCAACCCACACACCTCTACCAAAAGAGTATCCCATGGTCACTGTGCAATGAGGCTGGTCACGTAAGGAGAAAGGGCCATATTGCTCACCAATCTATTGAGCAGCTCCTGTATCCAAGGGTGAATGCAGAGCAATCGATGCCTGTCATAGTTTGCAGCCTCTATTGAGTTGCAACTACGGTGGAGTTGGTAGAAAATTAGACACTTAGGTGGAGCACTAAGCTCAACACCCAAGCCAAAGCTTCCCGGCAAAGGGCCTGGTTCTAAGTGTGCAGTGTGCGTCACAGTCCAACAGGACTGTGCGATGTGTGCTACATGTCATCGTCACTCCCGATACGCTGAGCTTTTTCAGCTTTCTCAGAAAAGTCGCGAATCGTTGGTCTGGTTTTCAATGCTCTGCTGATTGCCTGCTGCATGCTCGATTCCAACTGGGTGGTCACGGAGGACACAATACCCTGGAGTTGCGAGGTGATGGCAGCCTGCATCTCATGCTGGGATTTCTCAATATGTTGTTGGCCCTCAGTCAAAACCTGGATTTTTTGCTCCAGAGAATCGAGTCGCTTGTCTTGCTCTTCGTGCTTGGTCTGGGTAGGCCCAGGCCAGCTCTGCGGTGACTCGGTCGTCCAGGGACTGGATGGCTGCTGCGTTGTTGCCGGAGGCTGCCGTGTTCACCGCCAGGTCAGCCACTTGCGCGTAGGGCGTCAGAGCGAGGGCCAGCTGCCCTGCAGTGACGTGCGTGCCGTCAGTTACCTTGGAGTCATCTCGTTGTAGCATGGCCATGCGATGCTTTGAGGGAAAATATCCCTCAATTACTTCCCGTGCTAGGCTACCAGGACATGAAGTGAGGGAAAATATCCTTCACTTCATGATACAGCTCGCTGTCGCGCGTGGTTATGACAAATTGACCTATGGCGTCGGTCAAAACACTTGGGACACCTCGGCCTGTAGCACATGATGAATTGACCGATGTAGCTATGCATTGTGTGCATAGTTTTATAGGACAAAGACCGAAAGCTTGTGTCATGGGGGCGACACGGGTCATGGGACACCTCGGCGCTACCTTGTCTCAGTGGTTATGTCTCTGCGCCACTCTGTAAGCACGTCCACAAATGACCTCAAACGGACTCATCAAGCCACGAGTTGCAAATCTTGTTGCATGCACCCATGCCCATGCCGTGACTGCATCATGTGCCTGAAATTTCAACGCGCATTTGTTCTGAGCATGCAAACTGTTTGCAACTCCTCTCACTCTCTGCACTGTGTTCTCTGCATGTGCGTTTCCAGCATGATCTCGAACTGCTGGGTTTGCAATTCTTGTGGGATGACCCTGTTTCAAACGAATCCGCTGTGTAATGCCCTGCAACTTCAAGAGAACAGGTTCTGCGTCACACTGCAAGGAAAGCTCGTGATGACCCCAGAAAACTGCAAATCTTGTAACTTCAGCGGCCATGTACTGCAAGCTTGCATGCTTCTCCTTGATGGGGATAGCTCTGACCGCATGAGTGGTGGAGTCATGCACCACCAAGCAACACAATTTCTGCTCTGCTGGATTATCTGAAATCAGCCGTGTGTGCAAAATCAAAACTCAAACAGGGAGTCTCTCTCTCTACATCCTTTGCTTGAGCTGCCTCATGCCGACCTGGTCGGCCACGCGCCTGAATGCATGAGGGGCACCAGCTCGCATATGGGCTGTGGGTCAAATTGCGAGGATCTCTGATGGCTCATTCGGGATGACCTGCATGTTTGGCACACGTTCTGCCTCACTCTGAGCTTGCTGCGCAATCTTTGCAGTCATCTCAATCTGTTGCCTAACATAGAATGCTCTCAAACGATTGAACAGCTTCTGCTTCGAGCCACTGCTTGAAACTCCACATGTTTCGCACGCTTCCCTAAGCACCCCAATGCACTCCTGCAACTTCCAAACTGTCCTCATGCTGCAAAATTTCCACAGGATTAGGCTGAGCGCAATCTGCTGTTCTTCGCTTTGAGGTTCAGGTCCATCTCCTGGGCCTGCTTCACATCCTCAGGAGCCTGAGGAACATTTTCAGGTACATCTGGCTGATCCTTGGAGATAGGCTTCTCTGGTTCGGGGTCCGACGTTTTGAAACCCATCAACTCAGTTGCCATGTAATCATCTGCAAGAATGGTCAATGTGTCAACCGGCTCACGTGTGTCCAAAGAAGAACATCGATCCTCCATCAATGTGAGTCTACTAAGCAATTCAACCAGCTGCCAACTGCCATCTGCATTGCGAATCAATGTTGTGCGCAACGGCCAGTCCTCCACAGGATAAGTAATAGTCGCGTCCAGAAAATTCTTCTCCAGCGATTTGCAAATTGGCATTGCATATGGACTCAAATTCCAACCATAATCAAGTCCATCCAGATCATCTGCAAGTTCAACACGTATAGCTCGCACCAGACTTGTCCTTGCCTTTTCCTTTGTCCTTTCCTTTGTCCTTACCTTTGCCCTTTCCTTTGCCTTTGTTGTAAATGCGGTCAATCTCCATGTCTGCTTGACCTGACAAGTTCCTGTCTGGTGGCGTGCATTCCTGCCCAAATGTTGAAGCTGCTGACCACTTTGTGTTTGCTGCATCAAAGCTGACAATTGCTGACCTCAACTGCTGATACGTTGCATTCTGCGAAACATGCACATTCAAATACGTGCGAAGCTGCCCAGTTACTGGCCGTAACAAAACTGCAAACTTCAACTCTTCATCAAGACCACTTGCAACCCGCTCATACTCCCGAAACATCTCCTCCAGCTGCAACACTTGCGCCAGAAGACCTTCACCCATCTTAAATGTGGGCCACGACATGATTGCGTTCAGAATTGCAAGCGTCCTCACCTTTGTTGATGGGGCTAAAGTCATAAACAGATTTCTGACTGCCTCATAACCATTCCCATCATCAATACCCTTCAGCATGTTGAGCAAACGCCCTCGAAGAAGTCCTGACAGAAAACCATAAAGGAAAACTGCACGCTTCTTGCACTCCTCTGTGTACGATTCCAAAGACAATTGCTTGTCCAGGTTGTTCTTCACTTCTGCCAGCTCCTTGATGAAGCTCTGGTCAATTGTACCAAGGTACCTTTCAACCTGCCACCACCAATCCCGCCAGAGACTTGCTTCTTCATCTTTGTTCTTTGGTGAAGACGGACTGCCTGCTGACGCAGCGGCTGCCGAAGCGCTTCACGGAGCGGCTGCGGGCGCTGGAGGCGCTGCGCCACCCGGAGAGACGAAGCCGTTGAGGGCGCCGCGCATGGAGGCGGAGCGCCCCAAACAACGGAAGTGGAACGAGAGGCGGCTTTGACAACAGCTTGCTGAGCTGCCTGCACTGCTGCCTCTGTGGCAAGAGTCATACGCTGTAGCATCTCCTGCTCCGCCATGTCTGCACTGTTCTGCCCGCTCAAGTGAACTCAGTACGACACTGCCAGTAGTAAGGAAAGGCAGCTTATACGGACCTAATTATTTTGGTTTTTTGGTCCAAAAACCCTGCAAAACTGCATAATTTTCAACCAGCTGAACTCGTCACCAGCGATGTCACCGCTTCGTCACCGCTCCGTTTTTGGTGTAAAAAGCGCTCAAAACGGCCAACTCCGAAAAGCTCGTTTTTTCGTGTCAGACGTCCAGTGTGGTGCCTGAGCCTCCAAATTCGCTCGTTTTGAGTCGAAATCGGGCTCCAAACACTTGCCGTGCTCTGGATTCCGTTTTCTGCCCGGAAAAGCAGGCAAATTCCATCCCGCCGAGCTTGTCACCGTTCGCCACCGCTTTGTTTTGGGTTGAAAAAGTGCGCAAAAGCGGCCCAGTTCCCGAGTTCCGGAGTCGGACCTGGCTCGGAGCGCGGCAGCCCGCCGAGGTTTCGGCTTGTGACACGTCAGCCCGCCGAACTTGTCACCGCCTTTGCGTCTGGCTCCGTTTTTGGTGCAAAAAGCGCTCAAAGCGGCCAACTCCGAAAAGTTCGTTTTTTCGTGTCAGACGGCAAGTGGGATGCCTGAGCCTCAGGTTGCGAACGACGTTGCTTCCGTGAACGAGCTCCCAAGTTGTGAAGCCCGCCCAGGCCGGCGCGTTAACAACTCCGCCTCCGGGAAGCTGCAGGGCGGCGAGCTCCGCGAGGATTGCGTCGAGGGCGCTCTGGAGCGTGGTCTCGCTGGCTGAGAGCGCGGCGTTCGTGGCGTACGAGGCCAGCAGCGCCGCGTCGGCCTTGGCCCCCTGGAGCGCCGTGATGCTGGCGTCCCGGCTAGCAAGCTGCGCTGCGACGAAGGCCTCGGTGGCGGGACTTAGCAGGGCGTTTGCTATCTTGGTGTCAAGTTTCGCTTGCTGATCAGCGCCACGGTCTTGCCGGATTTTGATGGTCCGAGGAAGATGCCCGTGCATGGCACCTGGGGCACCACGGGGTCCGAGGGCTGCTTGCTGGTATACTCTGTCGTAGGAAACAGCTTGATCTTCCCCATGAGTTCGTCCCTTTGCCTTACTTCCCAAATTCGACGCAGGGAAGCCGGGCGGCGAGACAGGGAGACAGCTGCTATTCGACAGGCCTCTCCCGTTTTCAGGGATAAAGCTAAAGGCTGGCATGCAACTGAAGTACATGGGAAGCAAGGCGTGGCTGGCGCCACACCTGGACCGGTTGCTGGGGGACGTCACTGTGCTTCACTCTCCCTTCTTCGGTTCTGGAAAGCTGGAGTACTACCTCGCTGCCAGGCGTCCGGCCTACACGGGCGCCCGGCCGCCTGGATCAGCTCCAACTTCGCTACTGCCACCTACAGCGAGACCACGAACAGCCTGAGCGTAGCCTACGACGGCAACCGCCTCATCCTGAACGGTCTGGAGCTGCAGCAGCAGTTCCCAGACGTTGTGGACTACCCCACCTCGCCGGCAGCCTCTCCGAGCAAGCCCTTCAGCCACATGCTCGGCCCGAGCTTCGTCTCCGGCGGGCAGCAGGTCTTCGAGTTTGTCAGGATGATGGCATACAACGAGGTCTACCTGCGCTGCGCCCAGCTGGCCAACGCCAGCCGCGTGTTGGGCAATCTGGGGGACGACATCTTGTCCAAGATCACGCTGACGAGCGGCGTGGGCACCATTGTGGAGACCGGCTCCGATGACGGGCACTGAGACACATGCGCTTCCGGCTGACCGACCTGGAAGGGCAAGTCGTCCGACTGAGGGGCTCGTCGTTGTCGTTTGTGCTGTTTTTGGATCACGTCTAATCCCCTGAAGGTCGTTTAAAAAAAATATTTCCTATTAAAAACCCGATGAAGCAAGCGGAAGCGGCGCCAAGGCCAAGAGGCAGGCCCCCGGGCAGCAAGAACAAGCCCAAGCCGCCCGTGCTGCCCTGCCGAAGAGCAAAAAAATGATCCCTGACCTGCCCACAGAGCCAGCATACGAAATAAATCGACCCCCCCTTCCGGCCCAAGAGGATGCACAAAGGCAAAGCCCAAGGCAAGCGCGCTCCCCCGGCCCAAGCCCAAGGCAGCAGCCATGACCAAGGCAGCGCCCGTGCCCAAGGCCCAAGGCAGCGCCCAAGGCAGCACCCAAGCCAGCTGCCACGCCCAAGGCTGCACCAAAGACAGCACCCAAGCCCAAGGCAGCGCCCAAGAAAGAGCCCGAGGCACAGTTAGAGCCCGAGGTAGCCCAAGGTGCAGCCCGAGCCCGAGGTACACAGCGGCCTACAACCGGCTGACGGCGGGCGCTAGCGTACTGGTATAAAGCGAGATGATGTCCATAGAGCCCCGCAACGAGCCGCAGATGCTCCGGTGGTTCCGCAAGACTTATCCCAGTTATGACCTGCAGCCGCTGCTGCTGAAGCGCCAGCGAGAACTGGAGGAGGCACGGGCCTTCAACAACTGGCTGGGGGAGCGCAGGTTTCGTGCTCGTACAAAAAAACCGACGACGTTCTCAGCCATGCGTTCTGAGGCTCAAACTTTAAAAGGCTGTGACAGAAAGCGAGCAACGCAAGCCGACCTTTTCGCCATGGCGAAACAATACAGGTCGCCTCTCTTGCGCAGACTCATGAATTTGCGAACCGAAGTGGCCACCGGTCGGACGCGCCGCAACTACGATTTCGGGCGCGAGCTCACGGGCGAGGAGCTTTCTCAGAGGAAGACGGAAATTGCGAGGCTGGAACGGCGGACTAGGGGGCGGGTGAAAAAAACGTCTGTTCGGCGTTTGGCGCCTGCCCGGCACTGCGCCTGCTCGGCGCTCCTAGCCTTCCCACACACCTGCTTGGAGACTCCCCCAGCGCCAGACCGCGCTTCTTCGCCACGCACGACAGCCTGACAAGGAATGAAAAAAACTTCGCGGTTTGGGGGGTACATGCCAAGCAAGCAACGCCAACAACATGCAAAATCACGCCATGCAAAAATCGTGCAAAATGAGCTATTCCTGTAGCCCGTATATAGATATACGGGCTAGAGGAATATAAAAAAAGCTATTCTCCCCGGCCATACGGAAGACAAAAACCGTGTAAAAAACTAGTCTCCCAACCATCTAGCACAGATGGTCCGGGAGAATGCGCGCGGCCAAGCAAAAAAAATGGACCCGTAAAAAAAGAGCAGTACGCCCAGAGTCCCAAGCTGCCCCTCCTTGTCTTTGAGGCGCAGGCGTGCCAGAGAGACGCTTTGCTGGCGTGGACGTGGTGCGCAACGGGCTGGCCAACGCCCCCTTCTCCCTGCCGATCCTGTGCCCGGCCGACGGCGTTGAGCCCGTGGACGGCGTGCTGCCGGACCTGGGCTTTGTGGAGGGCTGCTGCGACGCGAGGCAGTCCTACCTCAATTTGTTGCCGTACGTGGGGCCCGGCTGGCCGAAGGTTTCGCTGGCCGCGATGCTGGACCTGGGCGTCTGCCGCTGGGAGCACATCGTGTTGGGCATCTCCGCGCGGAGCCATGTTGACGCGGCGACGCTGCGGCGCGCGCTGGAGCGGTGGCCAAGCTCAGCGTGAACGCGATGATAGGCCTGTGGGCGCGCAGCAAGCTGGACGGCGCGGAGCGGACTTTTCTCAGATCTTTGCCTACGAGGGGGGCAGAGTGTGGCTTCGTCTACGCCTGGAGGCTGCTGAGCAACGGCACCTACCGCCCCATCCACGACGCGGTCCTGGGCTTCGAGCACTGCATGGTAGGCAAGGCCCGGCGCATCCTGGACGCGCCGCCGCGCTACCTCGCGCACGGACGACCCTGTCAACAACTGCCTGGCGGGCAACTCCCTGCTGCTGACGGGCCTGCCGGGCACCGGAAAGACGCACTGCGAGAGCAGGGCGAGGCGGTGCACCTGGTGTCCAAGACGCACTGCTCCGCGCAGAACCTGGGGCTGGGGGCGCAGACGGCCGACCACTGGGTGCGAAGGTACGTGCGCGGCGGCAGCGCGCAAAAGCTGGATTGGCTGGTTGTGGAGGAGATCACGCAGCTGGACATGGCGCTCTGGGCGGACCTGGCCTGCGTGGGGCTGAACGCCGACGTGAAGTTCCTGCTGCTGGGCGACTTCCGACAGCTGCCGGCCGCGTTGGGCTCCTGGGCCGGACGGCCCATCAGCGCGCCGTTGGAGCACAGCCAACTAATCCGCGACCTGGCCTGCGGGCACCGGCACGAGCTCACGGAGAACATGCGCTCCGACCCCGGCATCTTCAACTTTGTGAAGTGGCTGCGGGTCGGCAAGGAGGGGTGCCCCACGCTGGAGCAGGCCAAGGCGAGGCTGAAGGAGCTCTACCCCTCCAAACCCGGGTGGCCGGACACCACGCTGGTCATCAGCCACAGCAAGCGCATGGCCGTCAACGCAGCGGCGAACCGGGCCCTGGCGCCCCAAACCTCAAAGCTTTTGGGTTGTGATAAATTTGTAACAACCCAAAACAGCCCGCAGAGTATGAGGGTGTGGCCGGGGCTGCGCCTCATTGGGGCCGGCGGAAAGATACTCAAAGGAGTCTTTCTGGCCGTGGCGGACTGGCCGAGCCACGCAGTGACCTACGCCAGCTGCCAGGGCCTCACCCTCCACAACCAGACCTGGAGGCGCGCCTGAGACGAACCCTACGCGGGCCTCTGCGACTGCCTGTTGATTGGTCTCGTGATGTTCCTACTGAGGGTCAGCCCAATGCGGCAAGCTCTCAGGGCGCTCCAAAGGCTGCGCCAGCTGCAGCCCTAGATAAGCGTGAAACCGGGTATTATCCAGGTTACGATCCTAATGGTGCAAGACCGAAGGATCCATCGGGCCTTGACCCGCCAGTCATGCGTGGTCCTGATCCTCCCGAAAGGAATTGTCGTATGTGTAATCGGGACATTCCTGACCCTAGCAAGATTGAGGATTGTAGGGTGTGCATGAAAAGGGCGTGCGACATCTGCATTCCAAAGGCTACTTGCCTATGTCCTGTGTGTGGTTCGCAGGTCCCACAGCACCTTTTCGGAACAAGTGGTGGCGGATACAGTAGCCATCAGGATCCGAACTGTACAGCTGCGACTAAATGCATTTCATCGACCTTCCATCAGAGCCCGACGCTGCTGGTCTGAGGGTATGGATAGCCAATGTGAAGGAAACTGTTAGCAATGCCTACAGCCATGATGGACTATACGTCATCAATTGGCTAACCGAAGTTGAAAAGGCGAAGTCCTTTGATTGCGCCACCTGTACGTGGGCGCCTCAAGGGCGACGAGCTCCGAGCTGCTGGAGGCGGCCTAGCCGAACGGGCAGCACGGCGCCTCCAGGGGTTCCAGCATGAGGCGGTGCGCCTCAAAGAGCACGCCCCACTGCCTGCCCATCAGCCACACGTGCCGGGCCTCCACAAGCGCGTGGCCTTGCGACGCAAACTCCACGGGGCGCGGCACGCGGTTGCCGGGTCCCAGAAGAGGCAGCGCTCCAGGTCAATCTTGCACTTGACGTGCTTGCCCTTGGCTCACCTTGACGGCGCGCTGCAGCTGGCTCTCAAGCTCGGTGCGGGCGGCCCCCGGAAAGGGCTTCTGGAAGACGATCATGTTGTCAATGACGCCCTGCTCCACCTCCTCCGTCCACAGCTCCAGGTCGGTGTTGCTCGCAAAGCACACTTTCAATTTCTTGGCCCCGTCGTCCTGCAATTTGCCGGGCTCCCACAGCACCTCCACGTCAACCTTGCACACCAGCGCGCCCTGATGGGAGTCCTCTATAGACATGAATTTTCCCCCCGTGGCATTGGTCTGAACGTCCAGCCTGAGTGCAAGCTTCATGGTTGCGAAGTTCGGCTTTTTATCTCGTGGAGAAAAAAGTCCGGTCCGATGAACGTGCGAGTCTTCAGCGTCGCACTGGCGGTGATCTTGCTCTTTAAAAATGCCGAGGCGGCGGGCTGGGAGGTCGTCTCGCTGGACATCGTGTCGAAATTTGAGCCCACAATCCTTTGCGACATCCGGAGCTGGGACTACACGACGTTTCCGCCGGGGCACTTCGACATGGTTTGGGCCAGCCCGGTCTGCACGGAATACAGCCGCGCGCTGACGACGCGCCCGCGACGGATCATTGACAAGCCAGGGATCTGCAGTGCTTGAGGATGACTTGGTCTCAGGCGGTTTGCCGGCTAGCACAACAGCTACGGTGGCCAACTGCTTTGGTTCCACTCTAGTGATGAGACCAAGAGCTCGGTGCACTCCCTGCACCTACCAACCAAGTACGGTGATTGAGGCGTTTAATGGGTTTTAGCGCCCACTTCATTTCCGAACCCAATTCAGTCAGGGCGTCACGCGTGATTCCGGGCGGCAGGTGTGTGAGCTTATAGAGTTCTGTCACAGCAACAGATTCTCTCCAACTCTCCCCTGGCCTGACTTTGTCATGAATGGCTTGTGCAGTGGCGGATGGCATAATTGGGCTTGTTCCCCCCTCTTATAAATCCGAGGTGGGGGAGTCCCGCACAAGTGGTTTCCATGCTCACGCGGGTGCTATCTGTCATCCAAAACACAGGATAGCTGGTGTCGATGCTCCCAGTTGCACTGCGTGGACACTGCTAAATCCTGAGAGCCGGAGCAAGTCATTCGTTGCACTGGTCGGCAGACTTACCCAAACCTGAACTGTGGTGGAATCCGCTGGCGCGCTCCTGTCTTTATCTTTGCGAAAGGACCTACCCCAAACTGAGGTAATGAGAGGCTGCAGTTCTCCCAGTCGGTTCAAGATCACTTTGGCAGGTGCCTGTACCAGGTTCTTCCAAGCATCTGGCTGGAAATCCTCGCTGTGCACAGTAAGCAAGCATGTGACGGTTTCTGCTACTATCATTTTGAGTTGCGTCAATCCGAGTTTCACATGTTTTGAGCCCAATTGGTCCTGAGTGCCTGCTGCAACAGCGGGAAATTCAATGGAATGCTTGGTGATTTGCGGATGGGAGCCTGGTCCTTGATTACTGCGAGCTCGTCTGGCGTAGATGGTGGCTGTGCTAGCCAGGGTACGGCCTCCACGGATGAAAGCAGGGCCACCCCTGTGGTTCTAGTACTAATTTCGGTGAGCGCATCGGCCGGGGAGCAATCAGCGTACTGAAAAGTGCCCGGCTCGAGCTGGAAATCGGCCGCACACGGCGCCACCACATCTCGTGGGTTTCTTACTAGTCCTGCGAGACTTAGATTTACCCTTGCTTTTGCCCTTAGCCTCACCATAGAGATCAATTTTGTGCTTGGCTGCTAAATCAACCAGAGCCGATTTCTGTTTACCAAGATGCTTCATTTTCAATGGTCACAATTTCGGTTTCTTCACATCTGGAGAGCAGCTCGTCGACCTTCTGCGCAATTCTATGCACTGGCACGCTTTGTTGCAAAAGGATGGTTGCACAACGATTCGGAAGATTCTTCGTCTTCACGCCTCCCCGAATTCCTTGCGTTCTCAGAGAGACAACTAGTGTGGCAAGGTGATAGGCTTTGGTGTCCCAAGCAATTTGGTGCCCATTGACCCAGGGTTCAAAGGCATCGAAATCACCCTGGTCTTGGCGGCGCGCTGCACGGCATGCAGTTTGCAAGTCACAATGCATCTGTACATGAAGCACATATGCCTTGCTAACCCCGGGCCATTTAACCCAGAGTTCAACTGAGCGTGGATCTGCGGCAACCGACATGCGAATGGGGTTGAGGCAAATGCCAATGACTGGATGCGAAGGTGGTATCCGCGTCTCACCAATCGAGTTGTTTGGTATCCAACCATCTGGACCTAACGATCGAATGCTGGCTTCACAGTACACATTGATCATCTGCTGCAATTCACTGGCATACTCCAAGGCAAGCGGCGTTGCGTTGGGAGGCACACGCTGGATGCAAAAAATTAGACCATTCCGCATCCACACGACGAAGCGCGACGCTTCTCCCTGGATGGTAGTGGGTATCACTCTATGCAAACAAGACCTCAATTCCGCAATGCGCGCTGCCCCGACCTGCACAAAGCGTTGCGAGACGAAATGCACCTGACAGTTTTCACGGATTTCACAGTGCTCTGAGACCCTGCGTGGTCCTCTCAAGTCTGACAAGAAAATTTCATGATCTCGCTTCGGAAGTTCAAGCAAATTCTGGATGAAGGCAACGGCCACAGGCTGGTGCAATACCACTTCATAGCATTGAGTTTCAGTTGAGTTTCAGTGGTGACAGTAGCGGCCCACGTCACATCAATCGGAATGGTGGGAGAAATGTCATGTCTGTCTGCGTCGACTAACACCTGCGACCAACCATCACGTGTCACGACACGAGCTCTGGTTGCCCTGATCCGCCTGTGCAGAAAAACTTCAATGCAAATCTCCGGCCAAGTTGGTACTTCAGCATCTCCAAGTCTCTGCAAAAATGTCTGACCGCACACACCACGCTTGTAGCTCACACAGTAAGTTGTAGTACCTGCCAAGTACCCAACCAGTCTCGACAAGGATCTCCATGCATGCCAGGTAGGTCTGCACAAATAAGCGACAAAGATTTTACAGCAAACTGCACATCACTTCTCTCATGACCAATGTAAAGAGCAAGTCCAACCAAAGACCGGTACCACTGGTGCTCCTTCGCTGGCAACGGTTCTGTGTCATCATGCCTGAACCCCCATCACTGGAGTTCTGTATATACGCGGCGCTTTGCCCGTATACATGGTGTACTGCTCCACGAGTCCTGCAATGCGCTTTGCTGAAGGCACCACATCAAGTCCTTGTTCAGTGAGCCTGTACTTGCGCTTCAGAAACTCAACCTCATCTCCAAGCTCTTCTGCAACTGCAAATGAAATCTTGTACTTCAACTGCAAATGCGGCAAGAACTTCTCCTTGAGCCACGCCGACGCCATGCACACAAGAATATCATCTACATGTATGATACCACATCCATGCTCGCCTTTGAAAATCGATGGATTCTCGACACACATCTCCATGCCCAATGAATCAACCAGGTCTGAGACAATCTGCTTGTACCACTGCTTGGCTGCCGTTCTTTGACCTGGCAGGCATTTCGCAATGATAAAATTCAACTGCATGTCTTTCACTGCAACTCTTCTCAATCGCACTTGGTCAACCTGCAGAAACGCGTCTCCAATATCCAATGAACACAAGACATGTGTGCTTGGAATCGCTCCAGTCATCATGAGCGCTGGAATTAGCTTCAAAGTCAATGTTGACCTTGACGGTGAGAAACAATCGTCTTGGTCTTCAACTGCAAATTCCCTTACAGAGTCTTGCTCTTCTGAGCCAGTATGCACCATCTGTGTCTCTCTTCGCACGCCATGCGATGACAAACTTTGCACTCAACGGTTTGTCCAGACTGCCTTCATCAATGCCCTCATCACCAATGAGAACACCCGTGGCACACAACCTCTGAATTTCATGCTGTCTTGCCTTGTGGTCCAACTCCTCCAAGTTCTCTTCTGCTGGAATGACGGGTTCTTCCTCTGAAAAGGGATACCGCAGCTCCTGCACATCTACTGAATCATCGTCCTCTTCATGAGCATCGGTGTCCAAGCCAAAAACTTCTTCATCTGGGACTTCATCTAACTCTAAATCCACATGTGGATAATTCACTCTGAATACCACGTGGGTTTGCTTGTGCCCGGCACACGCGGGATGTCCTGAGGGCAGTGTATGGCGCGACCCGAAATTTCCCAAATTTTTTGAGCCCACTGCGATCCACAGGCTGGGAAGGCTATGGCTTGTTTTAAGATCCTTGTTCAAGGATGCTCTGAAGGCTGACCACATTTGAGGTGGTGTTGAGTGCATTGAGCCTGGCGGGCTGTTGAGATCAGAGTATAGCGGCGCTAGCCAAGATCTCAGATGCAGTGCAATGCTGGTGGCCCAAATGAGCAGGCCTGTGCACTGCTCGAGTGTTTTTCGGAGTACCCGTTTGCTCCCTAGCAGTGCTTTGATCAAGGCGTCCAGCTTTGTCAGTTTAGCTGACACGAGCTGAATGGTGTCGTGGGAGAAGTTGATCTCCCAGCCACACCAAATAAGGCTGTCCTGGAATTGCGCCTTTTTCCACGAAATTGGCGTAGCAATGGCGCAGAAGAACAGCACCACTAAGGCGAACATGTCTGGAGCGCTGTCTCGGACAAGTGCGCACAGAAGGTCGTCCACGAAAATGAAGGCTTTGTGAGGCTTCCAAGCCAATATCCCGTGCACTTGGCGAAGTAGAAATGCTCCAGTGCGCTGCCACCAGAATGCCGAGAAACGGCCTCCAAAATGGCAAACTCTACAATGGTAGATTTCCCCTGAAAGGCGAACAGCAGAAGGCCATGCTCTTCAGGGCGGACCTGCACCTGTTTGTGTGCGGCTTTGAAGTCAATGCTTGCACCCACAAAGGTCCTGGGTGTCCTCGGACAGTGCCAGGTCCGATGCCATTGGCAGGCTGAGGCGCTCTGGCAGATGGCATCTTGTGTTCACTTGGCACACGGTGCTGTCCAGGACAAGGCGGGGCTCTTTCCCTTCTGCAAAAACAACATTTAATTTGCCTACGGCTATACCTAAAGGCAATTTTTCACGGGCCTCGGCAATGCCAAGGCCGGTTTCTAACAATTCAGTTGTTGGCAATTTGCAATTTCATTGCGCAGCAGGCTTTGCACTGTCTCTGGCTCGTCCTCGGCCATCTTCCAGTTGCCTTCACAGATCTCCAGATCTGGCGGCACGGCGGTTTCCGGCTTTTTGGCCGGCCATTGTAGGCTGGTGGCAAGGCTGAGACGGCTTCCGTCGGTGCGCCGTGTTGCAAGAATGGCAGCAGGGCCATGTCTGGGTCACCCTAAGCTAGCCAAAGCCTGCAGCAGATGGAGTCTGTACGGCTGTCCTGCCTCGGGGCTCATGTCTTTGAGGGCAGGGCAATTGCAAAGCCGTGTAAGCCATTTTTGCCACTTCCAGGCTTTCGGACGGTGAGTGCGCCACGATTCGCGGCACCAATTTGCGCTCATGCATCCAACGCAACCAGGGCCTGGCCACTGCTTGCAGTGGGTGTTCTGGCTTTGGATGGCACCAGTCTGCGGACAAGTGCATTCCTGCTCGGAAGCCTGCAAGGCGCTAATGTGATGGTCCTGGGTATTTCGGAGTGCAATGGCAGCGCTTGTCGGAAGGAGCCTGTCACGCTGACCCTTCCTACGCCTACCTGGGCAAGTTGCAAGGCCAGGGAAGGTGGGTATTCCGCGGTCAGAGTGCTGAGGTATACCCTTTGCTCTTTCACGTTCACGCCTGCAATGCTTTCATGCTTGTAGGCCAGCAGCGCAGCCGCGAGGGCCGCGTCCGCCGCTGCGATGGAGTAGCAGTCGGCCATGACGCTCAGCGTGTCGTCGCCGTTGGCCAGCGCAGCAGAGAGAGGAGCCTCCAGATGCAGGTTGCGAACGACGTTGCTTCCGCGAACAAGCCCCCAAGTCGTGAAGCCCGCCCAGGCCGGCGCGTTAACAACTCCGCCGCTGCCGGAAAGCTGCAGGGCGGCAAGCTCCGCGAGGATTGCGTCGAGGGCGCTCTGGAGCGTGGTCTTGCTGGCTGAGAGCGCGGCGTTCGTGGCGTACGAGGCCAGCAGCGACGTGTCGGCCTTGGCCCCCTGGAGCGCCGAGATGCTGGCGTCCCGGCTAGCAAGCTGCGCTGCGACGAAGGCCTCGGTGGCGAGACCCAGCAGGGCATTTGCTATCTTGGTGTCTACCTCCAGCGGCGTGTCCAACCCGTCCACCGTGGAGAGCAGGGCGGCCAGCGCGCTTGCGTCCGCCTTGCCGGCGAGGGCGGCGTCCAGGGCTGCCGTGGTGGCTGCGCCCAAGAGGGCTGCCGCTATCTTAGAGTCCACCTCAGAGGAAGTGTCGACGGCCGACAGCAGGGCGTACGCGGTCAGGGCGCTGGCGTCCGCCTTGGAGGCCTGCAGCCCCGAGATGGAGGCGTCTCGACTCGCGAGCTCGGAGGCCAGCGCTGCGGCGGTGACGACGCCCAGGAGAGCGTTGGCCACCTTGGTGCGACCTCCAGCGGCGTGATCCTCGCCGCTATGTCTAGGGAGTGCTGGTCCACCACCGTCTCGAGGCCGTAGTTGGCTGCCACCGTGGCCAGCGTGGCGTTGTTGGCCGAGGCGATGGAGCCGTTCACGGCCGCCGTGGTGCTGTAGTTCGACAGCTTCAAGTCCACGCTGTCGGGGGTGCTCTTCGTCGCCACCACGCCCTCCAGCACGTCGAAGGCCGATTGGTCGGCCTTGTTGGAGAGACCCGTGGTCAGCGAGCTCTGCAGCGCGGCGATGCTGCTTCCGTGCGCTGCCGTGGCCAGAGGCGCAATTGCCGGCGCCAGCGCGCTGCTGTCCACCATGTGTCGGTACGTGGATCTGCGCATGCGCTTGGAACATTCATCAGCAATTGCATTTTCCAGTTGTCGAGCTGATGGATCTTTGGCCAAGGGGGAATGGATACCCTCTCAGCTTCTTTCCTTGAAATCCTCGGTCTCTCGTTCTTGATCTCGCGATCATCCCTCAATCTTCTGCGCCCCCTCCGTGTCCGACTGTCATCTTCTTCTTCTTCCTCGTCCTCCTCATCCTCTTCGTCGTCGTCAGCCTCGTCCTCATCATCGGGTGGATCACCTGGAGGTTCCCCCCCCACCACCTGTTAGGCTCAATTGACGTCGACCTGGCCCTTGTCGATTTCCATTGGGCGAGAATCCACCGTAATCCAATGGGGGTGTAGTACCGTCGTTTCCCCCTCCATTACCACCACCACCAGTCGTGGGACATGCCCAACAACCCCTTGCATCTGTGATAGGTGTACATCGATCATTGGATCACCGAAAGACGGAAAGAGAATCGAACCTGGCACTAGCGACGAATTAGGGATCAGATTAGATGATGATGACGGGTATAACCCAGTCACCTTCTTGTCTTCCCTAGTCGAATTAGTTTGAGGTCCTCCCTCAGCGCGTTTCACTACTGCTTGTTCACGATGTCCAGCCTTACTGCTCGAGGCCTCCTGTATCTCCAGCTTCTTGAGTGCCCTGAAGGAACTGAGATCCTTATTTAGATTTCGGCGTGATCGATTTTGCCCATCTAAAATTTTCAGCGGGTATTTTGTAAAATTTATTTATTTTGCCCATCTAAAATGTTCAGCGGGTACTTTTTAAATTTATTTATTAACTTTATTTTAAATTTTCGGCGTTATTTTTTCCGGCGTGTATTTTCTATGTTTTTTTAATAATTGTATTTGCAAATTTTAAAGAAAATGTTTTTACAAAAAATTCAAAATAAGATTTTTCATAAGTTATAAAATAATTTCTCCCCATAAAAATAAATTTATGGATAGTAGAATAATATTTTTGAAACTGATTAATAAATTTTCGCGCCGTTGTCTCACAAATTTATTTATTAGTTTTTGCATTAATTTATTTTATTAATGTATTTTATCAATTTATATTTTTACTTTTTGCATTATTTTATTTTATTAATTTATTTTAACAATTTATATTTTTATTTTTTGCATTAATTTATTTTATTAATTTATTTTATCAATTTAGAGTTTTTGCATTAATTTATTTTATCAATTTATTTTATTAGTTTTTGCATCAATTTATTTTATTAATTTATTTTATTAGTTTTTGCATTAATTTATTTTATTAATTTATTTTATCAATTTATTTTATAAATTTGTTTTATTAATTTATTTTATCAATTTATTTCATAAATTTGTTTTATTAATTTGTTCTACAAATTTGTTTTATTAATTTATTTTATTCATTTATTTTATTAATGTATTATATAAATTTGTTTTATTATTCTATTTATATATAAATTATTTTTAGGATATTATGAAATAAGGTATAATATAAAGGGGGTAAGGGGTGTAAAAATGAACAAGGAAATCAGGGAGAAACTAGGGGTTTAGGGGATGAAAAAACAAAACTTCCCCATAGAATGATTTTTTTGAACTATAGGAAAAGTTTGGTTTTTTGACCCCCTAAACCCCTAAACACACCCCAGAACCCTTATTCATTATTTTACACAGTATCTTATACAAATCTATAATAATTAAATTATAAAAAATGTATTTTAGTCTAATAATATTTCTTATTTTCTTCATTAAATTTGATTCCATAAAAATTTAATACCTTTTCATTAGGTTTATTTACGTTATTTTCATTAAATTTACATATATCATCTAATTTTCTTTTTCTAAAGAATTTTTGTTCTTGTTTTAATTCTTCTTCATTTTCTATTAATTTCTGTGATTTTTTTATTTTTTGCATTTTCAAAAATATTATCATAATCGCTTAATTTCTTTTTCAATTCTTCAATTTCTAATTTTAATTTATTTTTTTCATTTACTAATACATTATAATCTTCTTCTGATTTTTTTTCATCCTCATCAATATTTTTTACATATCTTAATTGTCCTGTAGTTATTGAATGTCTTAATCTATCAGCAATTTCTTTTTTTGATTATATGTCAATTTCTTATTATATTGATGAGTTATCAAAGCACTACGCAACATATCAACATTAGTATTGTTGTTGTTTGTCATCTGTCTTAAATAAGTTAAAACAGTTTTGTCACTAGCTTTATCTCCTTTTTCATTTGTAATTAGTAATTCTCGTGGATATTTATGTGAACTATCATAAATTAATTTTATTAAGTCATTATCATAAATTTCAATTTTCTTTTTCTCCTCATTATTAAAATATTTTGTTTTACTTACTTTATCTTTTCCAATATGTAATATTGCTCGTTGTTTCCCCGCTAATGTTAATAATAACATATATGTTTTATCTTTTTCTGTTTTACCTTTACTAAATTCGGCAGTATAAAAATAATTAGTTCTTAATGGATTGTATATTAGTAATTTTCAATAATAAATATGTCATATGTTCTTTTTTAGTTTTAATATTTTCATAATCGATATTATCTGCTATTTGTTTTAACAATTCATATTTGATAAATCCTTTTGTTTCTTTTTCGTCTAATTGATTATCTCCATCAGCTTTTCTCTTTTAACTTTTAAATTATAACCTGCTTGCTTAAATTGTTGAATGAATGATGTATCAACTTTATGATATTCATAATATCTAGCAATCATAAAGAATAAAGTTTCTTTTGAAGAATTTGATAACTCCAGTTTATTAATACATCGTAATAATTCTTTCTTATTGATTTTATCTAAATATGTTTCTTTGTTAGTATCTTTAAAAAATGCTGGTTTTGATTTTGTTAGTGTGTTGTATAAGCTAATGTAATTTTTTTGAACATCTGACCATATAACGTGCATTTTATTATAATATATATTAGCGTTAAATCTTTATATATAATTTTTAAAAAACATCTATTTTATCGTTATTATTTATATTATCATTTAACACGATAATATGAATAATAATTTAATATAAAGGTATTGCCCCTTTAAACCTTTTGCCCCTAAAACCTTCAAATTCCCAAAAAACAAATCCCATAATTCCAAAACATAAATCTTACAATAATATTTCAATTGTAAGGTTTTTGGGTTAATTATAATTTAAGTTCAGGATAATAACTTAATTGATATATCTTACTTCTTTCATACATCATTTTTAAAATACTATTAATATCTCTCACTGAATTTTTAACATGAAATAATTTCAATAAATAATTTGATATGTTCTTTAACATCTTCTCCTTCCTTTTGACGATAAACCAACATCTTAAATACACAATCAATCATTTCATACTTTTTCTTACTGATTTTAAGAAACTGTTTAACACAATCATGAGGTGGGGTATCGCAAACAACAAGAAATATCAAAATGTCATCTTCTACATTTCTATTATGTCTTCTTTTTATTCTCAACAAACATTTGATTAAAGTTTGATTATCTCTCCATTCCTGACAATTTTCACATTCGTCTTCTTCATCCATTGAACAATCAATAATATTCTTTATTATTCCATTAGGTAAATTTAATTTATACAATTCCATATTCTCTTTTTAAAGTGGCAACAGTCATAGCATTTCTTATTAATATACTTATTGATTTCAACCCCGTTCATCTCTTCATTATTAATATATGGTCTTTTCTTTAAGACTATTTCGCCTAAAACTAAATTATGAATTAACATCGCTATGAAATATAAATCCCATAATTTCAAAACATAAATCTTACAATGTGTTTTTATTGTAAGGTTTATTAAGTGTGTGTCAAAATTATCCTTGAAATCTTACCCCAAAATCCAGGGCACTTACCCCAAAATTCAGGGCACTTACCCCAAAATCCGGGGTAAGGAGGCAGGTTACCCTAAAATCCAGGGTTACCCCAAAATCCGGGGTAAAGAGCAAAATTCCTCATGATGGCTCATTTGGTGACAGAAACACAAATTCCTTAATCCACCAAACTCGTCAAAATCTCTAATAAATTCATTTATTAGAATGATTTAGATATTTATTGTATTAATTCGTATTTTCCTTCTTCGTTCTTAAACAGTTTATAAAATTCAATAGTTTTTGTTTTTGGAGATTTAATTTTGTTCTTATTTAACATATCCATATATTGCTTTTGCTTATCTTGAAAACTGCCAGACGGCCTTCCTATTTGTTTCTTTTCAAAGATTTTATCAATCTTTTCCTTCTCTTCATTGCTATTTTTTGGTTCGTATGCCTTTGCATCAAGTTTCTGGTCAATAGTTTTTATCATCTTGTACAACAGTTTAACATGTTTACTAACTGTCATTATTTTCTTTGGTAGTTCAGCAATACCATCACTCTCAACTTCAGACATTTCTATATATATTTATTTATATAACTATTTATTTAAATATTTATTTATAGAATTGATTTAAAGTAAAATATGCTCTTTAAATACTAAATTTTCATCAATTGTTTAATAGTTTCCTGAGTTTCGTTATCACCATGATCTGACATTGTTGCCTCATTTCCAAATTTGATAGAAATATTATGTGCATCTGTTTCCAGATTGATACTGTCCTTAGTTTTATCAATATTCATTTTCTTATCATTTTTAGTTATTCTAAACCCTAATGGCACACAAGAACATTTGCAATTTCCTTTCTTTTGAATTTCTAATTCGTTCTTCGTTGCTAACATCTTTTTACACATAGGACACTCAAACTCGGTTAGTGCTGTTTCTTGAACAATTTCTTCTTCTTTGTCTTCATCTGTTGAAGAAACTGTAGTATCTGTTTTATTCTTTTTGTTTTTCTTTTTCCCACTTATATTAACATTTACATTTTATTTTTGATATATTGCATTCCTAATTTTATTAATTCTAATGTATAAAGCATACTTTCTTACATCTGTTGTCAGTTATTGTCACTTGTTCTATATTCTCTACTTCATCTATTATATCAATATAATCTGAATAACTTCTATCCATATTAAATAATAAGATAAATTATTCTAATTAATCTTATGATTTCACGCATAATAGAATATTGGTGGGGCACAGCACTTGGGCTTTTCATTGCGCACGCAGTTAAGACACAAAACTAATGATCTTCAATGCTTATTGATTGAAGTTGACGAAAGAGCCTGTTCTACTACGATGGACACCATTCATATCATAGCAATGCTTTCATACAATAAATAATATTAAATTATTTTCTAAATATCTTTAATGTTATTTTATTTATCTTTAATATTATTTTATTATGCCTGATGTTCCCATAGTAAAACCGTATAAAACAAAAGAATATGAATTTCGTCAATCCAAATATGATGTGGCACCAAGAATACCATTCTCTCAAATTATTTGCGCGCCTAGCGGCTCTGGAAAATCTATTTTGTGACTGTTTTAGTCGTATATACATCTGGTCAAGTTCAATACACGTTGACAGTGTATGGCATCCAGTGAAGGAATATCTAGAAAAAACATTAGAAGTTGATACAGAAAAAGAAAATGTTATTTTGATGACTTCAATAAAGAAGACATGGAAGAAGTAATTAATTTACAGCATAAAATATCAAAATATCAAAAGGATAAAGGATTTACAAAATTATTTGCGACGCTTATTATTTTGGACGACTTCATAGACTCAACATCTTTTTCAAAACATAATTCGGTATTAGACTCTCTCTTTATTCGTGCGAGACACAATGGGACAAATGTAGTCGCCTCATCTCAAAAGTTTAATGCTATATCTACAACAGCAAGAACTAATGCACGTCAGTTATTCTTTTTTAGATTAAGAAATTATCGTGAGATTCAAACAATGATAGAAGAATTATCGGCACTATTAATAAAAAGAAAACTATTAAGTAATGACAAAACTATTAATGATGCTAAAAATACTTTGTCAGAAATTTATAATATTGCTACACAAGAAAAATATAGTTTCCTAATGGTAGATTTAATGAAGCAAGATATTTACGAAGTATTTAAAATCCGTTTTGACAAAAAGATAATTGTTGAAAAATATGATGAATAATATTTAAAGATATAATCTTATATAATCTTACAAAATGCTTAAAAAGGTAATGGACTATTCTGATACTCATTTCTATAAAGTTGTTTGTAAAGATGTAAATATCAAAGATTGCTATGTTGGACATACCCTAAACTTTACAAAAAGGAAATGCGCTCATAAAAACAATAGTATAAATCCACTCAATAGAAACTATAATCTGACTGTATATAAATTTATTCGTGATAATGGAGGTTTCATTAATTTTGAAATGATATTAATTAATACTGAGCCGTGTGAAAATCGTTTGGAAGCATTGAGTAAAGAAAGACAATATAAAGAACAACTAAAGGCAAAATTGAACCTATTAAACCCATATTTAACTGATGAAGAAAGATTAAAAAAAGCGGAAAAGTATAATGAATGGAAAAGAGAAGATAGAAAGAACAACCCAGATAAATATAAAGAATTTGACAAAGAAAAATATAAAAAGTTTAGTGAAACAATGAAAGAAAAAGCAAGAGAAAGATACTTGTTAAAAAAGGATGAAATTAATGAAGCAAAGAAAGACAAATATCATAATCAAGGAGGGAAAGAGAAAAACTCAATACGGTGTAAAAAATATAGAGAAGAACATAAAGAAGAACTGAAAGAAATGAATAAAAGATGGTATAATAATATGAAAGAAGAAATAGAATGTGAATGCGGACAAAAGTTATTAAAACATAACTTATCAATACATATATCAAGGAGAAAACACATTGACTATTTCAAATCATTACAACCAGAAGAAACACCTGAAATAATTGATTAAACACATAATTAAATAACTAATTAAATAATTAAATATATTCAGATTATATGATATTTTATGATTTGCCATTAGACATTAAAAACCTTGTATTATCTTTTAAATTAGGTGATGTTAGATTATTAAAAAATAAAAAATAATATCATTATTACAAATTATATTAATGAATTTAAACCAGTGTATAAGTCTTACAAATTAACGAATACTCAATATTTTGCAACTGATAATACCAATATAAAAAATGATTTTTCATATATTTTTAATTTAAGTGACTTAGATAAATTACACCAAAAACATAAACCATTAAAATTATTAATTGAATTTGATATCTTTGTTACATCTACCTCATTTACATGATTGAATCAAGTTCGTAATCGTACTTTAACATCAACTAATTTATTTGATATTTATTATTTTCTTAATAAAGACCTTCATGAAACTAAATTAGTGTATAGGCGCAATATGGTTAATTTTATTTCATTACAGGTGAAAAAAACTATTAAAGTCATCAATGATGATAGACAAAAGTTTTATTAGAAAATTTTATTCATATGTTTACAATTAATAATATTAATAAATCAGATAAATATTATTAATGAATCAAGTTAATGTTATTAATTTAAATTAATGAAGCGTTGCATAAATTCAACGCAGGTAATTTATATATTAGTTTGTCCGATTTTTGATTTTCTAATTTTTCAATCCTTGCCACACATTCTTGAATAGATTTAATGATGAAAGTATCTGCTCCTGTTTCTTCATCTACTCTTAAATGCTTAATGTCTTCCATACTGTTATTTTCATCGTTTTTACTTTGACCAATACCCATTATATATTATTTTTTAGATTATAATATAGTGATAAATATTCAAAGGAATTATAATAGGACATAACAATACCCAAAGAATAGGATTTAATAACTTACCATACTTATCGATTAGTCTGGTGTTTCTCTCTTGTCTTCTCTCTTCTTTTAATTCTTTAATATATTCATCAAATTTAGAATGATTAAAATTGCATTCTTCATTGTTGCATTTATCTAATGTAAATTCATTTTTATTTAATTTAGTAATTCTACAACCGCAATCGCATATTTTTCTCTCATACTACTATTTTGAAATAATGCTTTTATTTTAACTTTCCTGTCAATGTCCATATATCTATAGATATTAATTAATTACTTATTTATTCATGTATTTATATTTAATTATTTATTTAGATTTTTTCAAACCCTTAATTTCTTTTTCAAGTTTATCTACTTTATCATTTAATTCTAATACTGCTTTATGAACTAGCACGGGTAAAACAAATATTTTAATCCTAAATACTCTCTGTCTTTACTAACAACATTTTCAAATTCTTTAGGAATTGCTTTTAATACTTCATCTGCTATATATCCTACATGAGTTTTACCGTTATCATTTCTATCGTGTCTCTTAAACTTCTTCGGTTCAATTTCTTAATAATATTCATACAATTAGATTTGACATTGTCTATGTCATATTCGTTCCGTGGATGGTTACTGTTGTTGCTGTTTAAACTTATATTAGTTCCTGTTGATGGTTCAATTAAATTACATAAAAAATTTTTTCGTTCCTGCAACTGTTACATTTTCATTAAAAGTCGATGGAGCATTATTTGTAAAACTTTCAGTATTTACTGTTGTTCCAAATGTCTTATCAATAGATAATAAAATAGAAGGGGTAGTAGAACTATCAGCAACTCTAAACGCCGTGTTTGATGTTCTAAATATTACATCAGTTGTAGACAAACTGGTTCCATCGTAATAAGTTGATATTTCACTTGTTCCCATCTTTAGATCTGTTCCAGTAGTCATTGAAATATTATTCAAAAACGAAACCGTTGTTAAATCAAATGATTGAATGGTATTAGTTGCTAAATATGCAATTTTAACTGCTAAGTTAGTATCAACGGTTACTAATGTTCCACCATTAGGTGCTATATGATTACTTCTTAATGCTCCACCAGTTTTAACATAAACATCATCAGCAAATAAATTACCCATTATATCAGCAGTAGAAGTATTAAAAGTCCATCCAGTAGAAATATTAACTGCTCCAACTATATTAGATTGAACGGCAGGATCTCCACAAATGAACCTAATTGAAGAATTAGCATCAGTATTCCTCATATCAAAAGATGAAAAAGCACTAACATATCTATATAATTCACAATTTGTATCAATTGTTAATTTACCATCGGTATCAATATTAACATTATCACAATTAACATTAGCATTGGTATAAATATTACCTAACACATCTATAGGCTTACTAAAAACAGTTTTATTCACTAATCCATCACACATCATAAACTGATTAGAAGCATTACTAACATCACCAACACTAATGGCAACAAAATCATCATGAGACATATATAAACCTTCTATTGCATTAGGAGTATATCTTCGTATTGAACCATTATTATTAAAATTCAAATATGAACCATTGTTAAGACTTTTTGCACTGTCAGTCCCCATAAACTGAGCAGCGCCTGTAAATCTCGCTTGTCCAGCACAATTTAAAACATAACCATTAACACCAACAGCACCTAAACCAAACCTGTCCTTTACCCACACTCTTCCAACATTAGCATCTCCTATTTGAGTTTCCCATTGACCGCCACTTGAACTCATCCACATTCTGCCATCACGATTAATATTAAATTCACGGTTAAACATTTGAAAAGTCATTTGCAATCCAACAGTAGGCGCCGATGTAGTACTAAACTTATTACATATTATAGAACCAGTAGTCAACATATTTAAATTACTGTGTAAAGTTGCATTATCGCTAAAATTATTAGCACCTGCTACTGATTGAGCGTTAGTATCTATTTTATCCAACTTTTGTCCTAATGATGTATCCTGTGAATTATTAGTAGTATGTTTTGAATTATTTGTATTTGTATTTCCCGTTATCAATCCTGCTAAATTATCTGATTGTAAAACATATCTAGCATTAGAACCAGCTTTAGCTAAAATAGATGAACACGAAAATAAACCAGATACTTGTAAATTACTTAATATTGTAGTATTATGATTTAATATTATTTTATCATTTTTACAAGTTGAAGAATTATTAATTTCTACATCGCCAAAACCACGTTGATTTAAAAACATAGTTGATCCGCTCAAACTTCCATAAACATAATTATCAAAATAATTATTCTACATTTCAAAGAAATTATTAAAAATTTCCAAATTCTGCTATTTTGAAAGTTGCAGTAGTTGTTATATTATGAATTAATGTATTTTTCTTACTGATGTATTTAACCTTTCTGACAATAAATTATTAGTTGTTATTCTATTATAGTAATCTGTTTCATTAAATGAACCTCCATTCTGTAAATCTAAAATTGCAGTAATATGTGAATTTACTGTGCTATTTAATCCTGTTATTATATTTGAATTGGAACTAATATTATTAAAGTTAGATGTCATAGTAGAATTTAAATTATTTATTAAATGTGTATTAGATGAAATTTTATTAAAATTTGTATTTATTAAGTTAGTATTTGAAGAAATATTATTAATATTTGTATTAACTAAATTAGAATTAGAACTAATATTATTAAAATTAGTTGACATAGTGGAATTTACATTTTTTAAATTTGTAGCTGATGAAATATTATTAAAATTTGTATTTGAAGTTATTGTAAGATTACCTATTAAAAATGTATTTGAACTGATATTATTTGATAATACATTAATTCCTGTTTTGTTATATGTTTCAGTTATATCATAAAAATTAGCATTTATCTGCTCCTTAGTGTAGGTGTCTGCTTGGTCTGCTTTACTATCTAATACTGATTGAATGTCAGATTTACTCGCGTAAAGATCTTCTATATCATTGACTGCTCCGTCTTTTACTTGCCTAATTCTATTTGCTGTAATATCAAAGATATTCATTAAGTTTTTACTCATAATATTATTACTATTAGAAAATTAATAATATCATATGTTTATTTAATCGTAAAATGTGAACGGATTTCAAGTATGCACTCATGAACCATGAGCATGTAAAGTCTCTCTGCCATGTAATTGTTATTATACAACGTTGAACTTTCCATCGCCTTTATTTTCACCACCATATTTGAATATCCCAGTATAATTTGCAGATTCGAGTTTCTGCAAATTAAAACCAAACATGAAAGCGTGAGACCTATAATCTTCTGCACTAACTAACATGGGTTTGTCAGCACAACGCATCAAATGGACATTTGCTTCACGAACACCTTGAATTTCTTGACTCGGAATAACTTGATTACCTATGATCAAAGAAGCAGACAAATCATATTCGGGGTCATAAAAACCTTTATCAAGTGATATAACACCTAACGGGTGACACATACGTTGATATTCTTTTAACACTTCTCCATAACCTCCTGTATATATTTTTGGTGTAGTATTTGAAAAAGAAATAAACAGTTTATTTAATTTAGATACATTGCGGACAATAGTTGTGAATATTTCGGTTGATGTTGATGCTGTTTGTTCTTGTAGGGTTTCAGTTTCAAAAGTAAGAGGGAGAGAACAGTTTCTAAAATTTTTTCATACTCGGCATATAAACTATCATCAATAGTATAAACATTTCCTTTGAATAAAGGTTTTGTAACTGACCAAGTGATACTCGTATTTGTAGCAGCAAAAAGTCCTGATCTATTAACAATTGGTTTTTCTACATCAGTGGTTTTGTATAATTCAACCGTGATGGGACAATAAGATAAAGGTATCCAGTTTTCACAAGTCTTGAAACATTTTAAATTTAAATCAAAATAGACATTCGCACTTTTACCTGCTTTAATTCCTCTATAATTACCATTGGTTACATTTCTAATGACTGCTTGGGTAGTAGAGGTTCCAGTAGCATCACAAACTAAAAACCGTCCATCGTGATTGAGTAGACTATTTCCAAAACCCAACGCTTCACCAATTCTTTTTTCTTCTGATGACTTTAATACATCTTTCATTGCACTCGCACGAGAAAGAGAATTTAAATCACATACAATGACATCACCCGTTAATACACGCACCCTATCAAAGAAACCGGCTGTATCAATTGGTCCAAGTTCGTGATTTGCTGTTGTATCAGTGTTGTTTAGAGTAAATCCTAATAATAGTGAAGGTAAGGACAACCATTGGTTAGGTGGACCAGTAATGCTAAATCTAATTACAGAATTTGTATCAGCGGTATAAGTAGAAACCGACGAAGGGTAAAAGTTTTTACTTTCTTTTGACCGAACATAAGAACCGCCATCTTTTAATTTAAAGCAAAGGTTTTTCTCTACAAGGACATCATCTATTTCCAGAGTTTCCATCTTTATATATTTCATAATAGAAAATATATATAGTTTTCTATTATTAAATTAATTTATTTTAAAGTGTGAATAATCTATAACTTCTTTTTTAGACTTTTTATTTAATAGTTTTTAGATTTATTTTTAATATTCTTATTTTCAACCTTATAATTAGGTTCGTCTTCTACAATCTTTTTAATGTCATCATAACTGACTTTGTTTTTAGGATTTATAGTATTTTTATATCATTATTAGGCATTCTTATATAATAATTTATATAAATAATTACATCACAAGTTTAACTGGGTCTTCACCTACAATTGGTTCTTTTCCTTGGTCTTGAAAATTTGTATACTGATGATTTACTAATGGGTTATAAGTATTGGTTCGTGTTTGAATACTACTGCGATCAAGAATACTAACTACATCGCCACCGCTTCTCAGATTAGTATAACTATCGTTATTTTTAGAAGACCAAGATACAAACGGAGCACCGTAAGTTGTCAAACGAATATTTCTATCATGGTTATTTTGTAAATATTTTGATGATGCTGATGCTCCAAGACTATGGCTAATAACTTCAGTTACATTATGGTTTTCATCAAGTGTATCACTACTATCTCTATACCTTTGACTGTATGAACTTAAACCAAATGGAATTGTAATATCACTTAAAATATCATTAATATTTGATATAATATTATTTTTACCAAATGTCCCAGCAACATATAGTTTATTATTATCTTAAAAAAGTAATATTTACATTTTTTTAAATATATATTTAAATTACAATAGGGTTTTCGTAAAATATATATCAACAGTGCTTATCGTGATTTAGATGACAGTCAATCTACATCAGATTTTGTTATTAATTTATGCGGACCAAATACTAAAATGATTTGTCACGAAGTATCTATAGCTAATTCATTTTATCCAATTGAAGATAATTTAAATAACAGATTATATTTAACATTAGGAGGGATATTAATAGGAGCACCAGTATATTTTTTTCTTGTAGCACCTGATAAAGGTAGTTATGTAGGTAGTGAATTAGCAACCGAATTGCAAACTAAATTGAATACTGCTACTAATGGAAATGATGGAAATAGTAATTTTTTTACTTGTTGTTATTCGTTAAAAACAAATAATACAACTATATGTTGTAATTATACTTCTTATTTTTTTGTAATCCATACAGATAAAGAACTACAAACTAATTATAGTTTTGGTGTTGATTATGATAGAGGTTATCCTAATAGTATTAATGACATTTTAGGAAATACTACTCAAAAAATGAATACTACTGCAGACCCTTTTGTCAGTGGATTTATATCATTTTTACCTGTTAAAAATATTTATATTCATTGTAATGAATTAAGTAACGGAAACCAGTTATGTAGTTTTGGTACTTCATCAATAATTAAAAAAAAAAAGTACCAGTTTTAACATCATTCGGCAACCTCATATATGATAATGAACTAATTTTAAATGATGCTAATGATGTTAGCATGCGTTCATTAAGAAGATTACATTTTAGATTTACTGATGCATCGGGTAGAGTTTTAAATATGAATGGAACAACATCTTTTTTTTTCTTTGACATTTTTTGAGGGTTAGAAAAGTATATAATAAAGATCTTAATAAATATAGTATCATATACTAATTATATAAAATATTTTAATATAAATATTTTTCATATATTATAGACGTAGGCAGTGAAAATACTGAAGCACCTAAAGAAGTAGAAGAAAGTAAAGAAGAACCTATTATTAATGAAGAAAGTAAAGAAGTAGAAACTAATAATATTATAAATGAAGGAGAGAATAAAGTATAAGAAGAAGAACCAAAGCAAGAATTAAAATCTAAAACATACTCAACTGAAAAAGTGGAGTGTCCAAAGTGTAAAAAATATTTATCAAAATGCACTTTCAAATATCGTCATAACTGTAATGGAATACCAGTTACAAAAGAACCAGATCCTAATAAAGTTATTCGTAGAAAAATTATGCATCCACAACAAGCGGAAGAGTTTAAAGATGATGTATGTAGTAAAGTTAAAGATAATATTAATGTTGATGAACAAGAAATAGAAAGACGCGTAGAAGAAAAGTTAAAACAACATATAGAAACCACAGCAAATAAAGTGTTTGAAACCGCGAAAGATAGATACAATAATATGAAACAACAAAAGTTGGAAAAGAAGCAAGAACATATTAGTAAATTGGTGTCAAAAATTATTTGATAAATATATTTAATAATCTAATTATTGTTATATAATGATTATTGATAAGAAACAATTGCTTATGCGTCGTAGAGAAATTTATGACAACGTTGTAAATAGAATAACAGAACCGCAAAATAAAGACAAACCGAACATCAGTGATGTTATTGATAGAAAAGCAGTTTTTGAAACAAATAAACCAAAAAAGAATAAATATAAATCAACTCAACATTACTATTATGAAGGAGACAACAAGGCGCATCAACCTAATTATACATATTTGAAAGAATTACAAGAACAATTAGAACGTCATAGCGCTAAAAAAGATTATGCTGTATTTCAAAATAAAAGAAGATATCAAGATGAAGCGCATGCGTATTTTAATGAAATCCAAAGGTTGGAAGGTGAAAAATTGAGACATCACCCATCAAGTGAAACAGGTAAATCATATTCAGAAATTACTAAGAAGAAGAAAGGAATAATCAATCAATTAAGAAAGGATTTTAATTTTGATTAAATTAATTAGATTAATTAGATTAACAAATTATAATCTAAATAATTTTACATACCAATGAGATTAGACGATACACAGATGAAAACGCTAAAATCACAATTGAGATTAAGACCGTCTTATAATGAACTGATAAAGGAAATTACAAAGGAAGAATACAAAAATATGAATATCAGAGATGTAATAGACAGAAACGCTTATTATTTTCGTGACAGTCCATTGGGAACAGTGTACGATAATAATACAGTAGATTTGAGACAACAACGCTTTCAAAAAATGTTAGATGGGGAAAATCAAACAGAACATTTTGATATATCGAGGGACGATGAAATGGATGATTTAAGAGATGAAGCAATACAATCACTAAGTGCCTCAATGGATGATGCAGAGGAACAACACGAACGACAAATCAGTCAAGTTTCAAAAAGAGTTAGTAGCGAACAAACAGCAGACCTACACCAACGAGCACAACGAGCAAGACAATTAGAAGGACAAGAGGGGAGAAGACCAAGTATCCAGTCAATGATGACCGCAAAATCAAACGACTCTGAAGACTTACCACCGCTGGAAGAAATAACCACTGAAAGAATGACAGCAGAAGCAGCATCAAAAGAATATGTTAAAGGCCTTGTAAATCGTCAATCAAAAGATGTAGCAAAGAAAGTGGCATCATCATTTGTTAAACAAATTACTGAAAATAAAGCAAAAGAGTTAGAAGAAAGAAGAGAGCAAACACGGGACAACGCTGACACTTCATCCACAGTCCCGCAAAGACAATCGAGAACACACAAGGAAACTATTGACTATTCAACTGATATGAAACATTGGAACCAAAAAGCAAACGTTCTGGAAAAAGACCTATTATTTCAACTACATTTAAGAGGAATTGAACTTACTAAAGAACAACAACACGAATACGAAAATGAAACACAGAAAAAAGGAGGAAAAGGTAAAAAGGAAACAGGTAGAGCTTATTTAGTTGGATTGATTGAAAAACTAATACAAGAGGGAAAATGGACAACAAGGGTAAATGATGAACTACTAAGAAAACGAATGGGAGATTGGAGAGTTATGAAAGGAAAAGGTAAAGCATCAGAGGTTTAAATACATCATGTATATAATTTATCAATAATTATATAAAATGATTAACAACCACAAGCACGAATTAAGGAAACGCCCTACTTTTGATGAAATGCTTAAACAAACAATCACAAGCCAATTAAAAACAACAGTTATATTGAAGAAATACAAGAAAGATATGTTATTGAATAATTTTGATTTTGATAAAATGGATTTAATGCATTATAAAAATAAAGAAAGATATATGAACGCTCAAGTTATGATGGCAGACAAGGCAACACAAACGCTTAACAAAGAAAACAAGGCAACACAAGCAGACCTGCCATATGATAAAGCGACACAAACTTATAATTTTGATGATATGACAAAACTATTAGGCGGGTCTTCAAAGAGTTTCAAAAGCAAAATGCTAACCAAGGCAGAAGCAGAAGCAGCAGCATTTACATATGACCCTGATTTATATGATGATGACGACGACGATGATGATGACAAAAAAGATGATGACATTGATACATATAGAAAGAAATTATTTATGCTGATGAGGATTATAGAATTTATGTTGAGGTCGGGTTTTAGTATAGGACAAATAGTAGCACATTTAACATATCACACTACATTAACTACAATTCAAGGTTCAGAGTTATTAGTTAAGTTAACAATGAATTCATTAGTGACATCATACGATATAGCAACTGCCATAATGAATATGTTCAATACAAACGTTAGTGAAGAAGTTAATTTATCAACCTCCTCCCCACCTATTAGCGTTAATAGTTCTCCACCTATCACTGTTAATAGTTCTTCAACGCATACTGTTAATTCATCATCATCAGAAGAAAATGCTAATTATGAAATAGCACCGCCAACCGACATGCCTATTCCTACTGATGCTGAAAGTGATGAAGAAGGTAAGGATAAAGAAAAAGAAAAACAAAACCCAAAATAACAAGTAAATATGGAAAATACATTCTTAGAATAGTCTTAAAAAATTATTCATATATAATATTAAAATAATGGAAACCATTAGAGAAGTTAATGAAAATATTGATTCTACACCAGAATGTAAAAAAATATAAATATGCTGACAAAGAATATTTTAAATTCTATCAAAGAAAAGTATATAATGAAAAATTATGCAAAATGGTAGAATGTGATATATGCGGAACTTCAATATACTTAAAAGGATTAACGCGACATAAAAAATCTAAAAAATGTATGAATTTTATTTTAGATAAAAATAATTAAATAATTTGGTCTTAAAGAAATATTTTTATCAATTTTATATAATATGAATATGAGTATGAATATCTCGGTTACCCTCTCCCCAAAAAAAGCAAGCTTAATAATATTACCTGTCTAGAAGTCTATAATGTTAACACTTTAAAAAAATTAATGAATTCTAGTTTATTATTGAAGGATCCGTGGAATGGTGATGAAAATGAGAAAGCACAATTAATAAAATATAGAACAATGAAAAATACCATAATACATAAAAAGAAATGCTGCTATGGAAGAACTTTTTGTAGATGGTCTGCTGGACTTCAAACATTAAGGAAAGAAATAAGACACACATTATCAAAAGACTATTATATTGATATAGATATTGTAAATTGCCATCCAGTTTTATTGTTACAAATATTGAAAATGAATAACTATACTAATATTAAATCTTTAACTAAATATGTTGAAAATAGACCCATATGCGTAGATAAAGTAAGTGCTAAATACAATGTTTCAAGAGATGACGCAAAATTATTATTTATTAGACTAATGTATGGTGGATCGTTTAAGAAATGGGCAGAAGATCTAAGTTAATATTTATTAATAATTTTCATAATGAAATGAGATCTATACAAACATTAATAACTAATTCTAATAAACATTTGAAGGAAACTATAGAAAATATGAGAAATAAAATTATAAATAATCTTGAATCCACGACAACTAGTTATTATTTACAGAAAATAGAAAATAGAATATTAGAAGATGTTTATAATTATTGTTGCGATAGTAGTTTTATCTTAAATAATAATTGTGTATTGTGTTATGACGGGGTTATGATATTGAAAGAAAAATATAAACCAGAATTATTAACAGAATTAACTGATTTTTATTTATAAAAAAATATGGATTAAATTTGGAATTTATTAATAAAGAAATGGATCGGTGTTTTGCTGAAGAAGAATTGAATAATAGTCAAGTTAATAAATATTTATCTGATGATTTTTTTAAACTAGCACCAAAAATTAAGAAAAATGATGTTGCTAAATTTTGCTATAATTTTATTGAAAAAAATATGTATAAGAAAAATAAATTTAATATATGGTATGTGTTAGATGAAAATAAGGTTTATAAACAAATTCCAGACGGTAAAACTCCAGATTGTTTATTAAATGACAAAAGCAAGAGCGTAATGAATAATATACAAAGTGAAACAGATATTCTAAAACCTCCTCCTGTTGGTGGTGATAATTATGATAAAGAAATTAAACAATATACAGAAAAATTAGAGACTTTAAACAATGCTTATAAGAAATTAGGCGATTCTAAATTTGTTAAAGGTTGTATAGATTTTTTAGGCACTTTATATAAAGATAATATACTGGAAGATAAGATAGACTATAATACCAGTTTAATCGTTTTTAATAATGGTTATTTGTATGATAGATATTAAGACTAACAATTATAGACACATTGAAGTAAATGATTTTATAAGTAAAACAATGGACATTAAATATAATGATAATATCAATAAAAATAAAACAGAAGAAATTAATAAATTACTATGGATTATATTTGAAAATGATGATATTATTCATCATTGGCTAAAAATACACGGTATATCATTATTTACAAATAAACGAGAAAATTATATATATTTACTGGTAAAGGTGGCAACGGTAAGAGTTTATTAATGAGTTTAATGGGCGATTGTTTAGGTGATTATTTTCTGCAATGTGAAAGCAACTTTTTTACACCAAAAAAATCTAGTAATGGGGTAAATTCAACACTTGCAAAAAGTAAAGGAGCCAGATTCTTACCAGTATGTGAGCCCCAAAGTGAAACCGTCGGAGATACATCATTAAATAGCGAGTCTGTGAAAGAAATAACCGGGCGCGATAAGATTACGACAAGGGCTTTGTATGCAAACAATATTTCATTTGATCCTTTATTTAATTGTTTTTATTTTGTAATAGGTATAATAAGAAGATGGGAAATTATTGAACATCCATTTATTGTTCTTGAAGAAGATAAATTAACTGGAAAAGATTTTGAAAGAATTGTGAATACAAATTTAAAAGATGAATTCAAATCAGACGAAGAATTAAAACAAGCATGTGTACAGTTATTGACTAATTATGCTTATAAGTATATTAGTAAACCTATTGTCAGAATAAGGGCGGCTTCGGGCAGACCGTGCGGGATAGTCGCTCGCGTGAAAGCGTCTCGAACGCAAGTTGCTTTTGCGGCGGAGCTTGTCCCAACCGGTCAAGTGACTGGCGGTGCCGGGAGAAAGAGTGCGCTTGTCGTGCACTCCCGCATGGTCGCTCGGAACTGTGCGGATGAAGGGCTGTCGGTCTGACGTCCGGGGCAGCGCGTGGTGTCCTTTGATGCGGGTTGGGGAAGGTCTCAAAGGGGATCTCTCCTGCCCGGCGCATTTGCACTTGAAGCCGTTTCACCCAGGGAGCGCTTGCGTGCTAAAAGTAAATTTGCTTTGCGCGTGTTTGTTCTTGCGGCTTGCGCGGTTTCATCAACCGCACTTCGGCCCGGCTTGGTCATGAGTGTAGGCTTCAAGTGCAATTGGAGTGATGCCTATTTCTGGCAGAATGCCCGGGTTCCGAAACATGCGAGGATCGCCTGTCGCAGATGTTTCCGTCAAGAAAGTGGCCGAAGTCGACAGCCGTGCGACACCGAGGCAAAGCTCAAGCTCCAAGCCCTACCATGTCAAGGGCTCACGCAAAGGCAAGAGCCGAAAGCTGACTGGGCTCGGGTGTGGCAAAGGCACTTCCCGTGCCGATGTGCCTTTCTATTTCCAGTTCAATTTCAGAAAGGGATCCGAGATGGGTGAACGCGGGTTTTGCCCCTCCGGGTTTCACGTTTGTGCTGAGCTTAAGTGCGGCGAAGCACGCTCGAAGGGGCCGCGCAGCAGTGCTGTGCAGCCTTCGATGGTGCGCTGAAGCCCAAGAAAGCGAGTTTGTGACTGGGGACAACTTGCAACAGCCCCGTGGCTGAGTGCCGCTGGCCTGAAGCTGCTGTCACTCAAAGCGATGACAGCACTAGAACCAAATGACTGCGTACTATGAGTGCGCCAGGGTGACGATACCCCTTTTTCAGCTGGCCAAGCCAGTCTGGCACAGCAGCAATCGGTTTCACAGATTTCGAAGGCTATCAGTGCCACAACAGGAATGTTTCTGTTGTTTTCTTGGGGGCTGTTCTGGGAAGCCCCCAAAAATTTCGAAAAGAATGTTTGTTTCTGGCATAAAGATGGACTTACGCAAGCCGACCACATGGGGCTATTTAGTTCATCTTTCTGAACTGTGCGTCCTTTGTTTCCGTGCTGCTCCTCCCCGCGGGACTGGATCTCGCGTGTGCGACAGGTGTCGTCACGGGCCGCCTCTGTTGCGGTCCGGCATTTCCGACGGAGCCGACGAGGTCACCTTCGCAGCGGCGCAAGAGGACACTGCTCGCGAACGGACACGCAGGCCATTGCAAGTGCCACTTCTCGTGTACCAAGCGATGCAAACAGTGTCCATTCGTAAGACAAACAATGCTGGCACGCCTTGTCACAGTGTTCCGCAGCGCAAGTGCTGGAGGTTTTTGACCACGCCCCCAGTTTGTGGTTGGCGACAGAAAAGGTGAGTACAGGGGCCTTTGGTGAGGGCGACAGTTAAGGTGAGTGCAGGGGTTCACAGGAGCCATTGGCGACAGTTAAGGTGAGTGCAGGGGTTCACAAGAGCCATTGGTGAGTGCGACAGTTGAGGTGAGCGCCAGAAACAACGATTTTGACGAGCGCAGGCTTGTTGCCAACGCCGCAGGATCGACAGTTGAGGTGTGTGCACAAACAACGATTTTGACAAGCGCAGGGATGTTGCTGACGCCACAGGAGCCATTGGTGAGTGTGACAATAAGGACAACGATATAGGCAAGCGCAGGGATGTTGCTGACGCCATGTACGTCGAATATGCTTTTGCCCATGTGTGTCAGATATACTTTTGCTGACGCCAAGTACGTCGAATATGCTTTCGGTATTTTCGTGTTCACAGGAGCCATTGGTGAGTGCAACAATTAGCAAGTTTGACAAGCGCGGGATTGTTGCTGATGACAAGTACGTCAAATATGTCTTCGCTGACGCCGAGTACGGCAAATGGGCTGTCGGTATTTATGTCTTCAGTACGGCAAACGGGCTGTCGGTATGTGTGCATTGCAACAATTAACAAGTTTGACAAGCGCGGGATTGTTGCTGATGACAAGTACGTCAAATATGTCTTCGCTGACGCCGAGTACGGCAAATGGGCTGTTGGTATCTATGTCTTCGCTGACGCCGAGTACGGCAAATGGGCTGTCGGTATTGTTGCGTTAACCATGGGGAGCGCAACAACGGCGAGATCGACAAGCGCAAGTTTGTTGCTGACGCTGAGCACGTCAAATATGCTTTCGCGGGATTGTTGCTGACGACAAGTACGTCAGAGTACGTCAATTATGAGGTCGTTAATTTTGCATCGACCTTTGATGAGCGCAACAACGGTGAGGTTCGACAAGCGCAAGTTTGTTGCTGACGCCGAGAACGTCAAATATGCTTTCGGTCACAGGAGCCATTGGTGAGTGCAACAATTGATGAGAAGCGCAACAACGACAGGATCGATGTTGCTGACGTCGAGTACGTCAAATATGCTTTCGGTATTTTCACGCTTGACTGGAATTCGTGACGAACGCAAGGGCACGGGTACATCCCTTTGACAAATGCAGAGCAGTCCCACGCGGTGTTCAAGTTCTGCTTCGTAGTTTCTTATGCAGGGGCTTGGTGGGTGGCGAAGAAACAGCTACACACTTTGTGACGATGGTTGAGCTTGGGCGAGGAATGGAGCACAAGGAGTATGTGCTGGTGGAAGGGATGTTGCCCAGGTTCAGTGGACAAGTCCCCTTTTGGAGCACCTCACCAAGGGAAACTCTTGTGGTGCAAAGGGGGAAACTCTTGTGGCGCAAAGGGGGAAACTCTTGCGGCGCAGGGGAGGAAACTCTTGTGGCGCAAAGGGGGAAACTTGTGGTGCAAAGGGGGAAACTCTTGTGGTGCAAAGGGGGAAACTCTTGTGGTGCAAAGGGGGAAACTCTTGTGGCGCAAAGGGGGGAACTCTTGTGGTGCAACGAACTCTTGTGGTGCAAAGGGGGAACTGCAGTTTACAGTGTACAATGGACACTAGGGGGAATTCTTGTGGTGCAAAGGGGGAAATTGTGGATATACAAGGGAAATGCTTGCGGTGCCAAGGAGGAAAGCATGGTGCAAAGCGGGAAAACGCAGTATACAAGTGAAATTATTGTGGTGCGAAGGGGGGAAGCTGCGTGCAAAGAAATCATGTGGCGCTGTGCACGGCAAAGTATCGTGGTGCAAAGGAGGTGGGCTGGCCTGTTCTCACTTTGCATTCGAAGCTTTGAGAAGTTTTCACATTGCCTTTCCGCATTGCCGGCATCTTTGTCTCGACGGGTGTGACCGCCTCGGACATCAAGCTGAGGGTCTTAGCAGAACACGAGCCGATTCAGAACTCAGTTTCACTGGGTCGGCACTGCTGGGGAAGAAACGGCGAACGCAGAGTGGTTGGCGGGGCCGAGGTGGTGAGAGTTTTGGCCGACCGCTTGTGCTTTGTTGTGGCGGAGAAGGAGTCTGGGTTCGCGCAGGTGAAAATTGCTACCAAGCGGTGGTTGAAAGCGCCTATGCTGTCCACGCTTGGACGTTTGCCATATGCGTATGCCGGTTTACAGGATGATCGGGCAGATTGGCTGCAGCAGACCTGAGGGATGTTTCGGTGAAAACAAGACTCGTACATGGTCGGGAGCACAAGTGTTGTCTCGGGCGTTTTGATCTGCAAAGCGGTGTGCCCCGGTGCACCTTACTCACTGAAGAACCGCCACCCCGGGTCTTCGCGGATAGTGCTTGCAAAGACGGTGCGGACAGTGGCCCACTTATCGCAAGTGTCGGGAGCGTTGGGCTTTACGCCACGATCCCGGCAAGATCGGTGTGGAATGAGCGCACCGACAACTGCAGGGTTATTTTCATTATGGACGGCATGGCAGGTCTCAGTACGCTCATCGGGGGAACTCAGGTGACCCACTTGGCGAGCGCTTCTTTGGCGGTCGAGCGTGATGACGTGAGTGCTCCCGGCTTTCCGTAGTTTGCCGTTTGCCGTCCTTTTCAAATGTATCTGACGGGTGAAACGGGGGGGAAAAGTCCTGCTCCACACACAAACCATGATTGCATGGTGCGATGTCAGGAGGGCAACGTGCCGTTAACCCCCGTTTCGCCTTGGAGAAAAGATGCGCTGCGCTTTCAGATGCGGTCAGATCCATTTGTAAGGTTTCGAAACGAATGCGGCCCAGAGGCATCGCTTTGGTCTGCCGTTGGCGGACCTGCACGGTGCATCCTCACTGCCCTGCTGAGGCCGGAAGAGCAGCACCCAGCCCGTGCCGCGGGCGAGACCGTAGGCTGCGCTGCAAGGTGCACGGCCAGCCCCGCCGTTGCCGCTGCGCCGACTCCTGCCGCGCCAGCCAACGTTCCAGCAACCGCAGTGGGCGCCAGGGCTGCAGCCCCCTCGGCCAGGTGCCCGAAGGCTCCGCCCACGCCCTCGGCGGCAACAGCAACCTCTCCCTCCTCCGCAGCGGCTGCCGTCTCCTCGACGGCTTGCGCTGCGCCACGCTCCTGCGCGCGCTGCCCCGCCTCGTCCACGACCTATGATCTGCGGAGGCGGCTGCGGCTGCGCCCCCGGACGGGGCAGCACGTTCAGGCGCACGTACTCGGCTGCGTCCTGGAAGAGCTGCGAGCGGAAGGCCTGCGTGGCTGCGAGCCCTGCTGCTCCTGCGCCCGCCAGATCCGCTGCTGGGCCCTGGCCGTTGCTTGCCAGGGCGCCGGCCTCGGGGTCTCCTCAGGTCGTCCTCAACGGTTTCCGCTGCCTCGCTACATCCGGGCAAGTTGCACATCCTTTTTTTTTGCGGCCTCTGCGGGAGTGCGGAAGCCGTCCTCGGGAATTGCCTGCAGGGGCGTGTGCTGCAGAGGCCGAGGGTTGGGGTCCTCACTGGACTGCACAAAGTTGTTCAGGTAGAAGTGGCTCGTGACGAACGAGGTGGCCTTGCGGTCCGGTTGGTCCAGGGGCAGGGCTCGAAGCGCGTGCGCTCGCCCAGCCAGTTGTTGAAGGCCCGGGCCTCCTCCCTCAACCGGTGGTGCCTCGGACGGTGGTGCCTCGGTCTCAACCGGGGGCGGCTTCGAACGTTTGTGCCGTTCTTCTCACATGCCCATCTCGCAACCTTGCCTGTGTGTTGTAAGCTAGTGCTCATGCGCCAGCATGATATAACGTTTTACATCATCACTGGCCTGCATTTTCCCAGATGTGGAAAATGGTTGTTTTAAAGAGATGGGTGTTTTGCTTGAGTGTCTCGTGAACGGTGTCTGGCAACCATGTCTGTTCATGTTACGGAACACGTTTTGTCGCAACATTTGCTTCAAGTGGGTGGGTGTGGAGGGTTTTCCCATTTGAACGCAAGGTCGCTCAATTTGGTAAGGTTTCGAAACGAATGCGGTCCAGAGACATCGCTTTGGTCCACCCAGTCAACCCCAAGGAGGTCGAAGCTGCCCGTGCCGTACGGTTGCCAAAGAAGACTGTCCAATGGATACGAAAACAGCAAAAGCCAATCCCCCTCAGCGTTTTGCGAGGCACCTTTCTTCTGCCGAGGAGGGTTGTGATGAAATCCTCCAGCTTGACCAGCTTTGCTTTCATTAGTTGGATGGTGTCGTGGGCGAAATTTATCTCCCATCCGCACCACACAAGGCAATCCTGGAATTTGGCTTTTTTCCAAGAGATTGGCGTGGCGATGGCGCAGAAAAACAGGGCCGCTAGAGGGCGAACATTTCTGGTGCATGTGCACGGATTAACGCGCGTAGGAGGTCGTCCACAAACAAGAAGGCCTTGTGTGGCTGCCATGCCAGCAAACCGTGGACTTGGCGCAGCAGGAAGGCTCCAGCGCGTTGCCGCCAGTAGGCCGAAAAACGCTTGCCAAAATTGCAGCAAACTCTACAATGATAGAGCTTGTTTTTGAGGCGAAAAGCAAAAGGCCGTGCTCATCCGGGCGGACTTGAACCTGTTTGTGGGCGGCCTTGAAGTCAATGCTGGCTCCGATGAATGCCCCTGGTGTGTCCATCGGTTGGGTGGCTAGGGCTAGATCAGAGGCGGTGTTCCGGCAAGGCAAACCGTGCTGTCTAGCACCAGGCGGGGCTCTTTATTTTCAGCAAAGACTACATTTAATTTTCCTATGGCGACACCCAAAGGCCATTTACGCTTGGCTTCTGCTACCGTCAGGTCGGTAGCGACAACCCAATTGTTGGAAATTTGTTTATCCAAAAGGCTTTGCACGACTTCGGGCTCTTCTTCCGCCGTTTTCCAGTTGCCTTCGCACACTTCCAACTCCGGCGTTGGTGCATTCCTGCTCAAGGGCGATTCCAACTTGCCCTGGCTGACATGTGCTATTATCCGTGTCACCATGTCGTGCTGATGGAGCCAGCGGAGCCACAACGGCTTGAAGGGGGCAACACCAGTCTGCTGATGAATGCATGCCTGCACCGTCGCACAGGGAATCGGCAAGGCGCAAGGCTGGGCTGCGTCGGAGTTGACTCTTCCTGTGCCCACGGACGCCAATTGGCGTGCCAGCGACTCGGGGTACTCAGCGGTTAGCGTGCCCCATTTTCGACCACCAGCAATGCTCGTGTGCTTGTATGTGTGATTGCA
>CAUJNA010002479.1:0-32547 GCA_963377175.1 Effrenium voratum | reverse complement strand
AACAAAGAAAGAAAGAAAGAAAGAAAGAAAGGAAAAAAAGAAAGAAAGGAACAAAAGAAAGAAATAAAAAAAAAAAAAGAATGAAGGAAGGAAGGAGAAAGGAAGAACGAATGCCACTACCTAGCAATAGCCAAATATAGGTAACATATTCATTTAGCAATAGCAATAGAAGAAGAATGGTTTCGTAACTGTCCAAACCCAAGATGGGCAGAAAGGACTCTAAAAGCTCTGCAATCACCACCACATCATCACTGTTCAGTGCTCACGTGGTACACATTGTCCAAAAACTCGAAACGTTTCGTTTCGGTCAAGCAAAAGAGCAACCAAGGCAAGGGCTTTGTGGGTTCCCCACTGGGAACGTCCCTTGCGAAGCACTTCGCACGACTTGGGCTCCGAAACTTTGGGACCGAAACGCGCCTTGTGCGAGTTGAGGGCCTGGGGAAAAAATTGAGCTGCGGGCACTCACACCGAACTGTCGGCATCCAACCGAAGCCGCGTCAGCCTTATCCACATGCAAAAACGGACCTATACTAGAAACTGTGGAGAAAAGTTCCTTCGGTCCAAACAAAACTCGCGTAACCCGATTCCCAAATAGGAATGCGTCAACATAGGGGAACCCCCACCCCGATTTTGGGCAGCTTTCCTTGAAACCAAGCTGCAAAGGGTGCCCAAAAAAAGAAAAACTGCCCATACTGTAGGTCGTTGGTCGCACAGGCGAACAACATTCTCACCTTCCCCGCGTTGATATGAGTCATGGCCCCCAAGAGGACATGGGCAAAATCGTGAGTGGCTCGGATGTTAGCTCAAAAAAAGGCGCCAAGTCCACTGTTTCAAGCATCGCCACCAACTTCATCTCGACTCAACTCAGTGCCACACGCAGGGTGAAACCTGGCCGGCAAGGTTTCAAGATTCTCACTGGGTTACGTTTCCCCAGATCAATAAACTCGTGGTTTCCGCTCGAGGAATTCGGTCGGAACACCCACAAGAACAGTCCGGGAGGGCTGTGAGGGTTGTTGATCTAGGCTGAACATTAGTTTTGATGACCCCTGTGGACACACACTTCAATTTTGCAGGTGCAAACCTCAAAATTCCAATACCTTGCCACACAGACCCTAATTCTCCACCATGTGCAACTCTGCGGGCCTTCCAAGAGAAGGAATAAGTACACATTTGCAGAATTGCCAAGAAATGAAATGGTGGACCGCAAAATTCGGAATTCATGTTTTAGCTGTTTGCCACTCGAGGGGACATGCCGCCTTGCCACTAGACTTTGTGGGCTTCGATGCCGATCACCAAGCGCTCATGGGCCAACAAGCAGACTCGGGAAATTGTTCTGCAGTCAAAACAAATTATGTGTCGGACATGGGACCTTGGCAACTCCCACCCTCTTGAAGACCCTTGACCCAACCTCCGGGCGTACAGTTGCCTTGAGTCGCAGGTAGCCAAGTTCCAGTGAGCAAAAACTGATACAAAAATGTGAAACGAGTCTCGAAGAGCAGAAGCTGCACAAGTCAAGGTGAATTTCTATGGATGTGGCTCTGAATAGGAAATGCTCTGGACATCGTTTAGGTGGGGATTCATGTCCACAAACCACGTGAGGCGGTGCCCTATCAAAGTTCATAGCCGCATCCCCGTGGTGTTGTCGCCTGTCGTTGGCCCAGGACTCGTTGGCCCAGGACTCGTTCGCCCAGGACTCGTTCGCCCTCTGGCGCCAGCGGTCATCCTTCCACCACCTTGGCCCGGAAAAACAAGGATCCTTTTTCAAAGGAGACCTCCTCACATGTTGAAAGACGTGATCCTAACTAAGAATTGACATCTGCTTCGTCTGTCATTACATCCTGAGTTTTCCACACTGCAGAAATGTGTGGAGTTGTTCCATGACTTCACGTTTCTCTCAACATCTGGAGCACATGCGCTCATGCAGTGCTCCAAAATGCAAACATGAGTTGTGGCAAAAAACATGGGTAGCCCGGTCGCATAGCGGTCTGCGCAGCCAGGCAAAGAAATCGAGATAGTGCGAAGTTGCCTTCATTTCTGGATTTGACTGTCCCCCAGGCTCTCTTGGTGGCCATTTTAGTGGTGTTTCGGTTCCTACCTGGTATAACCGATATGAACCTTTTTAGCCATGTCAGAACAAAAAGTGAGCCAGGGCTTTGGGTCCCATGATGCTCAATTTCTTGCAACCGCCTCCTTTTGGTTCTCCTACGGGGACCTTGCGAATTCATGAGCTACATCACACCATATGCTGTATAACAGAAACATTTGATAGCTTTCAATCCGTCTCCTATTTGAGCCGTCATTGTCCCCCGGAATGACATGAGAATTTGGTGAGTAGTGTCCTGATGGTATTTTTGCGCTCGTGTGTCCCATGTCATCCCCTTACAATTTATAATAGATCACAGTATGTGCATATAGAAACAGAGAGAGAGAGAGAGAGATATCATTGCTCCAAATGGGGAACCTGTGCTCCAATGCATCGTTTCACCTTCCAAACAAATAAGGATTCAAAAAAAAAACAGAAATACACCACGACCATTTGGTCGTCCAAACAAGGGTGACTCTGGACACTAGTACCTGACAGTTTTTATAGACCACTCCGAGTAGCCACTCTCCGTTCCAGTGCTCCCAGTGGCCCCAGTTCCTGAAGCGCGACTAGGAAAACCTTACACACACCCTTTTGGCCAAAAGTCAAGGTATATAAAAGCAAAGGGAACGCACTGAGTGTGAGGAAACTCACTCCGCAAGGGAAGACCGATTCCAAACTGGAGCTTTCAGGGCCAGGTTCGCGGGCCTTGTCAGGTAATCGTCGAGCCCAATCAGAGCCCGAAGCCCAATAAAGCCTCCTTTGAAACAAGAGTCAGTTCTCCGGGCCCTCAGATATACTTGACTCGATAATTGATGTGTATACAGCACTTGCAGAGAGCCCATAGCTTTCAGCTGTAGCACTAGGACGATGATGAAGCATTTAATGGCAATCGTTCACACATGTCATCTCAGCTCATCTCATCCCTTTCAAAATCAGACTCCGGCCGAAGCCAACGTGGCAGGGCTTGTCGAAAGCGATCAACCCGACCGGAAGTCCACTTTCCCAGTGCGTAACTTCGCGAGCCGCGCGAACTGCGCAGCCTCCCCTGATTACACACCGGCATTTTAAAGCAAACTCTGAGCAACATGCCAAGACGAGTGAAGATATGTGCGCAGCGATGCCAGTCTGACATCACAAACAGGCACACGATAATCGATACTTGCTTTCCGTTGCCATCAAATCCACGCGCTTGGCGCGTGTCAGATCTTGCACCTGAACGCCAGAATCACACCGAAATGCGTTCGCAACTTTTCGCGCATGTGTTAAGAATCTGCATTCCAGCTGGTCGGCTTCAGCGTGCCTTTTGCCTCCTTTACCAGGCGATCAGATGCATTGCCTTGGTCTGTTTACGGCTGGTTTGCAAACGTAAACACACGCACGCTCCAACCAACTCTCCCCACGCATCGCTCCTGTCGTAGCCCCGGTCGTAGCCCCTGTCGTAGCCCCTGTCGTAGCCCCACCAGCTTCCCCAGTCCCAAGGCATGGCGTCTGCCGGCTGCAGAAGCTAACAAGTTGCCTCAGCTAAGGGCCCTGATCCTGGTTTTCCTGTCGGCAGGCAAGAAACGAAGGGTGCCACGTTTGAGGAAACATTCAAGAAACAATCACAAGAGTGATAATTATGAGATCCCTTTCGTTTTGGGTTGACATGCATGCCTAATCAGTAATGCTGCGCCAACTCTTATGCTAGGTGCGTCGGGCTTCATAAAACCGGAGAGGAATCTAAACAGAAATACCGACAAGCACCAAGCGGGTGTTTATATATTGAAAAAACAAAAAACATTCCGACTGAGGAGTGATAAAATCTAGTCACAAAACAGGTTCATGTCCAATCCGACAACTCGACATTTGTGGTTGTAGCAGGGCTAAAGATAAAAAGTTCTCCACAGTTGTCCATTCTTAAAAGCACAACACACAAACAATTCCACTGTGCAACGGAGACTTCTCCATTTGAGGGAGTCCTATCCGTCTTTCTCAATTTTCACCGCAAATCCTCACAACGACCTGCGTGATGTTTTGTTTTTGCATTTGCTGCTGCAGCTTTCACAGCAACAACCCAGTTCTCATCTGTCAACCCACTTATTTTCCGCATGCGCATGCTATCAAACAAAGCTTTCGTTTTATGCACGTGTATAAAAATTGAACAGAGCAAGGCGAAGCCACCAAGGCACGCGTATCCAGAGATCCAAGCCGTTGCAGAACAGGCAAACGTAGCGGAGCATGGACGTCGATAACGACAGTCCGCAACACACATACCGTACAAAAGGGACAGGTTCAAATCCTTGACACTGGAAAGTGGCGTTCTTTTTTGTCTGTGTTTCGAGCTGGCGACCGTTGTGCCGGTCGACCGAAGAGACTCCGTACACATGAACAATCAAAGAGGGCGAACCCAAACGAATTCCCTAATTACAGGCAAGGCACATGCAGTGCAAACATGGCTTAGCCATGTGTTCCTACATGCCCCATTTTGCCGCCAAACAAAAAAAAAGACCAAGATATTCATAAGACCGCGTCTATGTGCTATCGACGCGCCCATCCGTAGAACATCAGGATTGTTTGGAGCAGAAGCAAAATGGCAAAGTGCCAAGTTGACCCCATCCACCAACAGTACTTTCTCTCATGTCAAACCAAAATTGCTTGTACATTCACTGTCTGTAATCGAAGCCATCTGTGCACACCAAAAGCATCAAAGATCATCGTCGCAGAAACCGAGCATCCATATTCTCGCGCACTGAGAAAAAGTCGCACCTGCCTGTTCTAAGTCTGCAAAAAAGGGGGGCAACCACACCTGTGGCAGAGGTGTCAATGTGAAACAAATCGAAATCCATTGCAGCAACAGAGAGAATCCAGAGAGACCCCAGAGAGACCCCAGAGAGACCCCAGAGAGACCCCAGAAAGACCCCAGAGAACCCCAGAGAGACCTCAGAGAGACCCAGAGAGACCCCAGAGAGACCCCAGAGAGACCCCAGAGAGACCCCAGAGAAAGCCCAGAGAGACCCCAGAGAGCGATGGAAGGTGGTGCGGTGCGACCTTGGCTTGGTAGGCTGGCAGGGTGCACTTCACATGGGGAGTTGTGTTTGCTGCTGAGGCGCTTTCTGCTGCGCTTTCCGAGGTCACCCTGGTTTTGGCGGATCATGACAGTGCACCCACTGCTCTTTTCAAGACGGCACAGCTACGAAGACTGGCTGCCCAGGCCCTCTCCTTGCATGAAGGTTCTTGCGATGACCTGCAAGGTGTGGCATCCTCCATTGGTATGCTGCAGTTCACAGAACCGTACACGGAGAGCAACGGGGCTGGTGATTGTTTTTCCTTCTACCACACAGATTTGTGACTCTGCTGAGGCTGTTTTGCAAGAACTCTTGCGACGCAGACGCAACTTTGCCCAACGAGTCACGCCTGTGCCGGGTGACCTGCAGGCCCCTGTGCCCTTTGAAATGTGCGAAGCTGCCATGCGGCGTCGGCCCTTTTCTGCACTCTGCCCACGTGGTTGAGCCATCTGACTTTCTTACTGCTGGCCATGGTCGGGGAGTGGATGCAGTATGCTTTCTTTCCGGAGCCTGCCAGCGGTGAGTGGCCACGGCATGGGCACTCTTGGCTCCTCTGTAAGGCTGATCAAACCCGCAGGCCGAGCCTGCGTGGATGGGGGAGATCGGCGTTCGAGCAAGGAGTCCTTCCGACTGGTGGCTTTCGCCACCAAAGAGTGTGCGATTGTTCATCTGCCAGGAGAGCATCTTTTTCAGGCCAACGTTTTGCCGGGTGAGGGCGTCCAGTGGCCAATGGTTCTGCATGCCATGGCAACAAGAAACCATTGCAGGTGCTCCCTACCATGCGACGATGGTGCTGTTTTTCCAGTGCTTTGTGCGGATTAATGGCCTCCCCATGTGGGCGTCTGGAACATGGAGAGTCTCGCCTGGGCTCACGGTACACTGCGAAGAGAGGGCACGCCGCCGGATGGTTGCTACAAACGATGAGGTTGCGATCATGCAGCTCGAGGCCAGCCTATGGACGCGCTCCGCTTCGGCTTGCTCGCCATTTCCAGAGGGCCCGGTTGCCAAGCCGCTATAAGCCGCAGGCTTGTGCTGCTGGTGATCCCATTGAAGTTCACTGTGGAGGCCTTGGAGGCAACTCTCTTGGGGGCGAGGCACATGGAACTTCTGCGGATGTCGTGGTATATGGGCCGGGCGAAGGACAAGTCGACAAGACACTTATGGGGCATGACCGTTTCCTCCTGTCCACCACTTCGACGGAGGCCATGCAAGTAGTAAGGAAAGAAGGCTTATAGTCCCCTATTAATTTTCGTTTTTTGGTCTCCAAACCCTGCAAAACAGCCAAATTCTCCAACCAGCTGAACGTTTTTCCGATGTCACCGGTCTTTGTCACCGCTCCGTTTTTGGTGCAAAAAGCGCTGAAAACGGCGAACTCCGAAAAGTGCGTTTTTTCGTGTCCGGCGTCGAAAGTGGTGCCCGGGCCTCCAAATTCGCTCGTTTTCCCGCCGAGGACCTGGCTCGGAGCCCGACAGCCTGCCGAGGTTTTCCATGTAACACGTCAGCCTGCTGAAGTAGTCACCGCCGATGTCACCGGTCTCTAACACGTCAGCCCGCCGAGGTACCGGGGTGGAATCGAACCTCCGAAACGTCGCTCCGGAGATCAACGCCTAAGCCATCTCACCATCGGCTCTTGTTACCGTCCCAAAACGGCGCTTTTTGGCCCAAAAACGCTCTCACCGCAATGTCACCGCTTCGTCACCGCTCTCTTTGGGGCCGAAAAGTGCGCAAAAGCGCCCCAGTTCCGAGAGGACTCGGTTCTTGGCAAGTTTGAGTCAATAATGGAACCGGGTGATTCATCAATGACTCATGAAAGGGCAAGGTTGGTTCATGAATGGGCAAGGTTGGTTCATGAATGGACAAGGTTGGCTCATGAATGCCCCGCAGGTCATAGCCGCTGAGACAAGTGTCCTTCGCCGGTCTCGTCATGAGGCCAAGGTGTCCCAAGCGTTTTGACCGACGCCATCGGTCAATTCATCAGAGGTCTCGCTTCATGCCCAGTGTCCGACGCCATCGGACACTGCGTCATTCCACACTTCGCGTACTGGTAGCACGGGCTGATATATAATTATAACACCCTGCGCCACGAAGGCCCCGAATGACCCATAGCGACTCAAGTGAGGGAGCGTTGCGAAAGTACAACACCCCATTGTTACGAATTCGTGTAACACCTACTCCTAAGAAAACATGTTTGAAGGACCTGTCACGGGCAACATCCCGGAGGTCCTGGACAACGGAGAGGTGACTGACGGCACGCACGTCACAGCAGGACAGCTGGCCCTCGCTCTGACGCCCTATGCTCAAGTAACTGACCTGGCGGTGAACACGGCAGCCTCCGGCAACAACGCCGCTGCCATCCAGTCCCTGGACGACAGAGTCACCGCAGAGCTGGACTCAAAGCTGGACAGCAGCGCGCTGGCGCCGGCGATTGCGCCCCTAGCAACGGCTGCGGCCCTGGCCACCACGGACGGTCAGGTGGCCGCGCACGGAAGCAGCATCGCAGCGCTGCAGAGCTCGCTGACCACGGGTCTCTCCAAACAAGGCAGGACCAGGCGGCCTCACGCCGTGCTGGATGGAGCGTTGATGATCTCTCTGTAGAGGGGGTTTTCCAAATGGTTTATATTCTACCTGAGAGGCTTCTAGCACTCGTCCGTCCAGCATATGACCTCGTCCTGCGAAGGATTCGAAGTCTAAAACGCTGCGTGCAGGCGTGTGGCTGCAAAATAGAGACCCCTAGATATGCTTGCAATTTGGCTCCAGGTTGCATTTCAAGCGAGCCAACCTTTGCAGGGCTAAGAAAAACAAAAAAAAAGAAAAAAAAAAGGGTCCAAAAAAAAGGGGTCCCCGAAAAAAAGGGAAAAGGGGTTTCCTTTGGCAAAGCTTGACATCGCTTGAAATGCAACCTGGAGCCAAATTGCAGCGCATATCTAGGGGTCTCTATTTTGCAGCCACACGCCTGCACGCAGCGTTTTAGACTTCGAATCCTTCGCAGGACGAGGTCAAATGCTGGACGGACGAGTGCTAGAAGCCTCTCAGGTAGAATATAAGCCATTTGGAAAACACCCTCTAAAGAGAGAGGTTTTTTTCATTTACAAGAGACATTGTGTTCCACTCCACTTGCCTGGCAAGAAGCCTCCTGGCCGCCGCCCACTTGCCTGGGCATAGAAAGCCTCCTGGCGCGCCTGCCCGGCATTAAATGGACGCCAAGCCGCTTGAACCCCCACTTGCCACCGCGTCTTCCTTGCTAATGTGCTTATATGTGCTATTTTCTCTCAGCCAAGCCGCAGCCTGAAACTAATTTAATGCCGTGATTTGTCGTGGCATGCATGAACGTGTCATAATACATGGAAAGTCCAGCCCGGCCCAGCGTATTGAAATATTTATGGAAATACATATTTAATATATTAATAATATATTTATTTTTTGAGATTATATGTGCTAATCTTCCTACGCCAAGCCGCTGAACCCCACAGTCTCCGGGCTCCTTGCTATATGTGCTATATGTGCTATATGGGTCTTACACGCCAAGCCGCTGAACCCCCCACAGTCTCCGGGCTCCTTGCTATATGTGCTATATGTGCTATATGGGTCTTACACGCCAAGCCGCTGAACCCCCACTCTCCCCCAGCTCCTTGCTATATGTACTATATGTACTATATACTCTGTACGCGCGAAATTTGTACAATATGTGCTATATAGGGCCATATAGCACATATAGCACATATAGCATGGACCCGGGGGAGAGTGGATGTTCAGTGTCTTGCCTTGTAAGAGCCATATAGCACATATAGCACGTATAGCAAGGAATCCGGGGAGAGTGGATGTTCAGTGGCTTGCCTTGTAAGAGCCATATAGCACATATAGTACGTATAGCAAGGAACCCGGGGAGAGTGGAGGTTCAGCGGGTTGGCGCTCCGTACGCGCCGCATTTTGCATGGTTTTTGCATGGTTTTTGCATGTGGAACAGCGTGTTTTTTGCATGGTTTTGGCATGACATGATTTTGCATGACATGATTTTGCATGACATGATTTTGCATGGCATGATTTTGCATGGTTTTTGCACGTTTTTTCGCACGGTGTTGCATGTTGCAAGTCTTTTCGCATGACATGTGCATGTGGCTCAACCCCGTGCCCCCTCCCTGTTTTTTTTTCCTGTCAGGCCGTCCGTTAGGTTCATCCTGGAGCTGGAGAACTCCGAGGCAGGGCAGTGCCGAGCGGGCACTTAACTAGCAGTGCCGAGCGGGCACTTAACTAACAGTGCCGAGCGGGCACGTGCCGAGCAGGCACAGGCAGTGCCGAGCGGGCCTTAGTAACTAAATTGTTTGCCGAGCGGGGCACTAGTAACTAAAATGTGCGAGCAGGCACTGACTTGCGAGGGCTCTGATGTGCCGAGGGCGGGCCGTGCGAGCTGGAGTAGGAGCGCCAGCGAGGCGGCAGCTTTGAAGCAGGCGGGTGGAGGCCCTGTGTTTGAGGGTGGCTCGCCCAACGGGTCCTTAGTACTGGCTCGCCCAACGGCCCCAACTGGTTCGCCCAAGTACGGGCTTGCCCAACGGCCCCTTAGAACTGGCTCGCCCAACCCCTTAGTACTGGCTCGCCCAACTGGCTCGCCCAACGGGTTGGTCAGCGGCAAGTCCGAGTGCGCAAGACGTTCGTGTCGTACTGGAAGTATACCAAAGTGAAAGTTAATATCTTTCAATTCAAATTCCCTGGTGAGTTGGCCTTCTAGTAGGCTCGCAACTCGTAATGATGGCTGTTGCCCAACGGCCCCTTAGAACTGGCTCGCCAATGGCCGCCCAACTGCTCGCCCAACTGGCTCGCCCAAGTACGGGTTCAGCGGCAAGTCCGCGAGTGCGCAAGACGTTCGTGTCGTACTGGAAGTATACCAGGAAATTGAATGATAATATCCTTCAATTCAAATTCCCTGGTGCGGGCAACCAAAAAAAAGGTCCGTGCCTGTTTCCAGTTCCGAGGCACTTCGTGTTCACAGGAAAAAAAATCGAAACTGTCGTCTAACCCGACAGTTTCGGCGAACCTGCCCGGCATTGAAGCCTCCACCCCGGCCGCACCACCTGCCCGGCATAGAAGCCTCCAGCCTGCCTGCACACCGAGGTCGGAATTCCGACTTCGCTCTCCCACCGAGGTCGGAATTCCGACTTCGCTTTTTTGCCCAAAAAAACCATCACCGGGCCAGCGCCGAAGGTCCGTCAGCGAGGCTGTCCTCGCAGCATCGCTGACGGAGTGTTTTTTCACCACTCACACGCCCAGCCGTCAATCCCGCTGTGGCAACAGGATTGCTCCACCCAATCCTGCTGTGGCAACAGGATTGCCCCTTCAATCCTGCTGTGGCAACAGGATTGCTCTCCTGCCCGGCATCGGAGCCCGGCCGCGCCTGCCCGGCATAGAAGCCTCCTGCCGAGCCCACGCCAAGGTCGAGATTCTTCCCAGCAAAAAAAAATGTCGAGGTTGTCGTCTAAGCCGACAACTGAAAAAAATTTTCCAGTGGTCCTGTGGGGGGACAACTGCCTTCGGCGAACCTGCCCGGCAGAGCCGCGCCAGCCCGCCGACATGGAGGGCACGCAGCTGATGTCTCGCACCAACTGCGAAGCAGTGTCCGGTTTTGCCGGCCACTGGCTCCATCGTGCGCAGGTCTTGCTTTTGACCGGCGAAATCGGTCAAATCAAATTGAGTCACATCCGAAAAAAAACCCTGGTGCGGGCCCTCTCTACAGAGAGAGGTCTTGGTGAACTTTGCTGAAGGAGCTCAAACGGTGAGCTCCTTCAAATTCGCAGGTCGGGGGTTGCGCTGGCGTTCGCCTGAGAATTTGCAGATTCTCACTGTTTGAGAAACTGCTGAAAAGTCTTCGAAGTGTACGAAAAAAACACACCCATGCCCCGTTACAAATTCCACGCCAACGTGCGGGCCTGGTGCGGGCCTGGTGCGGGCCTGGTGCGGGCCTGGTGCGGGCTCCAAGACCGAAGCCGCGGAGCCGGCCTCGCTCCAAGACCGAAGCCGCGGAGCCGGCCTCGCTCCAAGACCGAAGCCGCGGAGCCGGCCTCGCTCGCAAGGTCACCCACGGACTGTGACACGTGCGGAAACTTGTGCCGAAGAGGGGTTGGTGTGTTTGACACACCAACAAGCGGCGACGCCTGTGAGGGGGTGTGTCAAACACACCAACCCCCGAATCACAGAGGAAACTTCTCCGAACGGCCGGAACGCCACGAAGGACCTGTGAGGGCGCGCTGCGAAAGTACAACACCCCTGCGTTATGAATTCGTATAACACCTACTCCTAAGAAAACATGTTTGAAGGACCTGTTACAGGCAACATCCCGGAGTCCTGGACAACGGAGAGGTGACTGACGGCACGCACGTCACCGCAGGGCAGCTGGCCCTCGCTCTGACGCCGTACGCTCAAGTAACGGACCTGGCGGTGAACACGGCAGCCGCCGGCAACAACGCGGCGGCCATCCAGTCCCTGGACAACAGAGTCACCGCAGAGCTGGCCTCAAAGCTGGACAGCAGCGCGCTGGCGCCGGCGATTGCGCCCCTGGCCACGGCGGCGGCCCTGGCCACCACGGACGGGCAGGTGGCCGCGCACGGAAGCAGCATCGCCGCGCTGCAGAGCTCGCTGACCTCGGGCCTCTCCAACAAGGCAGACCAGTCGGCCTTCGACGTGCTGGAGGGCGTGGTGGCGACGAAGAGCACCCCGGACAGCGTGGACCTGAAGCTGGCCAACTACTGCACCACGGCGGCCATGAACGGTTCCATCGCCTCGGCCAACAACGCCACGCTGGCCACGGTGGCCGCCAACTACGGCCTCAAGACGGCGGTGGACCAACACTCCCTGGACATAGCGGCGAGGATCACGCCGCTGGAGGTGGACACCAAGGTGGCCAACGCTCTCCTGGGGGCCGTCACCGCCGCGGCGCTGGCCTCCGAGCTCGCGAGCCGAGACGCCACCATCTCGGGGCTGCAGGCCTCCCAGGCGGACGCCAGCGCGCTGACCGCGTACGCGCTGCAGTCGGCCGTCGACACTTCCTCCGAGGTGGACTCAAAGATCTCGACCGCTCTCCTGGGCGCCGTCACCACGGCAGCCCTGGACGCCGCCCTCGCCGGCAAGGCGGACGCCAGCGCGCTGGCCGCCCTGCTCTCCACGGTGGACGGACTTCCGCTGGAGGTAGACACCAAAATAGCAAATGCGCTGCTGGGCCTCGCCACCGAGGCCTTCGTCGCAGCGCAGCTTGCTAGCCGGGACGCCAGCATCACGGCGCTCCAAGCCTCCAAGGCCGACGCGACGCTGCTGGCCTCATACGCCACAAACGCCGCGCTCTCCGCCAGCGAGACCACGCTCCAGAGCGCCCTCGACGCAATCCTCGCGGAGCTCGCCGCCCTGCAGCTTTCCGGCAGCGGAGTTGTTAACGCGCCGGCCTGGGCGGGCTTCACAACTTGGGAGCTCCTTCGCGGATGCAGCGTCGTTCGCAACCTGCACTTCATGGCTCCTCTCTCTGCTGCGCTGGCCAACGGCGACGACACGCTGAGCATCACGGCAGACTGCTACTCCACGGCGGGCACTTACGCCGCCATAACAGCAGCCCTGCTGGCCTACTACACCTCGGCGCAGGTAGACGCGCTGTTGGGAGACTACCGCACAGGGGCAGCGCAGGACGCGGAGACGACCAGCGCCATCACCGCAGCGCTGCTGGCCTACTACACCTCGGCGCAGGTAGACGCGCTGTTGGGAGACTACCGCACGGCAAGCGCGCAGGACACGCAGACGCAGGCCGCCATCGCGGGCGCGCTGCTGGCATACCGGACGGGCCCGGACCAGGACGTCTTCACAACCAACCAAATCACCTCGGCGCTGGTGGCGTACCGCTCAGCCGCAGACCAGGACACGGCAACGGCCTCGAGCATCGCTGCCGCGCTGCTCAGCTACTACACCATCGCGCAAGTAGACGGCCTCCTTGCCGGCACGCTCGGAGTCACGGAGGCAGCCTCTGCGCTGCAGATAGCAGTGCGCTTTCCGGACGACGGAGAGGTGGTGGCCGCCATAGGAGAGCAGATCCTGGCCCCCACGGACGTCTCGCTGTCAAACTGGACGGTTCGCCCCAGCAGCGGCTGCAGCGTGGTCCTGGCCACGCACACCGCGGGCGCAGTGAGCGTGGACGGCTACACCCTGACCCTGGCGGTGAACCCGTGGAACATCGTGCGCACCTACAACTTGACCCCGGGCCAAGAGCTCCTCTTCGCCTGCCGCTACCGGCTCGGCACGGCCTCCAACTTCGTGGTGTACATGTCCGAGGCAGACAACGTCTACGACCCCTTGTACGGCAGCTTCGTGGGCGACCAGGGTGCCTGGAGCACTGCCAAGATGTACTTCACAGTGCCTCCGAACGCGGTGGCGAAGCTGCACTTCGGAGCGCACTTCCAGGCGCCGGGCCTGCCCAACCAGACGGCTGGAACGGTGGACGTCTACGGCCTCCAGATCCTGGACGCAACCCTGGAGACCGGCAACGCGGTGGAGGCGGAGGAGGACACGGCGGCCTCGGCGCTGCTGCTGAAGCACGAGTTCCTCGCCGGAGGGGCCGACGACGTCACGCTGGCCACCCTGGGCGAGGTGCTGCTGGAGCCCACGCTCACCACGCTAGGCAACTTCCTGGTGCGCTCCAACAGCCAGAGCTCCGTGGCCTCGGCCAGCTTCACGGTGGGAGGCTTCCAGCTGGAGGGCTACGCCATGACCCTGAGCGCCTTCGCCTGGAACATCGTGCGCACCTACACGCTGACGCCGGGGAGACGCTACTCCTTCGGCTGCCGGTACCGGCTGGGCACGGCCTCCAACTTGGTGATGTACGTCAGCGCGGCCGACAACGACTACGTGGGCGTCACCGGCACTTTCCTCGGCACGCCCGCGCAGGGCGTCTGGAGCACGGCGCGCCTGGACTTCTCGGTGCCGCCGGGCGGAATCGCGAAGCTGCACTTCGGAGCCTTCGGCGGCTCTATCCCCGGGCTGGTGCAGCAGTCGGCGGGCACGCTGGACCTGTACAGCACGCAGATCAGGGCCACTGCCTTCGAGGGAGAGTCTGTCTCAGTGACGGACCTGCTGGCGGACTCGCTGGCCCTCACGGGCTCGGCCACGCTGGACGGGCTCACCGCGCAGGGCAACGTGGGCTGCGACCAGCTGCTGTGCAACGACGTGAACTGCACGGATGTGTTCACCACGGGCGTGGACGCCTCTGGCGCCGTTTCCTGCGCTGCGCTCACAGCCACCGGCACCGTCGCCGGAGCAACGCTGTCGTCCACGGGGGCCGTGTCAGGCTGCTCGCTGAGCATCAGCGGCGCGGCCAGCGTGGGTATGGGCCGGTTGTAGTCGCAGAGTGTCTGAGCTTAGCTGGCTCGTTGGTGCGCTTGTTGAGGTCCTTGGAGCCCGCACAGGAATCCACGGCCAGCACGTTGACCATCAACAACACGGCCAACGCCGGGTAACTTCACCACGGTGGGCGACGTGTCCACGGGGACATTGACGGCCTCAGGCGCAGCAACCGCGGCGAGCTTCGCAGCCACCGGGGCGCTCACGGGCGCCACGCTGACAGTTAGCGTAGCGGGCCTCCGCGGGCCCGCTGGACTGCGAGAGCCTGGACTGCACCTTCACGGCCACGAGCGGCGGAGTGTCGACGGGCAGCGTGGTCTGCGGCGACGTGACGAGCTCGGGCACGGTCTCCGCGCCGCAGCTCTTCGCCTCCAACACGCTCACCGTGACCAACACCTCAGACTTCTCGGACGATCTCTTCCTGACGAAGAAATGGGCGGGCTGGAGCAAGCTGCAAGTGTCCAACAACAGCGCGGCCCCCGACAGCGGCCCGGAGCTGCGGCTGCTGGGCAACCAGAGCGCACGGGTCTTCCTGGAGCGGGACGGCGGGGCGCACCAGTGCGAGCTCATCATGATCAACGACGAGGCGCTGGTGCAGACGAAGAGCCTCTCGACGCAGCTGTCCCTGACCACGAACCAGAGGAACCCCGGCTGCCTCGTGATCGCGGGCAACACGGGCAACGAGGTCTGCAACACGAGCTTCACGAATTTGTCGGACAGCCGGGTGAAGACGGAGATGGCGGAGGCCGACGTGGCGGAGCTCCAGCAGCTCTTCGACTCCGTGGAGGCCAAGCAGTACAAGCGCCCGGACATGAACGAGGACCTGAGGCTGGGCTTTGCCTCCAACGACTTCTCAGGAGCGAAGTGGAAGAATTTGACGGGCACCGCCCGGTGGAGCGACGGCACGGAGATGGTTACTCTCGACTACTCTCACCTCACCAGCGTGCTCTGGGGGGTGTGCAAGGGCTTCCAGGCCCGGCTGGACGAGGTGGAAGCCTGGCAGGCCCAGCGGGGGCCGAAGAACGAGTAGTCTTCAGGCCTCGCATCCGCGGAACCTTGCTCAAAGCTCCTTTTTGGGGCAACAAGGCCTGTTCAGGCCTCCCTGCATCCAGGGAACCTTGAGCAAGCTCCTTTTTGGGTTATAAATGGAGGCGCTGAGGGACCTGGCCGACAACTTCAACGTGCGTGACCCGCGGAAGCTGTACCGACTCGCGAGGCAGCGCGACCTCGACGTGACGCAGGCCATGGCCTTCGAGGCGCTGAAGGCCGACGTGGGCCGGCAGGTGCAGGCGCCCCGGCCGCGCGCGCTGGGCACGTCGGCCGCCGAGGGGCCGAACGACCGGCTGCAGGCCGACCTCATCGACTTCAGCCAGAACACGCGGGGGACGACGAAGTACGGCCTGGTGGTGATGGACGTCTTCACCCGGGAGGCCGCCGTGGAACCTCTGCAGAACAAGAACGCCGAGACGGTGGGCCGCGCCACCAAGCGCGCCGCAAAGGAGCTGACGGGGGACGACGGGAACTTCGTGGACACGACGGACCTGGGCAACGAGTTCGCCACGCTGGACCGGGAGCTGCCCGAAAATGCCGTGCACCGCACGAAGCGGCCCGAGGACCGCAACGCCATCGCCGTGGTGGGCCGGGGCATCCAGACGCTGAAGAAGGACCTGGCCACGAGGGTGGCGCGCAAGGGCGGGCAGTGGAGCGACCACTTTCAGCAGACCGCTTCGGCCTACAACGCGCGGCCCCACGAGACGGTGCACGGCGCGCCCGAGGACGTGGAGAAGCAGCCGGCTACGGAGTTCAGGGTCCTCCAAGACAACGCCGACAAGTTCCGGCACAACAAGGACCTCACCGAGCGGCGCGTGAAGGCGGTGGAGGACGCGGGCGCCTTCCGAGCGCCGACGAACGCGGCGAGGAGCTTCAACCCTCTGTACGGCGACGTGCAGCGGCTGGGGGCCGTGGACTCCATGACCGTCCGCAGCACGGAGGGCCGCGAGACCCTGCTGAAGCTGGCGCTGCCGGCGCCGCAGGTCAGCGGCAACGCGGCGGGCCGGCTGACGAGACGCAGGCCGGCGGCTGTGAGGCAGCTGGACGACTTCCTGGCGCCTCCGAGGCCCAGGACCCTCGACTAGTTTGAAAATGATTTTTGAGGCACGACCCGGCCTCTGCATTTCCGCGGTGATCGGACCCGTTTTGGCGCAAAAAAAAAACTTTGATCACACTCAAGTTTGCCTGATCGAGCGTGCGCAGGCTGGGGGGAAATTCCCGGAGCCTGCTCAGCTCCTTTTTGGTGCTCGGGGAAACCAACGGGTTGGGCGAACCAATCAAAGCGGGGCTGGGGGCAAACCGTGCAAAACCGTGCAAAAAAGCTATTACTCCAGTGCGTACATAGATGTACGGACGAGAGTAATCGCATTTTGTTGCGCAAAACCGTGCAAAACGAGCTATTCTTCCAGTGTCTATATTGATATAGGCCCTGTAAGAATAGCATTTCGTGGCGCAAAACCGCACAAATGTACCTGGGTTTGGCTCCACTCTCCCCCAGCTCCATGCTATATGTGCTATATGTGCTATATGGACGCCAACCCGCTGAACCTCCACTCTCCCCCGGGTCCTTGCTATATGTGCTATATGTGCTATATCTCACAAGGCAACCCACTGAACATCCACTCTCCCCCAGCTCCTTGCTATATGTGCTATATGTGCTATATCTCACAAGACAACCCACTGAACATCCACTCTCCCCCAGCTCCTTGCTATATGTACTATATGTGCTATATACTCTGTACGCGCGAAATATAGGGGCCATATAGCACATATAGTACATATAGCATGGACCCGGGGGGGAGTGGATGTTCAGTGGGTTGTCTTGTGAGATATAGCACATATAGCACATATAGCAAGGAACCCGGGGGGGCTGGATGTTCAGTGGGTTGCCTTGTGAGATATAGCACATATAGTACATATAGCATGGACCCGGGGGGGAGTGGATGTTCGGGGCCATATAGCACATATAGTACATATAGCATGGAGCTGGGATAGAGTGGATGTTCAGCGGGTTGGGGGCCATATAGCACATTTTGTACATATAGCATGGAGCCGGGGGGGAGTGGAGCGGGTCAGCGCGCCCAACTGTGCGTCTTTGGGCAAGACGGCCTCACGAGCCCGGCAAGGGTGTGCGCCAGAGCGGGGGTCAGCGCGCCCAACTGTGCGTCTTTGGGCAAGGCTGATCTGTATGCGTTCGGACGGGCTTCTGCCTGGTCTGTGCCCTTAAAAGGCAGGCCCCCGTGTCGCGAATTACTGGCCGTTGTACAAGGCCCTCAAACTCTCCGCCATGGAGACCGCCTTTTCGGACCCGAACTTTCGCCTCTCGCGCACAGAGTCCTTGACACACTGCGCCGTCACTTCCACGAGGATGCAGCGCTTCAGCACCGCGCGCGTGTCCGCGTCGAAGACCTTGTCAAGCGGGCGAGCGCGCCACTCAAACCCGTCGAGCATGAGGTCCGGAGGGCAAATCTTTGCCAGGTCGTCCAAGCTGTGGTGGAGTTTCGCCAGGTCCTGCACCGTGATGATCCTGAACGTCTCCGCAGGCACCTTCACGTCGTTGTAGCGACATTTGATGGTGGCTGGCAAGTCGGGCGACAGACCGAGGAGATGCTTCAGCGTGTCCACTCCCCCGCCTTGGGCGCCGAAGTTGCTGCTGCTGATCTGAAGCTCGTCCAGGAGCAAAGGCCTCTCGTCGCGCAGGAGGCTGCGCTCGACCGCGGATCGCAGCATGTCCGGGCTGGACACCATGACGAACTCGTCCAGACCCACGTCGCGGGCCACCAGGGCTGCCAGGCAACTTGCCAGGGGAGTTTTCCCCTTGCCGCTGTCTCCGTAGAAGATCAGGGTCCTTCGCTCGTCGCGAGCTCGCCCGTAGGCCTCGAAAAAAGTCCAGTGGCTGCTTCTGGTGGACCTCGGGGTTGTACCACCAGCAGTTCACGGTGCTCTCGTTGATGACGAAGTCGGTCATCAGAAGTTGGCGATGGCGCGACACCAGCAGGCTCTCCGTTTGCAACTGGTCGTCCTGGAGTTGCTTGCGGAGCTGCAAGCGGGCCCTGCTCTGCAAGTGCACGAACTCGTCCTCACTGTTCGGCGGGCGCTTGCCGGTGTTCAAGGCCTTGTCGCCTCGGAAGGTCGTGTCGAGCTTGATGAGATGGCTCTGGAACTCGGACGTCGTCATATCGCCGTAGTTCTTCAAAACCCGTCGTGGGGAGAACTCTGGCGCCGGAGGTTCGTTTGCTGCAAAAAGGCCGTCGTACTCGCCCCGACTCATGGCCCGCATGGTCCCCTTCTGCTCCAAGCAGTTGGCCATCAGCTTCACGACATCGTGAAGCTTCCCCTTGCCCAGCTTGTAGAGCTGGGTGGACGCCGGAGGATGGGGCAGCAGCTTCATGGTGGGCTTGTGGAAGAAGACCCACAAGTTTGCCCCTCTTTCGGGTCGAAGCACGACGTGGTGGCCGACGTCAGGAGGCTGAGCTTGGACCACGAGGCGCCACGCCATCCAAGCGCAACCTTTGCCCTGGTACTTGTCGTCCCCCACGCTGTAAAGGCACTCCAGCAGTTCTGCTTCGGACACACCCGGGCCTGTGTGGCGGAACTCGCTGGGAACCAGAACGTGGTTGCTGTTGCTGTGCTGGGAAGACGGGGAGCGGTCCTTGCGTGGGTTTTTTTCCTCATTGAAATCCTCTCTCGCGGTCGGCGGCCCTTGGCAGAAGAAGGTTTCGGCTGGCTCCGGCTTCCCCCCCCTTCTCTCCGGATCGTCGCTTGTGTATTTTGTTTTTAGCGTGTTTTTCTTGCTTTTCGCCTTTGTCGCTCGCCTCGCTCCCTCGCTCGCTTCCTTTCAGTTCAGGGAGAGAAAATGGGCTGGGCGGGAGATGAGGCTTTTCACGGGCGGAGTAGTCGGGGCGGTCTTATTGTTGTGTAAAAGGTGGGTAGAATGGTTTGTATGATCTTTTTCGCGGCGATACCAACCACCCAACGCCATATCCATCCAACATTGCCAATTGCAAACCAAACACCAAACCCTCACCGTTACCCAACCAACCACTACACTCCACCAGGCGATGCTCCAGTTCGTCGCCGGGTAGTCTTACCCGCGGGCTCCTGGCCGGCCTTGACGAGTTCTTCAAAGATGGGCAGAGCCTGCTTGCAGCCGATGCTGTGGTAGGACAGTATCTCCCGCATGTCGCCCAGGGTCTCGAGCACGCGAGTCCCCATTCTCACGGAGTGCGGAAGGGCGGTAGACAGCACCAGGTTCACTGCCGCCTCGCGCGCCTCGCGCTCGCACTCGGATCGAGTCGCCATCGCAGACTGTCGCAGAGCTGTCTCGAGCAAATAGTGACTTTGTTGAAAGCCAGCTGTGTTTAAACCCTACAGGCACCACCCCGCCCGCTGTGAAAACGCTCTGAGGGCGTAACCCGTTTGAACGCACCCCCGACTTGGCCGCGCCGAGCAAAAAAAAACTGGGCCCGTAAAAAAAGAATGGCAAGTTGGGCGAGACAACGACAGCAGATCACGGAGGCCGCGGACGGCGGCGCCCGGGCTCGCACGGGGGCGGATGGTGCCGTCGTGCTGAACCTGCGGCGCGGCCCGGGGGCCTACGCGCTGCTCTCGCGCGCGGACGGGCAGCTGACCCGTGCGGGCCAGCACTACTACACCCACCTGGGCCTGCGGCCTCCCAGCAAGGACTTCGACTACAACCAGCCCCTCATCCGCGAGGGGCCCAACGACTACATCCTGCTGCGCAACGGGCAGAAGAAACTCGTGCGCTCCCTGCAGGGCGGAGAGCACCGGCTGACCAAGCTGGGCAAGGGCTTCTTCCGCGACAAGTACTACGAGTACCTGGTCCACGTGCCGGTGATCATCCGGGGCAGGCGGCGCAGGGCGGAACTACGAGCGCAGGGACTGGCTGCCGGTGAATGAGCTGGCGGGGCCACGAGGCACCCGGCCCACCTCACGGAGGAGCAGGTGGCGCAGCGGGTCAGGCAACAAGTGGAGGCCTTGCTGGACCGCGGCCCCATCCTGCAGCTCTCGGACGAGACCTACTTCCTCGACCCCGAGGGGCACTGGGTGGTCAGCACCCAGAGCACGCACTACAGGAACTCCAGGACCGAGGTGGAGACGTTCCTGCGCCAGCGCATGAGGGGCCTGAGGAGCGTGAGCTTCCAGCTGCCCTGCGAGGAGGACGTGCTGCCGAGCGCCTTCGAGGACAAGCCGCTCTGCGTGCCCTGGCAGCTGGCCGAGCTGCTGCAGCTGAGCGTGGAGGAGGTGTGCGCGGACTTCGACGCCATGCTGCGCCACGACTGGAGGCGCCTCGGCATCTCCGCCGAGGAGGTGTGAGAGTTCTGCGTGTGGCGCAACGCGCCGATGCGCGTGCTGAGCTCGCAGGGCGACCTCGTGGACAGCTACGATCCGGCGCTGAAGGAGCACCGCACCGTGTGCTTCTTGGCCTTCGACGGGCACTGCTACATGTACAGGGCCGTGAAGCGTGTGCTGGAGCGGCAGGCGGCGCGCGTGCTCTACCGGGGCGAGGCGAGGCAGACCCTGCCGCCCATCCAAGAGTGGAGGCGCTTTGACGCCGCGGACGTGCAGCCGGGGCTGTTCTGGTGCGAGGACCTGCGGGAAGCGCGGCGCCAGCTCATGGCCGCCGGCGAGAGCCCCAAGGTGGCCATCAGCAGCCCGGCGCAGTACTGCGGGCTGAGGCTGAGGCGGGGCACCAGGATCCGAGAGCTGCCGGAGGAGCACAAGGTGCTGCGGAGGTGGTGCGAGGCGCTCAACCAGGAGTACCGGGGCCAGCGCCTGGCCGGCTTGGCGCACGAGATTTTTCAGAAGCTGCTCAAGGCGAAACGGGAGGTGCCCGGCGCGGCGGAGAGGCAGCAGACTTTGGCCGCGCAGGACGGCAAGTGCGCGCTGTGCGGCTGCGGGCTGACGGCCGGCACCTGCGAGCTGGACCACGTGGTGCCGGTGAGGCAGGCCTTTGCGGGCAGCGTGCAACCTTTGCAGGCGCTGTGCGGCGACTGCCACAGCGAGAAGACGCTGAGGGAGAGCGCGCAGCCCACGAGTTTGGAGAGCCGCGTGGCCCCCGGCGTCATGGAGTACGTCCGGAGCCCCCAGCTGCCCCCTCTGGTTTTTGAGGCGCAGACGTGCGCAAAGGACAGAACGTACGTCGGCGTGGACGTGGTGCGCTGCAGGCGCAACGGGCTGGCCAACGCCCCCTTCCCCCTGCCCATCCTGTGCCCGGCGGACGGCGTTGAGCCCGTGGACGGCGCGCTGCCGGACCTGTGCTTTGTGGAGGGCTGCTGCGACGCGAGGCAGTCCTGCCTGAACCTGTTGCCGTACGTGGGGCCCGGCTGGTACCCGAAGGTTTCGCTGGCCGCGATGCTGGAGCTGGGCGTCTGCCGCTGGGACCACATCGTGTTTGGCATCTCCGCGCGGAGCCACGTGGACGCGGCGACGCTGCGGCGCGCGCTGGAGCGCATGGACGCCGCGTGGCCCGAAGGCGAGGAGCACATGGCCAAGCTCAGCGTGAACGCGATGATAGGCCTGTGGGCGCGCAGCACGGAGGTGGTCTACAGCGTGCGCAGCAGCAGCAGCGAGCTGGACGGCGCGGGCGCGGACTTCTCTCAGGCCTTCGCCTACGAGGGGGGCATGGTGTGGGACTTCGTCTACGCCAGGAGGCTGCTGAGCAACGGCACCTACCGCCCCATCCACGACGCGGTCCTGGGCTTCGAGCACTGCATGGTGGCCAAGGCCCGGCGCATCCTGGACGCGCCGCCGCGGTACCTGGCGCAGGTGAAGACGGACTGCCTGCTGACGCAGCGGCTTCCGAAGCGCTTCGCGGAGCGGCTGCGGGCGCTGGAGGCGCTGCGCCACCCGGACGGCACGCCCGTCTACCGCGTGGAAGAGACGAAGCCGCTGCTGGGCGGCAGGGCGCCGCGCATGGAGGCGGAGCGGCCCAAACAGCGGAGGTGGAACGGAGTGGACGACCCCGTGGGCCACTGCCTGGCGGGCAACTCCCTGCTGCTCACGGGCCTGCCGGGCACCGGGAAGACGCACCTGGCCCGCACCATTGTTGCGAGGCTGCGAGAGCAGGGCGAGGCGGTGCACCTGGTGTCCAAGACGCACTGCTCCGCGCAGAACCTGGGGCTGGGGGCGCAGACGGCCGACCACTGGGTGCGCAGGTACGTGCGCGGGGCAGCGCGCAAAAGCTGGACTGGCTGGTGGTGGAGGAGATCACGCAGCTGGACATGGCGCTCTGGGCGGACCTGGCCTGCGTGGGGCTGAACGCCGACGTGAAGTTCCTGCTGCTGGGAGACTTACGGCAGCTGCCGGCCGTGCTGGACTCCTGGGCCGGGCGGCCCATCAGCGCGCCGTTGGAGCACAGCCAGCTGATCCGCGACCTGGCCGGCGGGCACAGGCACGAGCTCACGGAGAACATGCGCTCCGACCCCGGCATCTTCAACTTTGTGAAGTGGCTGCGGGTCGGCGAGGAGGCGTGCCCCACGCTGGAGCAGGCCAAGGCGAGGCTGAAGGAGCTCTACCCCTCCAAGCCCGGGTGGCCGGACACCACGCTGGTCATCAGCCACAGCAAGCGCATGGCCGTGAACGCAGCGGCGAACCGCGCCCTGGCGCCGGAGGGCTCAAAGCTCCTAGAGCTGGAAGTCATCCACATGGGTTGTTGCCAAACAACCAATGGGTGTTGCCAAACTGCAACACCCCAAAACAGCCCGCAGAGCATGAGGGTTTGGCCGGGGCTGCGCCTCATCGGGGCCGGCGGAAAATTCCCAAGGGCGTCTTTGTGGCCGTGGCGGAAGTGGAGCCGGACGGAGTGAGGCTGGACAACGGCATGCGGCTGAAGAACCAGGAGCTGCTGCGGGCCACCCGGCCCAGCCACGCAGTTACCTACGCCAGCTGCCAGGGGCTCACCCTCCACAAACCGCGTCCGCCTGGACCTGGAGTCCTGCCACCTCACGCTGCGCCACCTGTACGTGGGCGCCTCGCGGGCCACGAGCTCCGAGCTGCTGGAGGCGGCCTAGAACGGGCAGCACGGCGCCTCCAGGGGCTCCAGCATGAGATGGCGCACCTCGAAGAGCACGCCCCACTGCCTGCCCATCAGCCACACGTGCCGGGCCTCCCCAAGCGCGCGGCCCCTGCGGCGCGCGAACTCCGCGGGGCGCGGCACGCGGTTGCCGGCGGAGTCCCAGAAGAGGCAGCGCTCCAAGTCCATCTTGCACTTCACGTGCTTGCCCTTGGCGCTCACCTTGACGGCGCGCTGCAGCTGGCTCTCAAGCTCGGCGCGGGTGACCCCCGGAAAGGGCTTCTGGAAGATGATCATGTCGTCGACGACGGCCTGCTCCACCCCATCCGTCCACGCCCCCAGGTCGGTGTTGCTCGCAAAGCACACGCCCACCCTCTTGGCCACGTCGTCCTGGAAGTTGCCGGGCTCCCACAGCACCTCCACGTCCGCCTTGCACACCAGCGCGCCCTGATGGGAGTCCTCTATGGACATGAACTTCCCCCTTGGCATTGGTCTGAACGTCCAGCCCGAGTGCAAGCTTCATTGCTCGGCTCCCTTTTTTATCCGTAGGAAAAAAGTCCGGTCCGATGAACACGCGAGTTTTCCTCGTCGTCGCAGTGGCGGTGATCTTGCTCTTTAAAAATGCCGAGACTCCTGGAGCTTTTCTGCGGCACCAAGTCGGTGGGCAGGGCCTTCGAGGCGGCGGACTGGGAGGTCGTCTCCCTGGACATCGTGTCGAAATTTGAGCCCACCATCCTCTGCGACATCCGGAGCTGGGACTACACGACGTTCCCGGGGCACTTCGACATGGTCTGGGCCAGCCCGGTCTGCACGGAATTCAGCCGCGCGCTGACGACGCGCCCGCGGCGGCTCCTGGAGGGAGACGCGCTGGTGCTCAGCGCCCTTGAGATCATTGCGCACTTTGACCCCTTGATGTGGATTGTGGAGAACCCGGCCACCGGGCTGCTGAAGACCCGGCCGTTCATGGAGCGTCTGCCCTGGTGGACGTCACCTACTGCATGTACGGAACTCCGTACAGGAAGCAGGCCGCGGCTGATGGAGGGGCAGTACGAGAGGGTCAGCCAATCACGCGAGCTGCTCTACAGCGTCCCTGCTGCGCTGTGCGAGGAGATTGCGCGCGCGGCCACGGAGGAGCTTGCGGAGCGGCTGAGCATTCCGGACTAGGCTTCCTCTGGAAAAATGCACATTTTTCCATGTTTTTGCATGTTTTTTTTGGCGGTGCCACTAAACGCCAAAAATGGCGCAGAGGGGCACCCCCCGCCTTTTTTCTCGTTTTTGGGCGCATTCAAAAGCGGTGCCACGTTTCACCAAAAATGGTGAAGAGGGGCACCCCCGCCTTTTTTCTCGTTTTTTGCTCAACTTCAAAAGCGGTGTCACTAAACTTAAAAAATGAAGAAGAGGGACACCGGGCCTCTTTTCTCGTTTTTGGGCGCACTCAAAAGCGGTGTCACGTTTCACCAAAAATGGTGAAGAGGGACACCCCCGCCTTTTTTCTCGTTTTGCTCAACTTAAGCGGTGTCACGCTTCATCAAAAATGATGAAGAGGGACACCGGACCTTAGTCAAGCACGGAAACGCCCGTGCCGGAGAGCGTCACCAGCTGGTAGGCCACCAAATGAATGAACAGGTCCGTCATCGTGCCGTCCAGGCCCTTGAAGGTGAACCGGGCAAGGTCGCCCGAGCGGGTGCTGACGCCACTCAGCGGCATCTTGGGCACGCGCTCGGTGGGAAAGCCGGAAATGAAGCTGTGGCGCAGGTAGCCCACGCGGCCGATGTCGATGTTGCGCACCGTGTCGTCGTAGGTGCCCGCGAGGACGGAGAGGAAGTGGAAGTGCTCCGAGGCTCCCTTCATGGGGTTGTGTGGGTACTGCAGGCTGCCCAGCTGCATCTGCGACTCCAGGAGGCTGTCCTCCTGCCTGGCCGCACCGATGGGGGCCACGTCCTGCCCCGGGTTGGCCAGCAGGTGGATCTTAGAGCCAGCGTCGTTGTCCCAAAAGGTCACGAACGCGCCCATGAGTTTCGTGAAGGCGCGCGCCACGGTGACGTTGTGCTCCGCCACGCCGTTCGGGACGCTGGACTGCTGCGTGTGCACCGTGGGGTAGCTGAAAACCAGGGACCTTCCTGAGAGGAGCACGCGGTTGAAGGACTCCACCAGCGCAGAGTCCAGGACGACCTGGGAGGCCAGAACTCGGACGTTCTGGATCTCGAAGTCGGTGCTCAGCGTGGCCCCCGCCGGATGCGCCCCGGCGTTCTCGGACCACAGCGCTGTCGTCGCGTCCGCGAACTCGATTTCTATCACCAGGTTCAGCTGCGGCGGCAGAATCTTCCCGCAGCGCAGGATGCCCACCATGGTGGGGCGCAGCAGCACGTCCGCGTAGCCGCCCTGGTGCACCGCGCGGGCGATGCGCGGGTCGTTCACTTCGTCGAAACCCTCCATGGCCTTGTTGCGGTTGTACTCTCTGCCCTTCAGCAGGTCGTGCACGGCCACGGTGCGGCCGTAGTAGTTGATGTCGTCGCAGCGCTGGCCGTTGGCGAAGACCTGGACGCGCTGGACGGAGGGGACGATTTAGCAGGCGGTGTGGGGGCTTGGGCGTGGCCGGGTGCCAGGCGGGGGTTTTTTTTTGTTGGTATGTGTCTGTGTAGTTTTACTTGGTTCATGTTTGGTTGGTTTTGTTGGGTGTTGGTGCCGTCCGTGTTCCTGACGCGGAAGGCGATCTTGATGGACTCTGGGTCGATGAAGGACGTGCCGCTGGTCAGCGGGATGCGGCAGACCCTAGAGGTTGTGGGGGAGAAGGAGCTCAGCGAGCTGGGGAAGTACTGCACGTCATGCCGCGCCGTCACGTTGCTTGTGTTGCTTGTTTTCAGCTTGTAGTCCAGGCTCTGCATCAGCTCATCCTGGGCTCCGGCGGTGACTACCTCCATGCTTGTTTATATACACGCATTTTGACTCGTACGGCGAAGGAAAACTATTACTCTAATGCCTACATTGATGTAGGCACTGGAGTAATAGAGTTTTTGTGGCGCAACACCGTGCAAAAAAGCTATTACTTCAGGGTGTACATTTATGTACGGCCTGGAGTAATAGCTTTTCTCAGCGCAAAACCGTGCAAAACGAGCCATTAGTCCAGTCCGTATATCTATATACGGACGACACTAATAGCATTTTTGTTGTGCAAAACCGTGCAAAAATAAACTCTCCCCGAGGAGGAGGGTTATTTTTTTTTTAAGCAGCCTCAATGTCTCGCGCCAGCTGGTCAAAGCTGGGCGGAGGCAGGCTCCGGCGTGACTGCCCGGAACTGGAGCTTGCCCGCGAGCTCTGGGACTGGGGCAGGGCCACGGGGTTCAGGCCCCAGGAGAAGGGGCGCGGCGTGCTGGACTGCGCCTGCACGCGGAAGCCGGACTGCGAGGAGGCGCGGCTGCTTGCGGGGCTGCCTGAAGTGCTGCTGCCTGAGCGCAGCGAGAAGTGCTGGGGCTGAGTGGCGTCGTTCATGTTGTTGGCGGACCGCACGTCCTGCACGGCGGCGTCCTCGCTGCCCTGCTGGGGCCGGAAGAGCGTGTTTCTCGAGGACCCAGCCCGTGCCGCGGGCCAGGCCGTAGGCTGCGCCGCCCGCAATGCCCACGGCCAGCCCCGCCGTTGCCGCCGCGCCAACTCCCGCCACGCCAGCCAACGTTCCCGCAACCTCGCCCGCGGTGGGCGCCAGGGCTGCCGCTCCTTCCGCCAGGCCCCCCAGGTACCCGAAGGCTCCGCCCACGCCCTCGGCGGCAACGGCAACCTCACCCTCCTCCGCAGCCACGACCGCCGTCTCCTCTATTGCCTCCGCGCCGCGCTCCACCTCCTGCGCGCGCTGCCCCGCCTCGTCCAGAAGGCGCTCCACGTCACTGGGCCGGCCGATGATCTGCGGAGGCGGCTGCGCCGGGCCCGGACGGGGCAGCACGTTCAGGCGCACGTACTCCGCTGCGTCCTGGGGCAGCTGAGAGCGGAAGGCCTGCGCGGCTGCGAGCCCCGCGGCCCCTGCGCCTACGAGGTCCGCTGCCGCCTGTGCGCCGTCTGCAGCGCTGCGCAAACGGCCCGTGATGGAGGGCGCTGACCGTTGCTGGCCAGCGCGTCGGCCTCCGGGTCTCCAGCAAGGTCGTCCTCGCCGAAGCGGTTTCCTTGGTACCTCCGCGCAAGGCGCACGTCCTCGTCCGTGGCCTCTGCGGGAGTGCGGAAGCCTTCCTCGGGAATTGCCTGCAGGGGCGTGTGCTGCAGGGCCGAGGGTTGGGGTCCTCGCTGGACTGTGCAAAATCGTCCAAGTAGAAGTGGCTTGTGACAAACGAGGTGGCCTTGCGGTCCGGCTGATCCAGGGGCAGCGGCTCATTCCGCTCAAGGTAGCCCACCACCTGCTCAAAGCGCGGGCGCTGGTTGAAGCCGTGCGCCCGAAGCGTCTTCATTTACTGTTGCGCAACTTCGTCCGCCGCCCGTTCCACGCCCCGGCGCTCGGCCCGCTCGTAGCGCAGCTGGGGTACCTGGCGGTGCACGGCCTCCGTCAGCCGGCTCACGTCGTCCAGGTGCCGCTGCCCCTCCTGCGCCTGCCTGCGCTCGCCCAGCCAGTTGTTGAAGGCCCGCGCCTCCTCCAGTTCTCGGTAGCGCTTCAGCAGCAGCGGCTGCAAGTTGTAGCTGGGGTACGTCTTGCGGAACCACCGGAGCATCCGCGGCTCGTTGCGGGGTTCGATCGACATCATCTTGCTTTATACCAGTACGCTTGCGCCTGTGGTCAGCCGGTCATAGGCGGACTGCCTCTCCAGCATGCGCAGGGCGCGCTGCTGCTCTCTTGTGAGCTGAGGCGGCTCAACCGGTGCCTCTGGTGGTGCCTCAGCCGGTGCTGGTGCCTCCGCGTGTGCCTCTGCCGGTGCCGGCGTCTCAAGTGGGAGCGGCTTTGGCTTGCGCTTTGGAGCAGCCGGCTCAGTAGGCACGTCCTGCTTAGGTTTGTTCTTGCTCCCAGGGGGCCTGCCCCGCCGTTTCGGTTCCGGTGCCGGCGCAGCGTGCGGCGTAGCGTGTGGCGCAGCGTGTTCCGGCGCAGCGTGCGCCTCTTGCACCTCTTGCGCCTCCTCGTGTTCGGTTGGCTCCAGTTAATTATACGTGGTCAAGATATAACACGAACGACAAAGACGACCCGCGAAGCCGGACGACGTTGCCGTCCAGGTCGGTCAGGCGGAAGCGCATGTGCCTCAGGGTAACCGGGCCCCTGAGTGCCATGAAGTGCCCGTCGTCTGAGCCCGTCTCCACAATGGTGCCCACTCCGCTCTTCAGCGTGATCTTGGAGAGGATGTCGTCGCCCAGGTTGCCCAGCACTCTGCTGGCGTTGGCCAGCTGGGCGCAGCGCAGGTAGACCTTGTTGTGCGCCATCATTTTGAGAAATTCGAAGACCTGCTGCCCGCCTGAGACGAAGCTCGGGCCGAGCATGTGGTCGATGCTGAAGGGCTTGGTCGGAGAGGCGGCCGGCGCGTAGGGGTAGTCCGCGGCATCTGGGAATTGCTGGCGCAGCTCCAGGTCGTTCAGGATCAGCCGGTTGCCGTCGTAGGCAACGCTCAGGCTGTTTGTGGTCTCGCCGTAGGTGGCGGTGGCAAAGTTGGAGCTGATCCAGGCGGCCAGCCGTGCGCCAGTGTACGCGCCCTCGGGCAACAACGCCCAGTTCAGCGTGCCCAGCGCGGCGTCAACCCAGTAGAGGTAGCGGCCCCGGTCCGTCGAGAGGAAACTGTCGGCCAGGCGGATCTTGTAGACGGCGAGCCGGGCGTCGCTCTGCAAGTGCAGGGACTCCCCCAGGTCCACCTCGAAGTCGCTGTCCGAGCCGGCCACCCTCTTGCGGCTGTCCACGTAGATCGTCGTCATCCTTTTCTTTAGGAACCCGCCCGTCCGACGGATGATGGGCGGGTGGACGGCTGCGACGGAGGTGCAGCAGGAGATATTCTCGCACCGTGCGCTGATCTGTGTGGAGCTAGCGAACAGCTTCTGGCCCAGGAAGCTGAGCGCCGCTCCCATCGGCGTCTTTTTCAAGTGCGAAACGCTCTTCAAAGCGCTTGTAGAACATTTCATTCCTCGGCTTCAGGTAGTAGACGAAAAGGAAGCTGTAAGGTTCCCGCGTCGCCTGCTCGTACAACTGGTAGAGCTGCTCCTTCGGCAGCAGGGCGCTGAGCTCCTCCACCACGGCGTCCAGCTCGTGCTGGTTGCGCAGCCTCCAGCAGCAGAGGAATTGCTGATTGACCCGCACGGCTGCGCTGATTAGTCTCAGCTTCTGTGAGCTGACCCAGGTGCTGATCTGCATGTGCCGGCCCCGAATGAAGAGTGTATCCAGGGCGCCATTGGGTTTATGGAGCTGCGGCATGTCCGCTACATCGTCCAGGATGACCAGCACCTGATACAGTTTCTTCATCTCCATCTTCTTGGATGTCTCGGTGATCTTGCGCTGCCTCTGGATGATGCCCCGCAGCGCCGCCTCGTCCCAGTCCTCCCAGTAGGCCTGCTCCTGTTCGGTCTTCGCCCCCAGGTCCTCTTCGATGTACTTCTTGACGGGAATCCAGCCGTCGTCGATGTCGATGGACGGGCTAAATATGTAGATTCTCTCAAACACGCCGCGATACTGCTCCAGAATCAGGCTGATCAGAGTCACGGTTTTGCCCGATTTGGAAGGTCCGAGGAAGATGCCCGTGCACGGAACCAGTGGCACCACGGGGTCCGAGGACTGTTTGCTGCTGTATTCTGGCGTAGGAAAAGCTTGATCTTTCCCATGCTTTGTTTTACTTGCCAAATTCAAAGCCGGGAAGCCGGGCGGCGAGTCTGTCAGTGCATCGGTGTGTACCGACGCACTGCCGGTGTTTTCCGTCAGCGCACTGCTACACAGCAGGACGCTGACGGAGTTTTCCGGGCAATCCGGGCGGCGAGTCCGGGAGTGCGTCTGTGTGTACCGACGCGCTCCCAGAGTTTTCAGGGAGTGCAGTGCTGTGTAGCACCGCGCTGCCGGTGTTTTCTGGGAGCGCACTGCTACACAGCAGTCGAGCCCGTCGCAAACCTGCACCGCTGCTACTTGAGGCGAGACCCGGTCTTCCTGCGCTCCTTGCTGCGCCTGGTGGGGCGCAGGGTGGACAGGCGCTTCTACTTCGGGCACCTCCTGCCGGGCGCGCTGAGAGGCCGCGCCGGGCGCCGGGCTGCCTGCGCGTACGTCCTGCTGCGCAACAGCTTCTCGGGGAAGTGGGGCTCCTTCGCACAGCAGCGGTTACTGGCACTGAGCAGCGTGCGGCGTCTCCAGCAGCCACCCTGCAACGTGACCGTGCGGCGCCAGGACGCGCTGGCCCACCTGCGGGCACTGCCCTGCCCGGCGCACCAGTGCATCTACGCAGATCCTCCTTACATTTTCCCCGGCCGCAGCATGAACTACTATGGTACGCGCGAGCGGCCTGCCCTTCGTCGTCAGCGTCAACGACGTGCCCGAGGCCCGGGAGCTCTACAGCGGGGCCGACTCCATCACAAGCCTGCGCTCGGGGAAGAACAGTTCCAAGCCCGAGCTGCTCGTGATGCACCGGGGCATTCCTGTTGTCAGCGCAGGATTGGGGGAAGCAATCCTGTTGCCACGCCAGAGTGGTGAAGGTGGTGCGGCCGGGGAGGCTTCAATGTTCGCCGAAACTGTCAGGTTAGACGACACTGAGGACGACAGTTTCGAAAAAAAAAAAATCCTGGGCTCAGGAGGCTTCGATGCCGGGCAGGTGCGGCCGGGAATTGGAAGTGGAGGATTTTGTCCTCCACTGTATCGAACTCTTCAATGACGACACGAACGTCTTGTGCACTCGCGGACTTGCCGCTGAACCCGTACTTGGGCGAGCCAGTTGGGCGAGCCAGTTGGGCGAGCCAGTTGGGCGAGCCAGTACTAAGGGGCCGTTGGGCGAGCCAGTACTAAGGGGTCAACCTGCGCCAGGGAATTTGAATTGAAAGTTATTAACTTTCAATTTGGTATACTTCCAGTACGACACGAACGTCTTGCGCACTCGCGGACTTGCCGCTGACCAACCCGTACTTGGGCGAGCCAGTTGGGCGAGCCAGTACTAAGGGGTTGGGCGAGCCAGTACTAAGGGGTTGGGCGAACCCGTACTTGGGCGAGCCATCAAACGAGGTTGGGCGAGCCAGTACTAAGGGGTTGGGCGAGCCAGTACTAAGGGGTTGGGCGAGCCAGTACTTGGGCGAGCCGGTTGGGCGAGCCAGTACTCAGTTGGGCAAGCCAGTACTAAGGACCCGTAGTAGAGGTCTTGGTGAACTTTGCTGAAGGAGCTCAATCGGTGAGCTCCTTCACGTCCTGCGCCTCCACAGTGGACGCCTGCTTGGCGCTCCTACGGTGCCAGCTCGGCACGTGCCCGCTCGGCACATCTAGTGCCTGCTCGGCACGGTGCCTGCTCGGCACATTTAGTTACTAGTGCCCGCTCGGCACTGCACCCCCTCCACGGTGCCAGCTCGGCTCCGGGGTGACTTTCCTACAAGTGCCCGCTCGGCACTGGGGTGCCAGCTCGGCACGTGCCCGCTCGGCACTGGGGTGCCAGCTCGGCACGTGCCCGCTCGGCACTGCCTGTGCCTGCTCGGCACGTGCCCGCTCGGCACTGTTAGTTAAGTGCCCGCTCGGCACTGTGAGTTAAGTGCCCGCTCGGCACTGCCCTGCCTCGCAGAAGTTCAGGATGTCCAGGATGAACCTACGTACGGCCTGACAGGAAAAAAAAACAGGGGGAGGGGGCACGGGGTTGAGCCACATGACATGCAAAAAACCGTGCGAAAAAAAAAACGTGCAAAATCATGTCATGCAAAAACCATGCAAAAACCATGTCAAAATCATGTCAAAATCATGTCAAAATCATGCAAAAACCATGCAAAAACGTGCAAAAAACATGCAAAAACCATGCAAAAACCATGCAAAAACGTGCAAAAAACCATGCAAAACCGTGCAAAAAACCATG
>CAUJNA010002478.1:0-32597 GCA_963377175.1 Effrenium voratum | reverse complement strand
GGTCCGGGGGTTTTCGATCAATACGCTGGTTCTTTGTGCGGCGCAGGTTGTGTGTGGTTCAATGGTTCGGATTTGCTGTACAACATTGAGAGGTTTTCGATCAATATGTCGGGTTGTGTAAGCACGATGCAGCTTCTATGTATGTTTTTTTTGCACACTGGAGAATTGGTTTCTGTCTGTGCGCTTTATTAAATTTTATGGAAAGCCATGAAACGGGGCATGTCATGGGTTTAGGAATGTAGACTTCCGTCGCGTCTGAATAATCGTGTAGCTGAGCGCCTCCAACACTGCGACGCTGGCAGAAAGCTGTCCGTCGACGCGTAGACATTGAAAGCTTCGGGCTGGCGCGCCAAAGACAGCTGTTTTGACATGGTTTCATGTTCGGTTGGCTGTGCCTGCATCACATTCTGACGCATGTGTTACACAGAAGTTTGCTGTGTCGCCCGCCTCATCGACGCATCCCAAGCCCTAAGCCCCTGTAGTTTTGTTGTTTCGCTTCTCTAATTGGAGGACGAGTAGTTGGACTGTAGCGGCAACACCATGCTGTTGTATGTTTATGTTGGCATAACCTGTCTTAGAGTTTACAAAACAAGAACAAAGGCTTAGACATTCGCGCTGTGTCGGAAGTATCTTCTGGCCTGTGCGTTTGTTAGTTGGTTGTTTTGTTTGCTTTGGGTGACCACGCAGCAGCTGTTTGCTCACTGAAGGATTTCCAGCGCCATGCTTGAACTGGTCAGAGCGGTTGTCTTTGATGGATGGATGGACCGTCGGAATTATGCGAAGCATCATGATGGGGAAGACTGGGTGGCCGCAGGGCCAAAAAAAAAGGGCGGAATGTTGTCTGTGGCGCCTTGTTTCTGCAGTGAGCTTGAGATGTGTAATTTTCAGCGCGTGTCGTTGACATGAGCATGCGACACGAGTTTGGCCGGAAGTGGTCTTACCTAGTCTAACATACATGCTTAGCAGGTATCCCACTCGCAAAACAGCAGCCTAAACCCTAAGGAGAACAATGTGCGTGGACCATCATGAAATTGGAAAAAGGGAGAGTGTTTGTGCTTGCTCTCTCACATGTGTTGTGTGCAATTTGGTTTTGTTGCGGCTCAATCGACGCATCCTAAACCCTAAGCCTGTGTAGTCTTGCTGTTCATGGTCATTTTCTGTTGCTTACTGCAGTCAGTTCCGCTGTGACACGGAATTGATGACACAGTACGTCTGTGCTGTTTATGCGGAATATAAATTGTCCTTCAGCATAACGTACTAATATTAAACTTGTCGAACAAGGATAAACCAGCAATCGCGATTTTGGCTGATTTGTGAGGTCTTGTTTTTGAGACCACTTCTGGGTCCAAAAACGGGGTGCTCCAGGTGTTCCCTCACTGAAGTTGCTTACAACTCCAAGCACTATGTGCGCAATTCTTGATGTACGCTTTGATGGCTGTATTTGCGACCGCCTACCGGACTACTTGACCGCAATGTTTGTGCTGTTGGGCGAGAATGTTACGGACGCTTGTATTGACAGCTTTGACAAGGCTATGCCGAGCAGATCGGGTCGGGTTTTTGAAGCCATGCAGCTGCTCACATGTAAGCATGCGTGTGCAAAAGGTGCGAGCTCGTTGGAACGCTACACCTCGAACTGGTTATGCAGCATTTCGTCGACACGTTTGGCACGGTTTTGGCATGAACCAACCTGCAGTATTGTCAGAGCATGACGGCACGACGTAGCTCTTTCGAACCCTGTCTTGGATTGCAGAGTGGAGACAGCCGCAGTGCGGAGAATCAGAGTGCTTGTTTTCAGCACTTAAGATAGCCCCTGGCTGCAGCGATTTTGTTGCTCAGGCCCTGTACAAGACAGTAGCGGTTTGAGTAGTATTGCATGAGCCCATGCTGGTGAAGCACTTGACCGTCAACGGCAAAAGCAACGGGCAGTTGTTCAAAGACAGGCGCAAAAGCAGAACAAACTCAAAGGCAACGGGCGGACGCCCCAAGACAGGCCCAAGAGGTAGAGATCCAGAGACTACTTCGAGAAGCAGAGCGTCAACTCCAGAGACAGTTCCCACAAGCAGAGCATCAACAGCAACTCCAACAAGGCCACGAAGCAGAGTTCCAGAGGCAGGTCCGGGAGGCAGAGCGTCAAGGCCGAATTGCACAAGCTCAGAGGCAACGGGCAGACGTCCAAAGACAGGCCCAAGAAGCGCAGTTCCGAGAAGCAGAGCGTCGACGCCAACTGCAACAGCCAGCTGACTTTGAAGCTCTGCTTCTCGGACCTGTCTCTGGAAGTCTGCTTCTTGGGTTCTCGGGACCTGTCTCTGGAAGTCTGCTTCTTGGGCTTGTTCCAGTTGGCTTTGAAGCTCTGCTTCTTCGATCTCTTTCTGGAACGCTTGGCCTTGCTGCAGTTGGCGTTGACGCTCTGCTTCCAGTTGGCTTTGAAGCTCTGCTTCTTGGACCTGCCTCTGGAACTCTGCTTCTTGGGCTTGTTGCAGTTGGCGTCGACGCTCTGCTTCTTGGACCCGTCTCTGGAACTGCGCTTCTTGGGCCTGTCTTTGGGCGTCCGCCCGTTGCCTTTCAGCTTGTTGAAGCCGGCCTTGACGCTCTGCTTCTTGGACCTGCCTGAGCGTCAACGCCAACTCCAACAAGGCCAAGAGTTCCAGACAGAGATCGAAGAACCAGAGCTTCAAAGGAACTGCAACAAGCCCAAGAAGCAGAGTTCCACAGACAGGTTCAAGAAGCAGAGCTTCAAAGACAACTTGAACAAGCCCATGGGGCAGACATCCAGGAACAAGTGCAAGAAGTGGATTGCCAAAGGCTACTGCGACTCAATGAACAGCTTGGGCCGTTCATTCTGCGTACTATTGGTCGCGCACTTGTCTGCCTTGTTGCTGTGGCTGTTTGCGCCCTGACCGCTTAACGGCCTCAAAGGCGGCGGAGGCGGCGGTTTCGGGTGGGCTACCGTGGCACAACGCATCTCTCTGCAGAACAAAAATCATGAGGTATGGCTTCAGACCAACCGATCATCCAAATCCAAACTATCGCGGTGTCTATACCGCCCTGGATTGTTCGGTGGCACAACGCTATGCGGTGGAGGTGGATTGGATGGGTAGCGCCCCGGAGTTGTTCTTTATGTGTTCGTCGACGTTGTGGATGATGGGCCTCCTGTTGTGCCGGGTGCTGGCTATTTTCGACATTCTGGTGAATGATGACCCAGAAAGTTCTGACAACGGCTACATACAGCGTGTGTGGATTGGGGGCGGTCGGTTGATCGCGTCCTATGAAGACCCGGAAGCGGAAGACCTGGAACTCTTCTGGGAGCCCAATGATAATTGGTGAGGCTACCCTTTAACGGAGCCCTTGTGGTCCTTAGTGGTGTAAGAGAGGGAAATTTCACCTTGTCACCCCAGGCTCTGGGCGTCAGCCTGCCAGTTGACTCACAGCTCGAGGGCGGAAAATCGTGGCTTTCCTTGGCTTGCCTGTGAGTTTCGAAGAGCGCTTTAGAGAGAAACGATGTGAAACTGGAGTTATGAGGGGTTTGTGAGTTTGCATCTGAGTTATGAAACCCCTCAGTTTTGTGAACCAGACATAACCCAGATGTGAACATAACAAACTTAGCACTGGATTTTGTGAGTTATGTTCACTTTGCAGAACTGCCGGCTTCTTGTCGCTTTTCGGGGCCCCTTGCGATCATTTTGATTTTGCGTGTGTCACAGGGCTGCACATGTCTACCCGTGCATCTCTGTAGAGGGCATTGCAGCCTCATCTCAGTGTCTTGTGGCTATACGTGGCATGTCTACTGTGCACGGCACCTCTCTTTAGTGTTGCACATCAGCCGCACGTTCTGCTTACCAAGTCTGGATTTTGGACATCATTTTCAACTTGCAACTTGTAGGGTTTTGGTTCTTTGTTCGACTCGAACGCTTTCCGATGTGCTTCTTTGGCAGCTTTCTGGCTCCAAATTTTGTTCGTGCTTGGTATGACGTGGGCTTTGCGGCGCAATGATCGATGCGCCGGCGGCAGCCCGCATTGAAAGCATCGATGCGGACTGCACGACTCTCATCATGAGAGGTTTGAATCGGCAGGTCAGCCGGGACATGGTCGTTACGTTATTGTCGCTTGGCCAAATGGAGTACATGGATGTCAGAAACTTGATTTTTGTTTAGTGAAAAGGCTAGGTCCTAGGTCTTGGATGTTTGCTTCCCAAATTTGTTTCATGTTTTTTTTCTTAAATAAGACGTCAGAAGTCTTTGTTTGTTTTCCGGTGGGCAAGCTGTTGTGTTTTTGCAGTGTTTCCAGTGGTTGACGCACATCGATTCAAGGGATGAGATTCAGCCTGGGCGTTGTGCGCAGCAACCTGTCTGCAAGTCTCGGGAAGTCCTGGGACGGCCAAACCTGGCTGTGGACCTGGGTTTTGTGAAAAAATGGGTGTCCAACGGGCTTGCTTCGGCTTTCCGGGCCAGTCAAGTCTTCACCTTCTGATTCAGAAGATCTTGCCAAGAAGGCAGGTTTTGAAGGTGTCCAACATCTGGGAACTTGTGTAAACAAACCTGTTTCACCAGACAGGTGTTCCTCCCAATTTGGATACCTGTTTGCGTGTGAGTGTCTCGAGGTGCCCCTTTTCTGGTTTGTTGAAAGGGACTCCAAAAGGAAACCCACATCTTTTGGGGTCCGAATCTGTATTGTGACACATCTCCAACTTTCTGGAAAGCCTGAAAGAAACCAAAAGGAAAGCCGCAGTCCCATTTTGGGGCTGTGCTCGATTTTGAGCAAAACGTTTCAAGGTATGACTACATCTACGTGCCATGGACCACAGATGGCGCCTCCAACATCGGCCTAGCGCGGCCTCGATGCATGTGCGAGAAGACGAACAGGGTCCCATACATTCCTGATATTGGTAGTTTTAGACATCACCATGTCGGGCAATTTTTAAAGTGAAGTTACATTTTGGTCGGGTGACTTTTGAGGAGGAAGTTTTTCTGGAACCCTGGGCTAGGTGTGCAGCGAAATCGTGACTCAGTGACGTGACTTGGCCCCAGGTTTGTGAACTTCGAATCACCAAGTGCCTGCCAGGATGGGGCTTGCGATGCTCCTTTCATTGCAGCCAAGCTGTTTTTTCTTGATTGCAACCAATCGTTCGGTTCCTTGGTGTTTTACTGGTCTCTGGTCCTCACAAAAAAGAAAAGGTTTGGCGCGGCAGGGTTCTGTCCGGGGAGTCTCCCGAGAGAGCGAACCGCAGGAATTTCTGGACGCGCTCGCGGAGCCAGAAAGCCAACGGAAGATCGCCGAATATCACGTGCGGTCGGTTGGCCCTGCCGCCATTCAGGGCAAAGGCGGGGGGGGGGGGGTGGTGGTGGTGGTGGTCTGGGCCGAAAAATGGGCAGGCAACTGTTGGTGAGCCGTTTTTGGTGAAGTGGAAACCAGGGACACCGAAGTGCATCGTCCTTTGAGATATTACCTCAATTGGAGCGGTGCCGTGGCCTCGCACACTTTCAAGGTGAGGTTTGTACAGCGATCTTTTTAGTGTCATTACTCGGGGGAGGACATGGGACACCTGGGACATGATGACGATTGATTTCGGGGGCTGCGAGTCGAGTCCGGGTGGCCGCCAGTGGCCAGGCGCAAATTTGACCGCCATGCTTGGCAAGAGAGGGCTGGAGGCCAGAGACATGGGTTGGATCGAAGAAACCGCTCAGATGTGTCAAGAGTTTCGCCAAGGGGTGAAAGGGGTATATGTATATATATATATGTATATATATATATATAATATATACATATTTTAAATCATGTTTTCGAACTTGGGCCGAAGGCCCGTAGCGCCTCAGGGCCGAGCCAGCAATAAGTTGCTTAATCCTACTTATGTTTGCACTCTGCGTCTGGTGTGTGCAAATATGTACTCTGATATGTGCCTTGACGCAAGAGCCATGGGACATGGACTCGATTTGCTTCTGACACAGCCTCTGACTTCACAGGCAATGCTGAGGCTTATGACTCACCGTTCAATGTGGACATATGTGTTTCCACGTGTTCCAAGCACAGATAGGATAGTTCCACCTTGGGGTTCAATAAGCCCTTGACTTATATGGAGGCTGGTTTTATATGGAGTTTTTTTCTCTTCCATTTTTTTCTATTTTTTTTTTGGCTTCTTGGCTTCTGGCTTCTTGGCTTCTTGGCAATTTCGGCTTCTTGGCTTCTTGGCTTTTTGGCTTCTTGGCTTCTTGGCTTCTTGGCTTTTCGGTTTCTTGTTGGTTTATGGTGGCTTTTTGGCTTTGGCTTTGCGCATCCTCTGGATTTCCAGTTCCTCTTCAGCAGGGGGCGTTTTGACTTTTGCGGCGGCTTTTGGCGGCTTTGGCTTTTCGCATCCTCTGCTTTCCTAGTTCCTCGCCAGGTTTTTTGGCTTTGCATCCTTTCATTGGTTTTTGGATTTCGCTTCCGACATCATCAGCATCACCAGTTCCTCCTTATTTCAATCATCACTTCTTCAAACATCATGGCGGCTTCCCCCCCAACCCACCCGCTACTTTTTAGATTGTTTCAGAGTAACTGCACCCCTATTTGAATCAACACTTCTTCAAACATCATGGTGGGGGCTGCCGCCTCCCCCCCAACCCCCCCCCCCCCCGCTACTTTTTAGATTTCTTGCAGAGATTGAATTGCACCCCTATTTGAATCATCTCATAGGGGAAGCCACCCCCGCCAACCCTCCCGCAGCCTTTTACATTCTATCGCATCCTTTCTTGAATCATTGCACCAATACTTGAATCATCACTTCTTCGAACATCATGGGGGGGTCTGCCGCCTCCCCAACCCCCCCGCTACTTTTCAGACTTTTTGCAGAGATTTAACTGCACCCCTATTCGACATCATGGGGATGGTGGGGGCTGCCGCCCCCCCCAACCCCCCCCCCCCCCGCCCCCGCCCGCAGTTTTTGTTACGAAATGCCCTCCTAATCATCATTTTTTTTGACCCCGTCAACCCGCCAGCTACTTTTTTGTTGTTGCCCACGATTTGTTGGTGATGCTAGGGATGTTGGTCGGACATGCGGGGGATGTTGAAAACGATGCTGGGGATGTTGACGGGCTAGTGTCAAATGCATGCTGTAACCCACGACATTTTACTGGCCCGGACGAAAAACAAAAAAGCAAACAGAAAAAACATCATCCCAAAATAAATCCGCACCCGTTTTATATTTTCCGAAGATTTGCAGGGTGTTCTCCCTCCTCCCCTAAACTCTCAGCCGATGTTGCGCTCATCTCCCTCCTTTTTCGGTGGTGAGAGAGGCTCTTCGGGGCTTTGACGCACCGCTGGTCTTCACCAAAGGGCGGCCTGCCTCGTTGCCTCAAGTTGTTCGGGAGGTGGTCCCAGGCGCGTCGGGCGCGTCGGGCGCGTGGGGTGCGTGGGGTGCGTGACTCCAGGACTCCAGGACTCGAGCGGTGGGCTCAAGTCTTGAAGAGCTGCCGTTTTTGTTTTTTGTTTTTGCCTGTGGCTGGGGGCCTGTATCCAATCTAACTTTGTCCCCAACGGAAAGGATGCAGGGCCAAGAGATCACTCAACTCCTGGATGGAGGAATCGCTGGGAGGGTGGTCATCTTGAAAAGTCGTCTTTTCGCGGCGCTGGCTGAAAGGCATCTCAGTGTTTCCGCGAGGGAACAACAAAAGAAACCGTTTGCGAAGTTGGGCGCTTCCCATGGTTTCGTTTCTGTCTCAGGTGGCCATGGGTCAAAATCCCGTACCCCCAGTGAACATCCCAATCCCTACTAAAATAGACTAAAATGGGTGGTGAATTCACCTACCCCAAAATGGTACCATTGGTTTTGACCCACAGCCAGGTGCGCTGGCGAGTGCCCAAGTTGCCAAAGTGGTCCCAGCGTCCAGAAGTAAGTCCCAAAGCGCGGCTGGACCGTCCCATTACCCGCCACTCGGCTTACGAGAGCGAACAGAGATTTATTTATTGTTTTTCCTTCTCCATCTATGGGATGCTTTCGGCTTTCGATCAAAGACTGAAGACTTCTTTTAATGTGTGTTTTCCGCATGGGATGGAAAATGGATGGAGCGAATGGGATGTCACGGATTTCGACCGGTGGATGTCATCCCCGTTGCTCAGACACTTTTTTCCGGGGTGCGAAAGCGCCTCTGGGATTTGGGTTCGACTGAGGTGGATGCCTTCGAGTGGAGAGGCGGGAAGTTGTTGGGATCCACATGATGAGGTGGGCATTTCTCAAATGGCCATGGGGCATAACCTATGGCTCCATTTTGGGGTGAATGAACATCCATTTGCCACCTATGTTGATGTTCACCAGGGGTACGGGGTTTTGTGACCCACAGCCAAATGAGCCAGTGATGAGTCAACGAGCGGTCAAAACGAGGAGGCGCCAAACCATCCGGCAGTCAGGTGGTGGTCCATTTCACAGTTTGTGGCGTGTCATCCACTTGCGGTGCCTGGCGTGGATTCTGAGGCCACCGTCTCAACGCACCGCCAGATTTCTCGCCCCTCCCTGTGCTTAGGTGCAGCACGAAGCTCCTCAGCCCGGCGCCCGAGACGGTGATGACGGTTCGCGAGTTCGAACCCGGAGGTTCGGTGGACAAAAAATTGAACGATGTCCAAAGGGCCAGAAAATTGCGAGATTCTTCCCAACCCTTTTGAATGGGACGAGTCCAGTCCTCCGGAGCTTGCATTGCAGCAACTCTTCCAAGTACAGGTCGACTTCTAAGTAGTCCTCCTTCCGTGAATTTGAGAAAATCATCCTCTAGCCGTTCCAAATTGGCACGAGACGAACATGCCAGCACCGCCACGTCTTGCAAGCAAAGAAATGCGGCTTCGAAATCGAGTTCAAAGTGCCCAGTGAAACAATCACACGTCCCGCCAACTGGAAGGCCCGCTGGTCATGCATTTGCCATTTACCCGAGCGAAACCATTAAACATGTCATAAAGAAGCATCAATGGCTTGGACGCCCCAAAACTTCCCAGTCAAAGATCCCCTGTCAGTCAATTAAGGGTTTATTGATGGACTCCTGTCGCCACACTTGGCCATTTTCAGGCCTTGCCTCCAGGGCTTTTTGGCTAACTTGGACGGTGAAAAGGGACACCACAACACCCCCTGCTTTGAGAAGCACCCTTCTGAGATCAGGGGTCCTGCCCGTTTGAGAGATCCTGCCTCCTGCTCAGGTCTCACGCACCGCGGATTCGGGTGCGCCCGGAGAGTTTGCAGAGCGAGAATTGGCTGGTTTGTCTCTGGCAAAGAAAGACCCAAAGTCCAGTGTTTTTCTTGAATCGATCTTGGGTGATACAAGCTGCTTCTGATTGATCGATCGGAAGGTGTGTCGTCTTGCAAGCTTAGGGAGCCATGAAGGAACGGCCGATTCAGCCAGACATCAGTGGGCTGTGATATTTACCCTGTAAAGACCGTGATCTTGGGTGGTTTGCCCTTCGGTTTCTTTTTTAATTTAACCCCCAAAAAGTTGGCATCATAGGTGTCCTTTTGATCGGCCAGGTTGGGCAATGAAATCGGTTCCCTGTTTTTTTGTTTTTGTTTTTGTTATATGCGCCATTGACCAGGGCCGCCAATTTTTGTCAAAAGGTCACCTTTGGTTGGTGCCCTCAAAAGACAGACCCGGATCGCAGCACCAAGGTGTTTGGGCGCAATCGGGGTTCGGTAGTTGGCCCAGAGTGGAGACCTGCCCCAAGCAGTTGGGAACCCACCAATTTATCCAGGGCTCCTTGAAAGATACGTTTGCCCAGTTGAAACATGTTGCTTTTTCCACCAAAATAAAGGGAAACCACCATTTACAAGGCAATGTTCAGGTGTATAATGTAAGGATCCCTGTTATCGGACAGTTTTCTGGGCGGTTGACCCCAGTTTGCAACTTGGGGATTCGAAGCAAACATCTATGCGCCAGATCGAGATACCGTCGACACCCGGCGCTGCCGTGATGGCCATAGAGGGCGAGTTGCGTGTGGTGCATGTTCGGAGAGGTACCGCACACCTATGAGCCAAGGCCCTGCTGTTTGGCGGGATGTCAATCTTTGACGAAACCTTATGCCCGGGTCGACACACCGGGTGTTTTTGGAAGAATGCCCGCATCTGAGGGTTTTGTATTACACCCTGGGATTACACCCTCGGGAAATGACCCAGAATGGTTCAAAATAACACGGTTTTATCCAGAAATGTGCCTAAATGGGGTCAATACCCAGTGGGTGTATTCCCAGGGTGTAATACCAAAAACCGTAGACCGCTTGGTCAGAGGCTTGTTGGACTTGGCTCTTTGGCAAAGTATCATGTCTCAAGATAAGGATTCGGACCCCAGAATTGGAGGTTTCTAATTGATTTCCCTTTAAAGCACACCCATATGTTTCTTCTCTTAGCTTGGGAAGAGCAAACGATGCTCGGAGCATAGGCTCTTCTCACAGTTGAGCATTTGAGGCATTTGTTGCTTTGCTTTTCCAAACGTTGTTCAACACAGCTTTGATTTGTCACAAAGCGCAGCTAGAGAAACCTCAAGCAATTTCGCTGCCAGATGGCAGAATGCTCTAGGACCTCCGCATCCGAATCTCGATGTGGCCATGGTCCAAAACCAATGGTACCTTTTTGGGGTAGGTGCACCACCCACTATAGTCTATTTTAGTGGGGATTGGGATGTTCACTGGGGGTACGGGATTTTGACCCATGGCCATTTGACTCAGGACTACGCAGACAATCAAGATCAGTGCTCTCTGCCTCCCGAAGTTTTACACGTAATGCTGACTTCAATGGCAAGTCAAGCGCCCATACTTTGCCACGGACATCTGGCCTCTCATGACCACAACAGGAAACGACACCCCTTCTCAAAAACACATTCTTCTTCCGCAAGCTCCAATGTGTACCTCAGAGACACGGCTGGGCGAAAGAGACGGGTGCACTCAGGTTGTGACGAAAATGATCTTCGATCTGTGAGGTGCCACGTGCCAGCGTCGTGAGAGTGATGCTTGAGTGCTGAATCTGTTCACGGGAGCTCGGGGCTTGAGGCCTGGAGTCAATGGCGAGTAACATATAGAGTCTATCTCCCATTTGTCTTTAGGTCTAGATATGTCTAGATGTTGTTTGCATGGCCAAGTCCTACGGTATCCCTCCATGCCTTTCAATCCGACCGCCATGTCCGCCATGTCCGTGAGTTTACTCACGTCCAGGTCGCTCGCCGAGTCGGGCCCCTCATTTAGTGCCCCGGACTTTTTTTAAACGTAAAGCGTGTCGCCTCCTGCGCCTCCTGCGCCTGCGGCCTCACGGGGCGCGGCAAACAGCCGACTGGACGACTGGAGGAAAGCTCCAGGAAGCCCCGAAGTGCTCACGTTCAGCAAGTGTGTGAGCTGCCCGAGCAAGCTGGGACCGTATTGGCGCCTGTTGACCCGGATTTCTGACACCCCCTTTTGACTTGAAGAAAACCAGTGGTTGGTTCGGGGGGTTCCCGGCAAGCTTTTGTGGGGGTTAAACTCAGGATTCATCAGCTGGTTGCTTTTCTATTTTAGGCGTGTCCTCTTGTTGGGCTGCATCGCCCTGAGTGGTGTTTTTTTTGTTGAAGGATTCGTAGGAATCCGCGGTCAAGATTACAGCTGATACGCTAGAGCCATCAGCTGAGATTCTAAGTTTTCGACCTGAACCCAGATCCCGCGACGAGGGCAATTCTCAGATTTGAGTCGCTGGCAGAAACTCATGGGATGTGACAAGACTATTTCTCACGAACTCTTTATGGATGCGTCTTGCAATGCATTCTTCTTTTTGAAGATTCCTGGTCTTGCTAGGTCGTCCATTGGACAACCGCGGTTGGACCGCTTTTCATTTTCTTCCCATGACGCCAGTCCTCGTCCGGGCGTTAGGTCGTTTTGCCCGCGTCTTGGCGGACAGATTTCACCACGCGGAGGGCTAAGCGCCTTTTTAGGCTCGGATGAAACAAGGCAAACCAAACTCTGCCCATCATCCCTTGGGCTTTTGAGAGCTGCTTCATGTTGTCAAATGGCAGTGGTTGTCAAAACCAATGGGGTCCCATTTTGGGGGATTGGTGCACCACCCATTTTAGGCTTTATTTTAGTGGGGATTGGGATGTTCACTGGGGGTACGGGCTATTGACCCATGGCCAAATGCCACGGAAACACAACATGTATCAGTATCTTCCAGATGATTGACCATTGTCTTTGCTTTTCTAGCATATGCTGGTTGTAGCGCACCTATCTGATTTTTGGCTGGCATGTGTCTTGTATATGTGTAGCACCGTTGTAGCATGATTCAAGCCTGCGTGTATGCAATTTCCTCTTCTATATTTTGTCTGAACGGTTGTATATTAAAGCATTTGCATATGTTTGAAATAGGCCTGGCATAGTTCTAACACATGGCACTAATATATGCTAGCTGCGCTGCTTCTTTGCTTTTTTTTTTTTAAATGTCTAACATCATATTCTCGGCATATTGCTAGTAGTTGCCTATCATATGTTTTACGTGCTTTGCTTGGATCAACTATATGCTTAGTTTCTGGGTTATCATATACCTAGCATATTGCCAGCGTGTTGTTAGCAAATGACCCACAGTGAATATTTTCCGGTTTACGTCCACTGTAGTTCTATTATGGCTCCAACATTTGATGAACATATGCGTAACCTGAGTCTAGCGTATCTCTACCTTACATAACCATGAGGATCTCACATGTGCCGTGTATTCCTAGCCAGTTTAGCATATTTAACACTGGCGCCTAAGCAGGGTTCTAAGAAACTTCCGGCGCATTGCAGATGTGTATGCGACACATGTGGGAGGGACATGGGAACATGTTCTAAACTTTAAACCAACTTGTGGTCCCCTGTTTCTTTTGAGGAGCAAGACGGAATGAATATCCCACACCCCTTGGCTGAACCCAGAAAAACACTTCCTGGCTTAAAGATCATAGCCTCTAAATTGTTTTGGAGGCCGTAAAACGACGGACCCACATCAGCCTTACCATGAAAGCCCTCAGCCCTCTGCCTCTCGCCTCGAAACAGGGCGTGCCCTGTAGACTGGACCCACGGGAGAGGTGCCAAGTTTCGTGGCCTGTGCGAAACCCGCGGGCGAACAGAGAAGTTGCCACTTCGAAGTAGCTTCCATTCAAGAAATGTGTGGTTCCTTTTCGCTGTTTGATTCCATGTGGTTCCATTCGTTTTTTAAAGAAAGGATTATTCCCCCAAGATGGCGCAATGGTTTAGCAAGTCAAACAGGCAGACCCAGATGTGTCTTGCTTTTGTGGCATTGCCGCGTGGAACCTTGGGGAAAGCTTCCGTGATTCCTTGAGGGAGCCAACAGCCAGGTTCCCGCAGCACCAGACTTCGCCGGAATGCGGAGGGTCTGCTGCGGAGGTGAATGTTGACCCGCAGGCTGACCTGGCGCAGGTCGCATCAGGATGCCAAGGCGATGTTGATGGCCCCCTGGTGGGAGGAGTTGTTCAGGGGTCATTATTCTGACGTTTCTAGGAAGTCAGACAATGGGGTTGTTTCCCCGTAGCCCATCACTTAGGGGGTGACTTGGATCATGCTAAGATAATGAGGCCAGTGGTTCCATTTCCATGTGCAACAGGTTGGAGAGTATGTTGACAAGAAACTGACAATGGGTCCTTCCAATAGGGAGAAATGGCAGCCGCCTTCCAAGGGACATGGGAAAAATGGGTTTATGGCCGTTGTCTTGTCTGGGGATTCCGGCATGCGGAGGGTTCCGGCGATGCGGACATCGTCTGAGCTTGTTTGTTTATAAGGTGAGCCCCAAGATGTCATCCCATGAACAAATTGGGACACAAATTAGGACATCAAGACTTCAGTCGGAGGCATCCGCAACTTTTGGGGTCCAAAACATAGGTCCATGAAAGCCCAAAGTCCTTTTTAGACATCTCTACCATTTGCAGAACTCGGAAAGGCCCCCTCCTCTCATTTTCTTTTGCTCGGATATCAGCTCCCTGGCTCCCTGCCCACCAGCGTGTGTTACACCTTTGGGGTTCAGGGGAGACCAAAAGGAAGCCAAAGAACAGACTTGCGGATTCCTATCTAATGTCAACCTCGGATGAATCCCAGCCCTTTAGAATGGACCATTTTCTTACAGGGGGAACCCCCTTGATTGGTATGGTGCTCTGGAGACCGGTTTGGGCAACAGGTTTCTGGTCGGTGCGTCACCGGGTCCCAGTTGCCGGTGCGCCGGTTTTGCTTAGGGTACCGTCTACTGTTCAAGCTCGCGCAAAGCACTAGCAGTTTCTTCTGCTGGCCTGCCAAGTGCAGTGCGCAAACTCTCACATATTGAAACGTCGCCGCAAGGCGATCGTCCTTTTCAACCGAGGAATCATCGTTTGCGTTGGTGGGGTATATGGGCGGGATGCACCTCCGCGGTTCCGGGGATGCAAGGGGGGTTCAGGGGATTCACGGGGCAGTTCGGAGCAGGGTTTTGGGTACCTTTTTGTTGTGTTTGTTTGTTTACTTGGTGGCCCCCAGCCGTCCGGTTCGTTAGCTTTTTAGGCTTTTTGGGTTTGGCGGTAGTTTCCGAATTTCACCCACTAAAACAAGTGGCAGCCCAGTTTCGTGCTGACACGTTTTGGCATCCATCGTCGCTACCGGGTTTCCTTTTGCTCGGGAAGCGCCAGCTTCTGAGCGCCAGCTTTCACGGCTCAGCTGTTTGCGCTGAGAGATGGCGCCGACGCTTGGAGGCTCGTGGAATCCGCGGGTGCCATTCGTTGGATTTGGTCCCTGGTTTTGACATTGTGCTTGGATGTTTTTTCGTTAGAGCCATTTAACCAAACCAGTGACCAAGTGAGATGTGCTTTTTTCCGACAGTCATCAAACGGACAGAAGACTGTTTCAAGATTCCCAGAGGTGAATCTATGCTTCTGTTTAGGGATTGGTACCAGCTCGATTCTGACTCCGAGAATTCGCTGCACCCAGCCGAGGATCAACTATCCTAGGATCTCGCGGGCCCGACACGGGCGTCGCCGTGTGCATGCATGCCATGGTCAAATGACCGGTTTGGGGTTGGCAGATCACCTTGGTAGGGGATTCAGACATGTGTTTTTTTGCCTAAGGGGGCCCATGTGAGAGGTTTTGACCATGGCTGACATCGACTAACATTCTTTCGTGAGGCATCAATCGTTAGCTTGAGTATGTGGAAGGAGGCACCGGCCACAGATCTGGATGAAAAGCAGCGCGCGCGGCGCCCGGAGGCTGGCAAGTTGCTGGGGTCTTTGAGCAAGAGTCAATGTTTGGGCGCGAGGTAGGTCACCCAAGCTACAATTGTGGTAGCAAGGGGGGGGGGTTGAAGAGTGTTGTCTTAAAAGGCCCCTTGTCCACTATCAGGAATACGAGCCGTACGTAGCGTGACCTTGAACGCGCTGTTCTCGCTTCAGGACATTTTTCATGGATGCGAGTGCCATCAGACATGATATCTTGATGGCCACCTTGAAAACTGGATATGGGTATGTGTCCAAATAGGGAGACCCCAAAAATGGTGGTTCTCCTTTTAATATTTCTTTAAAGCAAGCTGAACACCCTCAAAAAGTAAAGGGAGCGCCCCAAAGCAACATCTAGGGGACTTTCCATTCGAGACAAGACGAAAAAAGTCGTTTCTCTATGGTTCTACTCCAAACAAATCTTGAGATCCATAGGGTGTATCATTCGAGACCAGTGATTGATTTCATAACGCAAGGGCTATCTTTCAAGTTAGGATTGGCTCACCAGCCAACCACCCAACCACCCAACCACCCAACCTCTCAACCACCCAGCCTCTCAACCACCCAACCTCTCAACCACTCAACCTCTCAACCACTCAACCACACTCACTCAACCTCACTCGCTCAACCAACCACCCAACCTCACTCACTCAACCACTCAACCACTCAACCACTGAACCACTCGCCACAAGCTCTCACTTAACCACTCAACCACTCAACCAGTAAACCAGTAAACCGGTAAACCGAGCACAAGCAGTTCCAATCGAGACTCTTTTCGCTTCAAAACCACCCTGCCCGAACTATTTTCAGGGGCAACAGGATTTTGCTCCATCCCAGTTCCCACCATAGGTACCCAACCATTGTCCTGATACATCTTTATTTTTTTTTTCATAGGGGCTCCTTTGGGGTTTCCGTGCCCGCGTCGCCGCTTTTTTGCCGGGCGCCATGGCTTCGGTGTTCAGGGCCACCAAGGCCATCGCGGAGGCGGCCAAAAGGAGCTCGGAGGAGGCGCGCGTGTCGCGCGGAACGAAGCGGAAACGGCGGCCTTTGAGCGATCCGATGTCTGGTCCGATGCGTCCAGCTCCGTTCTTCTTTTTTGGTTGGGGTTTAAGGATCTGAGCTTTCTCCGCTCCAAAAAGTTGCCATCTATCTTGGGATTGGAGGAGGATGCGACCTGTCATATTTCCCAAGCCCCTTCCTCAAATCCGATCTGGCGTAGTGTTTGTGGCAACACCTATTAGAATGTGAACAGATACATTTGCATCATCTTCAATCTCTACATTTAATACATTTGAACGAGGTGCAATTCATTGCGTAGGTTTTGGTATACCCAATTTGTGGCAGTGGCACGCTGTCAGATTCTGTACTGTGTGAAGAGAATGTTCTCGGGCACAACAATCTGCAAAATACGCTGTCTTTCTTGTTTCTAGGATGGTGTGGACGCACGTCGTCATGCCATAGATGTGAAACCTGGGCTGGCGACCTGGGTTCGGACCTCATTTGCTCCCCCAGCGCACTCCGAACTCGGCGAGCGGCGTCGGGACGGAGCGGCTTAGTCGTCTTGTCAACGGCTGCGTTCACGGCCATAGTCGTAAAATTCGGCAAAGAAACATGTTTTTTTTCACCCCGTCTAGGGGTGTTTGTATATATAACCCTTTTATGTTCCGCTTGGGTGAATGACCACAAAAAGATTGATGTTCATACCCTCCCCAAAAGGGTGGGATTGTTTTATGAAGCGGGTTGGGAATCAGGAACGCTGCAATGTAATTGGGATGCTACGAGTTTTGATGAGCAATACCCTTCCAAGGGGTTGGTGGACATCAATCCTCACCAAAAACCGATTTCCGCCAGAAGGTCCCCACCGAAAAACTGATGTGACGGATGTGGCACGCTTTTTTTGGGGCCAACCCTCCAACAAGGGCCGTTTCAAAAAGACACGTTTTACTCCCTGAGTTTCTGGACGCAATACTTTTTTTGGCCCCATTTTAGTGAGACACATGTCTGGCAACATTTTCAGAGCAAACCACTCAAGAACTTCGCTAGCTGTGGTGGTTGGAAGGGGGGCTGAGGAGCTGGGGTATCCAATTTTTTGCTTTTAAAGGGAGCTAAGGAGCTACCAGGAGTTCTGGTTAGGGACCTGGGAGCATAAGGGGGCGGGGGGGGGGGGGGGGTATTTATTGGCATTTTTTTCGGATGAATGTATTTTTAGAGACATATGTATTTTTATATGTATATATATATATATATATGTATATATGCATCATATATGTATATATATATATATATGTATGCACATACAATTGCATGTATACACACCAAGACCAGGCCACCTGAAGGGGGGTTGCCCCCGCCCACAGGCGCTGCAGCGCCTGGCGCTGCTGCGGCGCTCCAACGTGGAGCTGGACTCGGCGGCGCACCACGCGGCGCTGGCGCCGCGCGGCGCTTGGCGCGGCGCGCAGCGCCTGGCCCGGCGCATGGCGCAGGCGATCCGAGTCGATGCGAGTTGATCGGTTGGGGGGGGGGGGGGGGCTGGGGCTGGGGCTGGGGGACTGGGGCTGGGAGGAGGGGCTGGGGATGCGGGTGGGGTGTGGGGGCTGGGGCTGGGGGGGTGGAGCTGGGGTTGGGGTTTGGGGGGTGCTGGGCGGGTGGGGTGTGGGGAGGCAGAGCCGCGACGGTGCAACGACCGACGTGTCAGGTCCTACTCATGATCTCATGCGACGCATCTGCGGCTTCACGATGCTAATACGGCGCCGATCTATCTCCGGAAGATGGAGTCGCCATTAGCGCCAGCAGCCACATCGTCTCCAGACGTCGTCGCGAACGTCATGCATATTGATGTCAGCCGTGTCAGCCAGGCGATCAGGCTTGCGCGTACGCTATCGATCGCAGGCACTACCCCAGGGTGCAAGGTAAAGTTTAACGCTCCTGCTTGAGATCCCGCGCATCATTGACCGGCGCTGACGCGGGTCATCGGTCCCGACGTAGACGGATGGGTCAAGAGCACCGCCGGTGACTCATGCGCCCGGTAGTATGTGCAGATCGGCTCCGGGAAGATGCAATCGCATTGCGCCATCTGATCTCGTTGGCGCTTCAAGCCACCGCTACTGCGTCAATAGCATCGCTCGAGATCAGCTCGCAACCCTGGCACATTATAACCCGCGCTTCGACGTCAGTATACATTGTCGCCTCATCGGTGACAACGTGGTGCAATCGAAACCTCGCCGTTGACCATCAGTCCGGGACTCCGCACCGCGGTCGACCAACTACTACATGAGCTGGATCGAGGTGCTGGCGCTAGCAGCCTCGTTTACATCGCTCCGCGAATCGACCTCATCTTCGTTCCTCGGAGCGAGGAAGGGAAGCCCGCCACTGATCGTGAAGAAGCGGGGCAGAGAGGCGGCGGAAGAGGTTGACCTAAGACGGGTCACCGCGCCAATGAGGGATGTTGAGCCTGCGGCGCCGGCAAGCCCGGACGGAGCAGCGCAACCCAGAGCGGTTCAGCGGCCGCCAGGATCGGTGAGCAGCCGCATGCTCAGCGAGCTCAGGAGCGAGGACTTGCGTCCGCCAGAGCTCCTCCTTGATTGTCATCGCCGTCACGGTCGGATGCCGGATCGGCTTCAGACCGAGTGGCGAGCTCCGAATCGCTGGTCCACCACCGGTTGAGCGAGCGATAGTCATCGCCTCGGCGATGTCGAGCTGGTGCTTCGAACGATGTGTAGTCGAAGAGGCGGATCTGTTTACGCGGTCGCTCGACGGAGTACTGGAGGTATCGGCATCGTCGCTGAGCCAATTGCGCTCGAGGCCTCAGCCCGGACTCATGCGTCTGCACGACGTTGCGGCGACCATCGCTCACATGTGCTGATGCACTGAGCTTGCCGCTATCGTGGCTCAAACGTATCGGTCAGCGGCCGGTACGTTTCGGTCCAGTCACCGTCTCGCCAGATTGAGCGCTGGCGCCAGCGTACTCGTTCCTGCACAGGCCAGAAGAACTCGTAGCGCGGTCAGGACTCGGCCGCCTTCGCAGATCTCATGAAGCGATCCACATTGCGTGCAGACTTCGACGATGGATGCCGGTCGGCTCCTCTCGAACTCGTCGAACAGGTCCAGCGATCCCCGTGCAGCATCGAGCTCGAACTGTGTCAAGCTTACCCTCGGGGCTGAGCCAGATGATCCCCGTTGGATCGTCAATCCGTGGTGGGTAGTGCGGAGGGGTTTGGGCCTCGGGCTGGGTGGGGTGTGGGGAGGGGCTGGGGTTGTGTGTGGGTGTGGGGAGGGTTGGTGGGGAGGGGCTTGGGTGGGGTGTGGGGAGGGGCTGGGGGTGGGTGTGGGGAGGGGGGAGGGTTGGGGCTGAGAGTGGCGCATGGAGATCGACCCCTCCGTGGGTTTGCGGAGGTCTCTCTTTTTTGGAAAAAGAAGGCAGTTTGCCGAAGAGTTTGCCGAAGGTTGCTTTGTCTGCCGATCGAGTTCATCCGGAAGTCAGTGTTTGTACGGAATGAAGCTCGCAACTCGACAACGATCTTCGGTACGTGTCTTGTATTGGAATCTGGTGTCCAAGTTGAGGGCTGGACGATGGCCCCGAAGACTCTTTTGTCAAGCTGCAGGTGTTGGGCCCTTGTGGTTTGATGCATCATTGTATTTACATCATTCGCCCCACCCCAACCCCAAGAATATTTTTCCAAGCCCTACGTTCGCCAACGCTTCTAAACGCCATGTTTGTGCGTTGCTCCTCTTGTGGCTTTCTTGCGGCGCGCCCAAGATCTTGCTTGGCCTTGCTTCCAGCAATCATTTATTTTCACCAGTTTTGACCGGCATTTTGTTTGCGATTGATTAGAGAAACGTTTGCTTTGTTTTGCCTGCTAGCGGGTATGTTTTTTCTATACTACACTACATGCTCTTGATTCTGCGGTCGGACATAGAAGAAGCCGTTGTTTTTTGCGGGCTGTTGGGGAAATCAAGGAGGAACCATCACCGGGTTCAAAGCTTTTGAGAGATGTCTCAATTGGGAAGCCCCTTTGCTGGTCTTCAGACGGAGGTCTGAAAGGCTTGCTTTTGGTACAATGCGGTTTCACAGATCGAGCCTTTCCTGCCTTAGGGGGAAGCCACAGGTTGTTCAAACAACAGAGCCGCAATTTTCCAGCCCGGGTAGACGAGTTGGTTGGTCACTGTGAATGGGGCGAAGGCCTTCGCCGCCTTTTCAGCGCGATACCATGGGTTCCTGGCGCACCAAGTCATGTACCGATGGGTCTTGATCACTCAGCTGTTTGAACATGGTTGGCACTCGGAGATGGTTTCAGGATGGCATCTCCTACAACTCCATTACCTTCACGCTGGAGCCTGAGGTCAAATGAACTCGCGGAGTGGGTGCCAAATGGTTTCAGATTCCTGACCGTAAGTTTGAATGGGCATGTCTATTTTTGAGGCTGGGGGTACTGTTTTTGGATGGGGAAAGAACAGCAAACCAAAATCAAACCACCTATTTTTGAGATACCCCTATTTTGAGACATACCCGATCAGCCTGGGTAGGCTTCTTGAAGAGAATCATTCACTGGTGAAAACCACTGATAAGGCAGGGAGTCATTTTATCCACCCAGACGGGCGGGTCGCAAACAAGAACCCCCGACTCCGCCCCAAAGTAGGGTTGCGGGTTCCCCTTTGTTTCCCCTAAAAGTCTAGGGGTTGATTCCCCATTCTTTTCAGCCATCGTTCTTTTCAAAGACCAGATCCATTTCTTTGGGTTTTTTGGTGGTTTTCTGGAAAGAAGGATCCCTGGAAAGAATGGGGAAGTTACCCCTAGAAAAGTTGTTTCTTATTTTTGAGACAGCCTCAGAGCTGCTTTTTGAGGCAACACTTTGTGGGGAAGGGATTGATTTTCCAGAACACCAGGCAGGTGAGTAATGTGTTCGCGTTGGCTGTTTGGTTCCCTGGTTCTGTTTAAAATGTTTTGCCCACGTACCGGATGGAGGTTATGCGGTTTGGAAAAGGGACATACACATACACACATATATATATATATATATATATATATATATATATATATATATATATATATATATATATATATATATATATATATATATATATATATATATATATATATATATATATATATATATATTATTATTATTATTATTATTATTTATTGTGATGATGTATTTATTATAGATAAAGATGAGATAGATATGATGTGATGATAAGATGTATTGATGATGTGATGTGATAAGATATGATAAACCTGATAGATAGATAGATAGATATTAGATAGATAGATAGATAGATAAGATAGATAGATAGATAGATAGATGTGATGTGATAAGATGTGATGTGATGATAGTGATGTAGACGTGCAGATGATGTGATAGATAAGATAAGATAAGATGTGATAAGATGAAAAGATGCGATGATAGATGTGATGTGATGTGATGATGTGATGATAGATAGATAGATATGATAGATAGATAGATAAGATAGATAGATAGATAGATGATAGATAAGATAAGATGCGATAGATAGATAGATAGATAGATAGATAAGATAGATATTAGATAGATAGATAGATAAAGATAGATAGATAGATAGATAGATGATAGATAGATAGATAGATGATAGATGATAAGTAAGATGTAACATAATATAGTGTTAGTACATATGTGTAAATACAAGATAAGATAAGACAGATGCGAGGTGATTTGAGGTGATGTATTGATGATGATGCATGATGATGCATGCATGTGCGATGAGATGCGATAAGATGTGATGTGATGTGATGCGATGTGATGTGATGTGATGTGATGTGATAGATAGATAGATAAGGGAGGGAGGGATGTGATGATATGATGGATGATAGATAAGATTGCAGATAAGATGCGAGATGTGATGTGATAGATAGATAGATGTGATAGATAGATAAGATGTGATAGATAAGATAAGATGATAAGATATGATGTGATAAGATAGATAGATGATGTGATGATAGATAGATAGATAGATAGATAGATAGATAGATAGATAGATAGAGGATGTGATAAGATAGATAAAAGATAAGATGATAAAAGATGATAGATAGATAGATAGATGTATATGATAGATGATAAGATGTGATGTTATACGATGTGATGATGATAGATAGATGTGATAGATATGATAGATAGATAGATAGATAGATAGATAAGATGTGATAGATGATAGATAGATAGATAGATAAGATAAGATGTGATTTTCAGATAGATAGATAGATAAGATAGATAGATGTGATAGATAGATAGATAGATAGATAGATATGGTAGATGTGATAGATGATAAGATACAGATGTGATATGATAGATAGATGATAAGACGATGATGATGATAGATAGATAGATGATGATGGATGATGATTTAATGCATTTACTGATTGCATTTGATGACATGATAGATGATAGATGATTGATTAGTTGAGCTGATAGATAGATGTGATGATGATGCAAGATAAGATGAGATTTATACTGCGATGTGATGATGTGATGATAGATGATGATATGATGTGATAGATAGATAAGATGTGATGTGATTAAGATGTGACATTATATGATAGATGTAGATAAGATGTGATACAGATGATGATGATGTGATGTTATAGATGTATTAAGATGATAAGATGATGCTTGCTATATATATATATAAGGTTGATGATACAGATAAGCAGATACAGATACAGATAGCAGATACAGATAAGCAGATATAGATAAGTAGATAAGGCTTGGCTATATATATATGTTGGCAGATGATGCGATGATGATAAGATGATGAGTGAGCAGATAAAAAGATGATATGATGTGATGCGATGATTTGATGATGATGCGATGTGATGCGATGCGATGATGATGATACGGTTATGATGATGATGCGATGATGCGATGCGATACGATGATGATGTGATAAAAGATGCGATAAGATGATGCGATGATGCGATGCGCATGATGTGATGATGATAAGATTGTAGATAGATATGATAGATGATAGATGGGAGCTGATGTGATAAGATGCGATGATGATGCGATGAGAAGATGATGATGATGTGATGATGCGATGCTGATTAAAAGAGATTGGCAGATACAGCAGATGAGATGATGATAAGATGCGATGCTATATATAGTAGGCATATAGTATATTAAGATGATGTTAAAGAGGCAGATATACATGTTATAAGCAGATACAGATGCCCAAGACGCTGCGACGCTGGGCACGACAAGACGCCGTTATCGTTGCTATCGCCAAGACGCCACAAGGATGCTGGCTACAAGGCTGTCACAAGATTGGGCTGTTGCGCTGTCAAGACGCTGCGACGTTGCAAGACGCCAAGACGCCGTTATCGCCAAGACGCTGCAGACGCGCGACGCCAAGAGGCTGAAGACGCACAAGACGCCAAGACGTTGCAGACGCAAGATTGCCAAAGATCGGCGGAAGGCTGCGACGCCGCGACGCCGCGACGCTGCGCGCGACGCTAAGACGCCAGCACGCCGCATCGCCAGCATCGCCACATCGCCAAGACGCGATCGCCAAGATCGCTAAGACGCTGCTAAGACGCAAGACGCTGGGCAAGACGCTCGCGATCGTCGCTATCGCCGCGATCGGCAGACAAGACGCTGCAAGACGCAGACGCCAGCACGCGCATCGCCAAGACGCTGCGATCGCTGATGCCGCATCGCCAGACGCTGCATCGGGGGCCAAGATTGGGGCCATCGTTTACCCAAGTCGCAGACGCTGGCAGATCAATCTGAAAGGCTCAAGGCTTACAGATTGGCAGATTAAGCAGATACAGATAAGCAGATACAGATTAAGCAGATACAGATACAGAGATTGGCGATGCCAGATTGCCAGATCGCAGATCGGGGCAAGACGCTGCGACGCGACATCGCTGACACGCGACGCCGCTGACACGCGGGCGACGCTGCGCGACGCTGCAGACAGACGCTGGTGATTGCCAAGATTGCCAGACGCTAAGACGCTGCGACGCGACGCCGCGACACGACGCCGCGACACGCATCGCCAAGACGCGACGTGACGCCGCGTCGCAAGCTCGCACGCCACATCGCCAAGACCACAAGTAAAGCCGCGACGCCGCACGCACACACACGCACACACACGCACACATGCTTCCCGCGGTGTTCTTTTTTTTTGCCGAGGGCCCCCCCGCTTGGGGGTGGCGTGAACATATGGCAACGCCGAAAAGCGGGTTGGTTCTCGCAACGGGCTTTGGTTTCCTCGAAATCACCCCTAAGCGAACAGGTTTTCTTCAAAACCAAACTAGGGGAGTCCCGGCTTAAAAGATATGGGCCCCGTAAAGTGGTCGCATGTTGAGGGCTTCTCAAAACCTACTTTTGGGTCACGTTTTCAGTTGACACCGCCAAGTTTCGCTCGGGTCGTTTGAAGGATGTCATTTCAATGGACCCGCTAAAAGGTGAACCAAACGCTGGCTTGGGTTTCTTTGTTTGCTGGGCATGGCCCTGTCCTACAGGGGGTTGGTTCTATTTATGGGGTATTTTGTGTAGCGGCAACAGCCAAAATGAAGGGAACTCGTGCAGGGGAAATCCCTTATTCAATTCAAAGGGAAATCGGAAGGCCCAACATGTTTCACCCAACTTATTTGCCCAAAGCGAACCGACCTAGAAGCTGACCTTTGAGTTTCTCCTTGGACCATTTTCACCAAAAGCAGAACCTTGAATCTCGGGAATGACCTTGCGGGTGTTGGCAATGAACCCCGAATCAAGGAAACCAGATCGGTTGGATGGGTTATCTCGGGATCATTCCATTCTTTTCCAGCTCGAAGCAGGGTTGTGGGATCGCTCGGGGTTTCTCCCCGCTGGTTAGTCTTTGGGGTCCTGGGCAACGCAGCCAGGCTGCTGCTGGGCGCATGCCGCAGCGGGCGGCGCTGGCAGCAGGCCTCCGCGCTGCTGAAAAATGCGGAGGAGATGCGCACGCGATTGGAGGTGAAGGCCTGGAACGTGGCGCTGGGTCGGGGGCCCTGGAGGGGGGGGAGTGGGGGAGGGGTGGGGAGTGACCTGAGCCACAATCAAAACCCGGGTAGATGAAGGTCAATCAGGAGTCAGGGACAATCCCAACCAAAAATAGCCGCGGCCGCCTTCATAATTTCTTCACATGGTTCTGGGTAGACCATTTTACTACCGGGTTTTGACTATGACTCACCTTTTCCTCTTTGGCGTTTGGAGCAACCCTTTCCGCATACTTACACACCTGCAGGGGTTGAGTGACAACTGACATGCGGCTCGTGGATCACGTTGATTTGCTGAACAGCAATTTGAGTTTGGCAAGACCGAGATTCGATCAACTGCGCAGGCCAAGCAGGTTGACGTGTATAAATTGGTCCGCTGTACTAGAAGACCTGTTCACCAGAGAAGATGCTTTATTTCATAGAAGTTGTCTTGCGTGGGCATAATGTTTATGTTTGCGCAACGGGACTGGTGGACATGATTCCCGGTGCTAGCAATGTACAGTGTCTGTATCTGAATAGGGGAACCCTCAACACCTGCGATTTTCGCCAAGCAGAAGTCTACATTATTGTTGGGTGCCATAGTTTGAGACCCGTGTGAGTGCCATGACAGGGATGATTTTCACAGACAAGCATCATAAGGAACCCTTCAAAGCGACCAGTACCCGCACAAGGAGGTCGTCCAAGTTTCCTCAACCTGATTGTTGAAGGTGACGAACTCAACCGCGCTGCGGCAAGCTTAAGGGTGGTTGATGTTATTATAAAAGGGGGGGTGGTCTAAACTCTGTCATGGTACGTTCCGGGGCGGCGCGCCACTGCACGATGCTGATCGAAGTCCAGGCATTTTTGGGGAGTTCGGCTTGGATCATGGGGGGACTTTAGGAAAGCATCTGGTTTCTGAACGCGTGTTGCGGCTCGTTTTTTTTGAGCACCGGGAAACTTAAACCTAAACCAACTTAAACCATCCTCAAACCGGCCCCAATCCAAACTGAGCCAACCCTAAAACCATCCAAAACCCACCACAATCTGGACCCTCAACCCTAAGCCAACCCCTGACCAACCCTAAACCAACCCTAGACCAGCCTGCTCAACCCAGAAACAACCATACTCCCACCCCGAGTCCAGGGCATGTGTTCGAAATGAGCCAGAACTGGTGATAGAAATTGATCCTTCCAGTCTAATAGGTTGGTGGAAAGGTTGGCGGGAGCGGAGAGTGACGTGAGAGTGGGGTTGGAGAGCGTGGTGGGATGTGGCAGTGGGTCAAAAATGGGTACCCAAAATGGAACCCTGGTAAATGGAACCCATGACTAAAACCTGCGTTGTTTTGGTGATTTAATTTTGACCCACACCCATGTGAGGTATGGCGGCGGGGGAACCGTGCACGGTCCATATGTGTTATTCCTAAACCCGAAGAGACCATAGGTGTCCTGGTGTCCTCGCCTAAAACCGATTGGCATTGAAGCTTGTGGTTCTGCTATTTGGTTTGATGAAATCATACTGAGGCCTACCACCTTCCCTCCAACAATCATAGAGCTGACGATCAGAGAGTTCTGGAGACTATTTTCCTTTGGGGGAGACCCAGACCGTCCACTTCCAGTGTTGGGTTTCAAAAGCCTTCACAACCATGTGGGTGTGACTTTTTCCAGGGACCCCCAAGATGGTGGTTGTCCTTTTGGTTTTCTTTGAAGCCCACAAACAAGAGGGTACCCTCCAAAAAGACGAGCCAGCCATGCCCCCGCCGTGCGCACTTGAGGCATTTGCGCTTCAGCAGAGCACGCGTTTCAGCGGCTGCGGCAGATGCGCGGCGCGATGCTAAGGCGTCGGATCTGGGGGCGGGGCTTAGGCCTTGGGTGTGCCTTCAAACAGGCGACCCCCCCCTCGTGAATGTCCTGGTGGCTTCCCTGCAAAAGCCACTCTGCCTCCAACAAAAGGCAGTCCAGCAAAACACCCCAGCTTAGCTTGTTGGGATGAAGACTGCGTGGCCCAGGCACTTGGATGTGCCGATATCAATGAGACGCTAGGGTTCTCCTGCTTCTTTGTGGGCCAAATGGGTGTGTCTGTTTTTAGGGGTACCCTGTTTAGGGTTGGTTTAAAGGACGCCAAAAGGAAACCACCAATAAATTCGATTAGATTAGCTTAGCTAGATAAATAGATAAATAAAAAGATGGATAGATAAATAGAGGTAGGTAGATAAATGAACAGGTGGATAGATGTACAAATGCGGAGATGGAAAGGGAGAGACGGCTAGACAGATAGATAGGATAGATGCAAAAATAGATGCATGGACAAATAGGCAGGCAAATGGATAGATAGAAACACCGGTAGGTCAACAGGCAGGGAAATTGATAGGCAGGGCGACACACACACAACGGAAGCTTTGGGAAATTTCTGCATTCGGGTTTGTGGCTTCTATCTAATCTATCGATTCTGTTCTATTCTATTGTAATGTAATTTTCCCTATCTATCCATCCATCTATCCATCCATCCATCCACCCACCCACCCACCCACCCACCCACCCACCCACCCACCCACCCACCCACCACCCACCCACCCACCCACCCACCCACCCACCCACCCACCCACCCACCCACCCACCCACCCACCCACCCACCCACCCACCCACCCATTTATCCGGTCTATTTATCTCTCCCATCTATCAATCTAATCTAATCTATCAATCTATCCATCCAATCATCTAATTTGACCTAATCTAATCTAACCTAAGCCAATCCAATCGATCCATCTCTCTATCTCTCTGTCTCTTTGTCTTTCTATCTTTCTATCTTTGTATCTATCTATCAACCTGTCTCTCCTAAGGTCCTATCTAATCTATCAATCTATCAATCCATCTATCTATCGTTCTAGCTATCTGGCTATCTAGCTATCTCATCTCCTGTTCTATCAATCTCATATATCTATCTATTCATTTCTTTTTGCTTTTTTGCTAAATCTATCTAACGTAGTCTAAGCTAATCGATCTTTTTACATCCAACCTATCCTCAACCTACCTATCTAACCAAATCTTATCTAAACCAATACAATTTTGCCCAACTAATCTATCCATCTTTCTATTGTGTCTAGTCTAATCTGTCCATCCATCCATCCATCCATCTATCTATCTATCTATCTATGTATGTATGTATCTATCTATCTATCTATCTATCTATCTATGTATGTATGTATCTATGTATCTATGTATCTATGTATCTATGTATCTATGTATCTATGTATCTATGTATCTGTGTATCTATGTATCTATGTATCTATGTGTGTATGTATCTAATTTTTCTATCCATCTATCTATGATGCTTCCTTTCTATCCATCAATCTGTCGTTTCCATGTATATATTGCTATCTGTCTTCCTTTCTTTCTTATCTATCCACGAAGTTCGACGTGCGACCCAAGGCAGTACTACCTGCCACCTGCCAGTCAGTGCCTCCGGTCAGACATGCTACGTGCTGCGCCTGCGGAATTCAACGCGCGACCACCCAAAGTGCTGCTACCACGAAGTTTGATGACTGGAGAATTCGCGAAATCAACCAAGAGCAACTGTGGCTGTGGACATCTGAAACTTGACACACGTTTCCACTAGCAATAGATGTTGTGCCTAAGGTGAGCGTCGTGCTGCGCCTGTGCGTTGTCGAAGACAAACTCAGCAAGTGGTAGACGTTTTCATTTGCTGCCGACGGCTTATTTCTTGCAGTAAACAGCTGCCCGACCCCAGCAAATTTGACCTCAGGTCCCAAATCAGGGCAGGTGAGGGGTGCGAATTGAGGTCACCTGAAGCATATAATGTAGGTGCCACAATTTACTTGCACACGTTGTTCTCTTATCATGCCTTGGTTTGATTTCAAAGTACCCCACAACCCCATTGCAATATTCAGCCTCTTTAATTTGATGCCGTTCCCGGTTCCAACACCTTTCAGAGGAGACTCCAAGGTCGTGATGCCCTTTTTTGGGGTTTCTTTTTGTTTGTTTTGGTCTGGGTAGGGACACCCCACCCGTAAACCATGCGCCTTTCTTGGCCTTTTTTTTGTGTCTGGGTAGGGCCGCCAAACCGCCAAACCCATGCTTTTGTGGACTCCGAAAGTTGTTTGATGTCAGCACCGGAGATGTGCTCCAGCATGTGCGAGGCCGGATGAGGTCAGCTACGGGGCGGTGGTTACCAGCTGCAGCCGCTGGGATGCCTCCATTTGCTGAAATGAATATGTGTTATTTTCCCCTGTTAATTTTACAGGGAATCGGTTTCACTACTGGACATTTTTTTTTAAGGTTCTTAACCAAATGGAACGATGCCGGACTTCCGGAAAACTTTTAGTGGCGGACAACTAGTGCAGGAACTTCGTGGCACATCTACTCGGGAGGTGAGCTTTTCACTTGACTGGTAGATATGGCCAATCTCGTGAGTTCCCGTAGAAGGTGCAAGAAAGAGTATCCTGGGCAAGCCTCAGAGATGCAGCTTGGCCCCTTGAGTCTCCTTTGAATTATTTGTTGACGGAGGGACGGGTGGCAAGAGAACGGTTAGAAGTGGTCCAATCTCTAAGATTTTCAAATTGTCCCAGCGCTTGGGCGAAGCTCCTCCATTTATGTTGGCTCTTTCGAGTAGTCCTTCCGATCGGGTGTATCCGCAATGCAGGTAGTACCTTTGCCTCAATTTATTGAGAACCCGCGCGAATTGGGAAGACCTGTCCATTTAGGGGACTGAACACTCGTACATCAATCATTAAGAGACTTAGGATACCCCCCAATTTGCTGGACCACCCCCCTTTGCTGGGGAGATGTTGTCTATCCACAGTATCTTACGGGTTCGGGATTTGCCAGCCATTTGGCCACATAAGGCCAACGACCCCCACGGCTGGGAGAATGTCATGGAAAGCCACCGAAAAGGGAGAAGTAAATCCTGCAGGTGGTTTATCCCATTATTTGCGCGAGGGGGATTTGGCGGGATCTTGTCCGTCAGCAATCCCTGTTTTAGATGGTTTTAGAGGGAAATCAAAAGGGACACCACCCATTTTGTGGGCTCCAAATTCTATTTCGAGACACACCCTCACCCAACAATACAATCTTGTACATAATTGACAGAACACAAGGTAACACAACGCACCATAGCATAGCATTACAATACATTGCAAGACAAGACAAGACAATACGTACATGCATACCATACATACCAGGCACAACATACATAACGTACAAACAAACATACATACCTACCTACATTACATTACATTACATTACATGCCATGCCATGCCATGCCATGCCATTCCATTCCATTGCATTCCATTCCATCACACCACACCACACCACACCACACCACACCACATTACATTACATTACATTACATTACATTACATTACATTACATTACATTACATTACACTACATTACATTACATTACATTACATTACATTACATTACATTACATTACATTACATTACATTACATTACATTACATTACATACATACCGACCATTTATCATATTCATAACACACGTGGCATACATGAAAAAATAATGTAAAACGCTATGGCATACCCACCACAACATACCAGAACATAGCATTACATTACATCGCAAAACATACATATCATATATACATACATATCATGCATACATAACATACCCACCCGCCCGCGAACCCACCCTCCCAGCCACCCCAGCCAGCCAGCCAGCCAGCCAGCCTGCCCGCCCGCCCGCCCGCCCGCCCACCCACCCACTTACTCGCCCCCCCACATAAACACACAGGGCATACACACAGACATACACACAGACATACATATAGACATACATACAGACATACAGCCCTCCAGACATACAGGCATGCAAACACAGATAAACAGACACACAGACGGATAGCCACACACAGAGAGACACACAGACACAGACACACACACACACATACACAGACACACAGACACAACACACACACACACGCAGACACACAGGTACACACATAGACACATACACACAGACACAGACACACATACGCACATGCACACATACACATACACACGCGCACACACTGACACACTGACACATACACACAGACACAGGCGCAGATACACACATAGACGCATACACACATACACAGACACACAAACACATACGCACATACGCACATACGCACGTACACACACAGACACTGTTACACAGAAACACACACACACATAGACAGAGACACGGACAGAGACACGGACAGAGACACGGACAGAGACGCGGACAGAGACACGGACAGAGACACGGACAGAGACACGGACAGAGACACGGACAGAGACACGGACAGAGACACGGACAGAGACACGGACAGAGACACGGACAGAGACACACAGAGACACACAGAGACACACAGAGACACACAGAGACACACAGAGACACACAGAGACACACAGAGACACACAGAGACACAGAGACACACAGAGACACACAGAGAGACACACACAGAGAGACACACACAGAGAGACACAGAGAGACACAGAGAGACACACACAGAGAGACACAGAGAGACACAGAGAGACACAGAGAGACACAGAGAGACACAGAGAGACACAGAGAGACACAGAGAGACACAGAGAGACACAGACAGACACAGACACACAGAGACACACACAGACACACAGAGACACACACAGACACACACAGACACACACAGACACAACAGACACACACAGACACACACAGACACACACAGAGACACACACACACAGAGACACACAGAGACACACAGAGACACACAGAGACACACAGAGACACACAGAGACACACAGAGACACACAGAGACACACAGAGACACACAGACACACACATAGACACACAGAGACACACAGACACACAGAGACACACACACAGAGACACACACAGAGACACACACAGAGACACACACAGAGACACACACAGAGACACACACAGAGACACACACAGAGACACACACACAGAGACACACACACAGAGACACACACAGAGACACACACAGAGACACACACAGAGACACACACACAGAGACACACACAGAGACACACACAGAGACACACACAGAGACACACACAGAGACACACACAGAGACACACACAGAGACACACACAGAGACACACACAGAGACACACACAGAGACACACACAGAGACACACACACAGAGACACACACAGAGACACACACACAGAGACACACACACAGAGACACACACACAGAGACACACACACAGAGACACACACACAGAGACACACACACACAGAGACACACACACAGAGACACACACAGAGACACACACAGAGACACACACAGAGACACACACAGAGACACACACAGAGACACTCACAGAGACACACACAGAGACACACACAGAGACACACACACACAGAGACACACACACAGAGACACACACACAGAGACACACACACAGAGACACACACACAGAGACACACACACAGAGACACACAGA
>CAUJNA010002477.1:0-32663 GCA_963377175.1 Effrenium voratum | reverse complement strand
TTTACACACTTCGAAGACTTTGCTGAAGGAGCTCAAACGGTGAGCTTCTTTAAATTCGCTGCAGAGAGGGCCCGCACCAGGTCCGCACCAGGCCCCAATCCGACTTCGGCCTGGAGCGAGGTCGCCAGAGAACTCGCTTTTCCAAGCCTTTTGCGCACTTTTCGGCCCCAAAGAGAGCGGCAGATTCTCACTGTTTGAGAAACTGCTTCTAAAGTTTTTGGGCCAAAAAGCGCCGTTTTGGACAGGTAGCGAGAGCCCATAGTGAGATGGTTTAAGCGTTGCGCTGCTCTCCGCAGCGACGTTTCGGAGGCTCGATTCCTCCCGGGGCCTCGGCGGGCTGACGTGTTAGAGACCGGTGACTTTGGCGGTGACGAGCTCGGCGGGCTGACGCGTTACGTGGAAAAGCCTCGGCGGGCTGACGTGCACCTCGGCGGGCTGGCGCGTCAGACACTGGCTGGCTCTGGGGCCGTGCCTCGGCGGGCTGACGTGTTAGAGACCGGTGACATCGGCGGTGACAAGCTCGGCGGGCTGGAATTCGCAGTTTTTTCGAGGCAGAACACGGATTTCGGAGCACTGCAAACACCTGGAGCAGGTTGTCGGAGGAAAACGAGCGAATTTGGAGCCCCGGGCAGCACTTTTGACGCCGGACACGAAAAAACGCACTTTTCGGACTTCGCCGTTTTCAGCACTTTTTGCACCAAAAACGGAGTGGTGACATTGACCGGTGACATCGGAAAAACGTTCAGCAGGTTGAAGAATTTGGCTGTTTTGCAACCAAAAATGCCAAATAATTAGGGGTGTATAGGCAGTCTTTCCTTACTACTACCAGGTACTCGTAGTACTTGTCGCGGAAGAAGCCCTTGCCCAGCTTGGTCAGCCGGTGCTCTCCGTGCAGGGAGCGCACGAGCTTCTTCTGCCCGTTGCGCAGCAGGATGTAGTCGTTGGGGCCCTCGCGGATGAGGGGCTGGTTGTAGTCGCAGTCCTTGCTGGGAGGCCGCAGGCCCAGGTGGGAGTAGTAGTGCTGGCCCGCCCGGGTCAGCTGCCCGTCCGCGCGCGAGAGCAGCGCGTAGGCCCCCGGGCCGCGCCGCAGGTTCAGCACGACGGCACCATCCGCCCCCGTGCGAGCCCGGGCGCCGCTGTCCGCGGCCTCCGTGATCTGCTGTCGTTGTCTCGCCCAACTTGCCATTCTTTTTTTACGGGCCCAGTTTTTTTTTGCTCGGCGCGGCCAAGTCGGGGGTGCGTTCAAACGGGTTATCAGGCCGTCAGAGCGTTTTCACAGCGGGCGGGGTGGTGCCTGTAGGGTTTAAACACAGCTGGCTTTTCAACAAAGTCACTATTTGCTCGAGAAGCAAGCTCTGCGATGGCGACTCGATCCGAGTGCGAGCGCGAGGCGCGCGAGGCGGCAGCGAACCTGGTGCTGTCTACCGCCCATCCGCACTCCGTGAGAATGGGGACTCGCGTGCTCGAGACCCTGGGCGACATGCGGGAGATACTGTCCTACCACAGCATCGGCTGCAAGCAGGCTCTGCCCATCTTTGAAGAACTCGTCAAGGCCGGCCAGGAGCCCGCGGGTGAAGACTACCCGGCGACGAACTTGGATCGCCGCGAAGCCGCCCCGGACACTCCGCCCGTGAAGCCTCAGTCTCCGCGCCAGCCCATTTTCCTGAACTTGAAGAGGAAGGCGAGCGAGGCGAGCGAGGAGAGCGAGCCAGAGAAGCCGGAGCCGCAAACCTTCTTGCTGCCAAGGGCCGTCGAGCCGCGAGAGGAGGATTTCATGAGGAACAAGGCCGCTCCCGTCTTCCACAGCAGCAACCACGTTCTGGTTCCCTGCAAGTTCCGCCACACAGGCCCGGGTGTGTCCGAAGCAGAACTGCTGGAGTGCCTTTACAGCGTGGGGGACGACAAGTACCAGGGCAAAGGTTGCGCTTGGATGGCGTGGCGCCTCGTGGGCCAAGCTCAGCCTCCTGACGTCGGCCACCACGTCGTGCTTCGACCCGAAAGAGGGGCAAACTTGTGGGTCTTCTTCCACAAGCCCACCATGGAGCTGCTGCCCCATCCTGCGGCGTCCACCCAGCTCTACAAGCTTGGCAAAGGGAAGCTTCACGATGTCGTGAAGCTGATGGCCAACTGCTTGGAGCAGAAGGGGACCACGCGGGCCATGAGTCGGGGCAAGTACGACGGCCTTGTTGCAGCAAACGAACCTCCGGCGCCAGAGTTCTCCCCACGACGGGTTTTGAAGAACTACGACGATATGACGACGTCCGAGTTCCAGAGCCATCTCATCAAGCTCGACACGACCTTCCGAGGCGACAAGGCCTTGAACCCCGGCAAGCGCCCGCCGAACAGTGAGGACGAGTTCGTGCACTTGCAGAGCAGGGCCCTCTTGCAGCTCCGCAAGCAACTCCAGGACGACCAGTTGCAAACGGAGAGCCTGCTGGGGTCGCGCCATCGCCAACTTCTGATGACCGACTTCGTCATCAACGAGAGCACCGTGAACTGCTGGTGGTACAACCCCGAGGTCCACCAGAAGCAGCCACTGGACTTTTTCGAGGCCTACGGGCGAGCTCGCGACGAGCGAAGGACTCTGATCTTCTACGGAGACAGCGGCAAGGGGAATACTCCCCTGGCAAGTTGCCTGGCAGCCATGGTGGCCCGCGACGTGGGTCTGGACGAGTTCGTCATGGTGTCCAGCCCGGACATGCTGCGATCCGCGGTTGAGCGCAACCTCCTGCGTGACGAGAGGCCTTTGCTCCTGGACGAGCTTCAGATCAGCAGCAGCAACATCGGCGCCCAAGGCGGGGGAGTGGACACGCTGAAGCATCTCCTCGGTCTGTCGCCCGACTTGCCAGCCAACATCAAATGTCGCTACAACGACGTGAAGGTGCCTGCGGAGACGTTCAGGATCATCACGGTGCAGGACCTGGCGAAACTCCACCACAGCTTGGACGACATGGCAAAGATTTGCCCTCCGGAACTCATGCTCGACGGGTTTGAGTGGCGCGCTCGCCCGCTTGACAAGGTCTTCGACGCGGACACGCGCGCGGTGCTGAAGCGCTGCATCCTCGTGGAAGTGACGGCGCTGTGTGTCAAGGACTCTGTGCGCGAGAGGCGAAAGTTCGGGTCCGACAAGGCGGTCTCCATGGCGGAGAGTTTGAGGGCCTTGTACAACGGCCAGTAATTCGCGACACGGGGGCCTGCCTTTTAAGGGCACAGACCAGGCAGAAGCCCGACCGAACGCATACAGATCAGCCTTGCCCAAAGACGCACAGTTGGGCGCGCTGACCCCGCTCTGGCGCACACCCTTGCCGGGCTCGTGAGGCCGTCTTGCCCAAAGACGCACAGTTGGGCGCGCTGACCCGCTCCACTCCCCCCCGGGTCCATGCTATATGTACTATATGTGCTATATCTCACAAGGCAACCCACTGAACATCCACTCCCCCCGGGTTCCTTGCTGTATGTGCTATATGTGCTATATCCCACAAGGCAAGCCACTGAACATCCACTCCCCCCCGGGTCCATGCTATATGTACTATATGTGCTATATCTCACAAGGCAACCCGCTGAACATCCACTCCCCCCGGGTTCCTTGCTATATGTGCTATATGTGCTATATGGCCCCTATATAGCACATATAGCACAGATTTCGCGCGTACAGAACATATAGCACATATAGTACATATAGCAAGGAGCTGGGGGAGAGTGGATGTTCAGTGGGTTGTCTTGTGAGATATAGCACATATAGCACATATAGCATGGACCCGGGGGGGAGTGGATGTTCAGTGGGTTGCCTTGTGGGTTTCGCACATATAGCACATATAGCAAGGACCCGGGGGAGAGTGGAGGTTCAGCGGGTTGGCGTCCATATAGCACATATAGCACATATAGCATGGAGCTGGGGGAGAGTGGAGCCAAACCCAGGGACATTTGTGCGGTTTTGCGCCACGAAATGCTATTCTTACAGGGCCTATATCCATATAGACACTGGAAGAATAGCTCGTTTTGCACGGTTTTGCGCCACAAAAATGCTATTCTTACAGTGCCTACATCAATGTAGGCACTAGAGGAATAGCTTTTGCACGGGTTTGCGCTGAAAAAATGCTATTAGTCCAGGCCCTACATCAATATAGACCCTGGACTAATAGCTTTTGCACGGCCCACGCCAGCCCCGCTTTGATTGATTGGTTCGCCCAACCCGTTGGTTTCCCCGAGCACCAAAAAGGAGCTGAGCAGGCTCCGGGAATTTCCCCCCAGCCTGCGCACGCTCGATCAGGCAAACTTGAGTGTGATCAAAGTTTTTTTTTGCGCCAAAAGGGGCTTGCTTCAAGCTTCCTCGGAAACGAGGAGGCCTGTAGAGTGCCTCAAAAAATCAAACTAGTCGAGGGTCCTGGGCCTCGGAGGCGCCAGGAAGTCGTCCAGCTGCCTCACAGCCGCCGGCCTGCGTCTCGTCAGCCGGCCCGCCGCGTTGCCGCTGCCCTGCGGCGCCGGCAGCGCCAGCTTCAGCAGGGTCTCCCGGCCCTCCGTGCTGCGGACGGTCATGGAGTCCACGGCCCCAGCCGCTGCACGTCGCCGTACTGAGGGTTGAAGCTCCTCGCCGCGTTCGTCGGCGCTCGGAAGGCGCCCGCGTCCTCCACCGCCTTCACGCGCCGCTCGGTGAGGTTCGTGTTGTGCTGGAACTTGTCGGCGTTGTCCTGGAGGACCCTGAACTCCGTGGCCGGCTGCTTCTCCACGTCCTCGGGCGCGCCGTGCACCGTCTCGTGGGGCCGCGCGTTGTAGGCCCCGGCCGCCCGCTCGAAGTGTCGCTCCACTGCCCGCCCTTGCGCGCCACCCTCGTGGCCAGGTCCTTCTTCAGCGTCTGGATGCCCCGGTCCACCACGGCGATGGCGTTGCGGTCCTCGGGCCGCTTCGTGCGGTGCACGGCATCCGCCGGCAGCTCCCGGTCCAGCGTGGCGAACTCGTTGCCCAGGTCCGTCGTGACCACGAAGTTCCCGTCGTCCCCCGTCAGCTCCCGCGCGGCGCGCTTGGTGGCGCGGCCCACCGTCTCGGCGGTCTTGTGCTGCAGAGGTTCCACGGCGGCCTCCCGGGTGAAGACGTCCATCACCACCAGGCCGTACTTCGTCTTCCCCCGCGTGTTCTGGCTGAAGTCGATGAGGTCGGCCTGCAGCCGGTCGTTGGGCCCCTCGGCGGCCGACTTGCCCAGCGCGCGCGGCCGGGGCGCCTGCTGCCTCGCGAGTCGGTACAGCTTCCGCGGGTCCCTCATGTTGAAGTCGTCGGCCAGGTCCCTCAGCGCCTCCATTTATAACCCAAAAAGGAGCTTGTTCAAGGTTCCCTGGATGCAGGGAGGCCTACCTACTTCTTGCCCCCAAAAAGGGACTATTCAAGGTTCCCTGAATTCAGGGAAGCCTGAAGACCGTTTTTTTACTTGTTCTTCGGCCCCCGCTGGGCCTGCCAGGCTTCCACCTCGTCCAGCCGGGCCTGGAAGCCCTTGCACACCCCCCAGAGCACGCTGGTGAGGTGAGAGTAGTCGAGGGTGATCATCTCGGTGCCGTCGCTCCACCGGGCGGGGCCCGTCAGGTTCTTCCACTTCGCTCCTGAGAAGTCGTTGGAGGCGAAGCCCAGCCTCAGGTCGCCGTTCATGTCCGGGCGCTTGTACTGCTTGGCCTCCACGGAGTCGAAGAGCTGCTTGAGCTCCGCCACGTCGGCCTCGGCCATCTCCGTCTTCACCCGGCGGTCCGACAAATTCGTGAAGCTCGTGTTGCAGACCACGTTGCCCGTGTTGCCCGCGATCACGAGGCAGCCGGGGTTCCTCTGGTTCGTGGTCAGGGACTGCTGCGTGGAGAGGCTCTTGGTCTGCACCAGCGCCTCGTCGTTGATCATGATGAGCTCGCACTGGTGCGCCCCGCCGTCCCGCTCCAGGAAGACCCACGCGCTCTGGTTGCCCAGCAGCCGCAGCTCCGGGCCGCTGTCGGGGGCCGCGCTGTTGTTGGACACTTGCAGCTTGCTCCAGCCCGCCCAGTTCTTCGTCAGGAAGAGATCGTCCGAGAAGTCGGAGGTGTTGGTCACGGTGAGCGTGTTGGACGCGAAGCGCTGCGGCGCGGAGACCGTGCCCGAGCTCGTCACGTCGCCGCACACCACGCTGCCCGTCGACACTCCGCCGCTCGTGGCCGTGAAGGTGCAGTCCAGGCTCTCGCAGTCCAGCGGGCCCGTGGAGGCCGCGCCGGTGATCGTCAGCGTGGCGCCCGTGAGCGCACCGGTGGCTGCGAAGCTCGCCGCCGTCGCTGCGCCCGAAGCCGTCAATGTCCCCGTGGACACGTCGCCCACCGTGGTGAAGTTCCCGGCGTTGGCCGTGTTGTTGATGGTGAGTGTGCTGCCCGTGATTTCGGTGGCGGAGCTCAGCAGACCCACGCTGGCCGCGCCGCTGATGCTCAGCGAGCTGCCTGACACGGCCCCCGTGGACGACAGCGCGGCCCCGGCGACGGTGCCGGTGGCTGTGAGCGCTGCGCAGGAGACTGTGCCCGAGGCGTCCACGCCCGTGGTGAACACGTCGGTGCAGTTCACGTCGTTGCACAGCAGCTGGTCGCAGCCCACGTTGCCCTGCGCGGTGAGCCCGTCCAGCGTGGCCGAGCCCGTGAGGGCCAGCGAGTCCGCCAGCAGGTCCGTTACCGAGACAGACTATCCCTCGAAGGCGCTGGCCCTGATCTGCATGCTGTACAGGTCCAGCGTGCCCGCCGACTGCTGCACCAGCCCGGGGATGGACCCGCCGAAGGCTCCGAAGTGCAGCTTCGCGATTCCGCCCGGCGGCACCAAGAAGTCCAGGCGCGCCGTGCTCCACACGCCCTGCGAGGGCGTGCCGAGGAAGGTGCCGGTGACGCCCACGTAGTCGTTGTCGGCCGCGCTGACGTACATCACCAAGTTGGAGGCCGTGCCCAGCCGATACCGGCAGCCGAAGGAGTAGCGTCTCCCCGGCGTCAGCGTGTAGGTGCGCACGATGTTCCAGGCGAAGGCGCTCAGGGTCATGGCGTAGCCCTCCAGCTGGAAGCCTCCCACCGTGGAGCTGGCCGAGGCCACGGAGCTCTGGCTGTTGGAGCGCACCAGAAAATTTCCTAGCGTGGTGAGCGTGGGTTCCAGCAGCACCTCGCCCAGGGTTGCCAGCGTGACGTCGTCCGCCCCTCCGTCGAGGAACTCGTGCTTCAGCAGCAGTGCCGAGGCCGCCGTGTCCTCCTCCGCTGGGTTTGTGTTGCCGGTCTCCAGGGTTGCGTCCAGGATCTGGAGGCCGTAGACGTCCACCGTTCCAGCCGTTTGGTTTGGCAGGCCCGGCGCCTGGAAGTGCGCCCCGAAGTGCAGCTTCGCAACTCCGTTGGGCGGCACTGTGAAGTACATCTTGGCCGTGCTCCAGGCGCCCTGGTCGCCCGCGAAGCTGCCGTACAATGGGTCGTAGACGTTGTCGGCCTCGGACATGTACACCACGAAGTTGGAGGCCGTGCCGAGCCGGTAGCGTCAGGCGAAGAGCAGCTCTCTGCCGGGCGTCAAGTTGTAGGTGCGCACGATGTTCCACGGGTTCGCCGCCAGGGTCAGGGTGTAGCCGTCCACGCTTACTCCCGCGGTGTGCGTGGCCAGGACCACGCTGCAGCCGCTGCTGGGGCGAACCGTCCAGTTTGACAGCGAGACGTCCGTGGGGCCCAGGATCTGCTCTCCTATGGCGGCCACCACCTCGTCGGCCCCTCCGTCGTCCGGAAAGCGCACAGCTATCTGCAGCGCAGAGGCCGCCTCCGTGACTCCGAGCTTGCCGGCGAGGAGGCCGTCTACTTGTGCGATGGTGTAGTAGCTGAGCAGCGCGGCGGCGATGCTCGAGGCCGTCGCCGTGTCCTGGTCTGCGGCTGAGCGGTACGCCACCAGCGCCGAGGTGATTTGGTTGGTTGTGAAGACGTCCTGGTCCGGGCCCGTCCGGTAGGCCAGCAGCGCGCCCGCGATGGCGGCCTGCGTCTGCGTGTCCTGCGCGCTTGCCGTGCGGTAGACTCCCAACAGCGCGTCTACCTGCGCCGAGGTGTAGTAGGCCAGCAGCGCTGCTGTGATGGCGCTGGTCGTCTCAGCGTCCTGCGCTGCCCCTGTGCGGTAGTCTCCCAACAGCGCGTCTACCTGAGCCGAGGTGTAGTAGGCCAGCAGGGCTGCTGTTATGGCGGCGTCAGTGCCCGCCGTGGAGTAGCAGTCTGCCGTGATGCTCAGCGTGTCGTCGCCGTTGGCCAGCGCAGCAGAGAGAGGAGCCACGAAGTGCAGGTTGCGAACGACGCTGCTTCCGCGAAGGAGCTCCCAAGTCGTGAAGCCCGCCCAGGCCGGCGCGTTAACAACTCCGCTGCCGGAAAGCTGCAGGGCTGCGAGCTCCGCGAGGATTGCGTCGAGGGCGCTCTGGAGCGCGGTCTCGCTGGCGGAGAGCGCGGCGTTCGTGGCGTACGAGGCCAGCAGCGCCGCGTCGGCCTTGGAGGCCTGGAGCGCCGTGATGCCGGCGTCCCGGCTAGCAAGCTGCGCTGCGACGAAGGCCTCGGTGGCGAGACCCAGCAGGGCATTTGCTATTTTGGTGTCTACCTCCAGCGGCGTGTCCAACCCGTCCACCGTGGAGAGCAGGGAGGCCAGCGCGCTGGCGTCCGCCTTGCCGAGGAGGGCGGCGTCCAGGGCCGCCGTGGTGACGGCGCCCAGGAGGGCCGCTGCTATCTTAGAGTCCACCTCCGAGGAAGTGTCGACGCTAGACTGCAGGGCGTACGCTGTCAGGGCGCTGGCGTCCGCCTTGGAGGCCTGCAGCCCCGAGATGGAGGCGTCTCGGCTCGCGAGCTCGGAGGCCAGCGCCGCGGCGGTGACGGCCCCCAGGAGAGCGTTGGCCACCTTGGTGTCCACCTCCAGCGGCGTGATCCTCGCCGCTATGTCCAGGGAGTGCTGGTCCACCACCGTCTTGAGGCCGTAGTTGGCGGCCACCGTGGCCAGCGTGGCGTTGTTGGCCGAGGCGATGGAACCGTTCATGGCCGCCGTGGTGCTGTAGTTGGACAGCTTCAGGTCCACGCCGTCCGGGGTGCTCTTGGTGGCCACCACGCCCTCCAGCACGTCGAAGGCCGACTGGTCTGCCTTGTTGGAGAGGCCCGTGGTCAGCGAGCTCTGCAGCGCGGCGATGCTGCTTCCGTGCGCGGCCACCTGTCCGTCAGTGGTGGCCAGGGCCGCCGCCGTGGCCAGGGGCGCAATCGCCGGCGCCAGCGCGCTGCTGTCCAGCTTTGAGGCCAGCTCTGCGGTGACTCTGTCGTCCAGGGACTGGATGGCCGCCGCGTTGTTGCCGGCGGCTGCCGTGTTCACCGCCAGGTCCGTTACTTGAGCGTACGGGGTGAGAGCCAGGGCCAGCTGCCCTGCGGTGACGTGCGTGCCGTCAGTCACCTCTCCGTTGTCCAGGACCTCCGGGATGTTGCCGGTGACAGGTCCTTCAAACATGTTTTCTTAGGAGTAGGTCTATAACGCAGGGGTGTTGTACTTTAGCGCGCCCTCACAGGTCCTTTGTGGCATTCCGGCCGTTCGGAGAAGTTTCCTCTGTAATTCGGGGTAGTGTGTTTGTTTTTGACACACCTCACAGGCGTCGCCGCTTGTTGGTGTGTTTGACACACCAACCCCTCTTCGGCACAAGTTTCCGCACGTGTCACAGTCCGTGGGCGACCTTGCAAGCGAGGCCCGCACCAGGCCCGCACCAGGGTTTTTTTCGGATGTGACTCAATTTGACCGATTTTGCCGGTCAAAAGCGAGACCTGCGCACGATGGAGCCAGTGGCCGGCGAAATCGGCCACTGCTTCGTAGTTGGTGCTGGGCCAGGGAATTTGAAGTGTACGATATGGTCGTACACTTCAGAATGAGTGACAGTCTGGACGTCATTTGCAGCATGTTGTGCGCATTTGCCGCTCCTGAGGCGCAGGACCACGAGCAGGGTGGTGCGCAGGGCGGCCACGGGGGTGGAATGGCGCCCTGGGCCGGGGAATTTGAAGTGACAGGTTTTAGCTTTCACTTGACCTGCGAATTTGAAGGAGCTTACCGTTTGAGCTCCTTCAGCAAAGTTCACCAAGACCTCTCTGAAAATGGTATGTCAGACATACCACCCCCCTAATCACGCGGATTACCACCAGGGAATTTGAAGAGGAGGATAATACCCTCCACTTCAAATTCCCTGGTGCAGGCAGGCTGGAGGCTTCTATGCTGGTGGCGCGGCCCGGGCTATGCCGGGCAGGCCGGGCTATGCCGGGCAGGTTCGCCGAAACTTTGGACAGTTGTCCCCCCACAGGACCACTGGAAAAATTTTTCGCAGTCGGCTTAGACAACCTCGACATTTTTTTGCTGGGAAGAATTCTTGGGCTCGGCAGGGCTATGCCGGGCAGGCGCGGCCGGGCTCCGATGCCGGGCAGGAGTATGTCGTAAGCCTTTCGGCCTGGAACTCGCAACAGAGCATGTCGGATTTTCTCCGACATGCCCTTGTAGGATTCCGCAACATCACTCAAATCATCGGCCGCGTCTTTCTGCGACTTCCCGGCTCGGAGCCGACGACGCCGAAGACCTCCGCGAGCTGTCGGCGCTCTCGGATGGCCTTGTTGGTCCGAGCTGCTCGTGATGCACCGGGGCATTCCTGCTGTCAGCACAGGAGTGGGGAGAGCAATCCTGTTGCCACAGCAGGATTGAAGGGACAATCCTGTGCCCACGCCAGGATTGACGGCAGGGCGTGTGAGTGGTGAAAAAACACTCTGTCAGCGATACTGCGAGGACAGCATCGCTGACGGACCTTCGGCGCTGGCCCGGTGATGGGTTTTTCGGGCAGGTTCGCCGAAACTGTCGGGTTAGACGACAGTTTCTGATTTTTTTTCCTGGGAAGAATCCCGACCTTGGCGCGGGCTCGGCAGGGCTCCGATGCCGGGCAAAACCGTGCAAAAAACATGCCGTTCCACATGTCATGCAAAAACCATGCAAAAACAAGCTGTTCCACATGTCATGCAAAAACCACGCAAAACCGTGCAAAAAAACAAGCTGTTCCACATGCAAAAACCATGCAAAAACCATGCAACATGCGCGTACGCTGGCGTCTACACCGGGCAAGTGGCGCGGCAACCCGCCGAACATCCACTCTCCCCGGGTTCCTTGCTATATGTGCTATATGTGCTATATCTCACAAGGCAAGCCACTGAACATCCACTCTCCCCGGGTTCCTTGCTATATGTGCTATATGTGCTATATCTCACAAGGCAAGCCACTGAACATCCACTCTCCCCCGGGTCCTTGCTATATGTACTATATGTGCTATATGGCCCTATATAGCATATATAGTACAGATTTCGCGCGTACAGAGTATATAGCACATATAGTACATATAGCAAGGAGCTGGGGGAGAGTGGGGGTTCAGCGGCTTGGCGTGTAAGATATAGCACATATAGCACATATAGCAAGGACCCGGGGGAGAGTGGGGGTTCAGCGGCTTGGCGTGTAAGATATAGCACATATAGCACATATAGCAAGGACGCGGGGGAGAGTGGGGGTTCAGCGGCTTGGCGCGGCTTCAATGCCGGGCAGGCGCGGCCAGGAGGCTTCTGTGCCAGGCAAGTGGCGCGGCCAGGAGGCTTCTGTGCCAGGCAAGTGGCGCGGCCAGGAGGCTTCTGTGCCAGGCAAGTGGCGTGAACACAAGTGGCACTTGTGTTGAACCTCTCTCTGTAGAGGGGGTTTTCCAAATGGCTTATATTCTACCTGAGAGGCTTCTAGCACTCGTCCGTCCAGCATTTGACCTCGTCCTGCGAAGGATTCGAAGTCTAAAACGCTGCGTGCAGGCGTGTGGCTGCAAAATAGAGACCCCTAGATATGCGCTGCAATTTGGCTCCAGGTTGCATTTCAAGCGATGTCAAGCTTTGCCAAAGGAAACCCCTTTTCCCTTTTTTTCGGGGACCCCTTTTTTTTGGACCCCTTGTTTTCTTTTTTTTTGTTTTTCTTAGCCCTGCAAAGGTTGGCTCGCTTGAAATGCAACCTGGAGCCAAATTGCAAGCATATCTAGGGGTCTCTATTTTGCAGCCACACGCCTGCACGCAGCGTTTTAGACTTCGAATCCTTCGCAGGACGAGGTCAAATGCTGGACGGACGAGTGCTAGAAGCCTCTCAGGTAGAATATGAACCATTTGGAAAACGCCCTCTACAGAGAGAGGGTGTCCCTTGCAAATGGGCGGGCTGGAGCAAGCTGCAAGTGTCCAACAACAGCGACTGCGGCTGCTGGGCAACCAAAGCGCCAGGGTCTTCCTGGAGCGGGACGGTGGGACCAGTGCGAGCTTATCATGATCAACGATAAGGCGCTGGTGCAGACGAAGAGCCTCTTGACGCAGCTGTCCTTGACCACGAGGAACCCCGGCTGCCTTGTGATCGCGGGCAGCACGGGCAACGTGCTGGGGGCCTTTACTCGACTGGCAGGGCCCTGAGGGAACGCGGTGCAAGCATGTGTGTTGTCAAGTGTTGCCCTTGGGGTTGGTGGTGGGGGTGGTGCTGGGCGCGCTGGTGATGTCTTTTGTGCGTAATGCCGCACCCAAATTTTCTGATTTTCGTTTCCAGGGTTCCCGGAGGCTGTTTTTGCCGAGCCCCAGCGGTGCTGCCAGCCCTCCCTTACTTTCTGTCGTTTTCGGATTTTCGATTTTTGCCCTTTTCGCCGGTTTGGGTTGATGCGGCGATGCCGTGATGTGGGATTCCTGTATGCCACTTCACACCTGGCAGACATGGGGATCCGTCTGGGGGCTTCGTTTTTTAAGTACTGGTTCGCCCAACGGGTTGGGGGGGCTTCCTTTTTTTTTAAGTACTGACTTGCCCAACAGTCTGGGGGGATTCGTTTTTTTTTTTTAAGTACTGGTTTGCCCAACGGGTCAGGGGGGATTCTTTTTTTTTAAGTACTGGTTCGCCCAACGGGTCTGGGAGGGGATTGGGTTTTTTTTAAGTACTGGTTCACCCAACGGGTCTGGAGGAATTCGTTTTTAAGTACTGGTTCACCCAACGGGTCTGGGAGGGGGCTGGGTTTTGTTTTGAGTACTGGTTCGCCCAACGGGTCTTGGGGGGGTTCGGGGTTTTTAAGTACTGCCTCGCCCAACCCAGGTTTCTGAGTCCCTAAGGTCCCTAGGGTCCGTAGGGTCCCTAGGGTCCCTGGACCAAGTCCCGTCCCTAAGGTTTCTGGCGTCCCTGGACCAAGTTGCACATTGACCCAAGGTCTTCAGGGTCCCTGAAATATTTGGGGTTCCTAGGGTCCCTGGGCTCTGTAGAATTTTTGGTGGCCAAAATCGTCCAGTTTGAGTGGCAAAAAAACATGCAGGGCTTGGTTCTTGCCCAGGGACCCTAGGGACTTTAGGGACCCTGGTCATGTGGGACTTGGTCCAGGGACCCTAGGGACCCTGGTCATGTGGGTCCAGGGACCCTAGGGACCTCGGGGTTTGCGTCTTGTGCTTGGGGTCTCTAAGGACGTGGTTTGGGAGGCTTCCCAAAAGAGGTGCGTTGCACCCGATTCGTTTTTTCGTACTGGTTCGCCCAACGGGTCTGGAGGGGTTTCGTTGTTGTTTTAAGTACTGGTTCGCCCAACGGGTCTGGAGGGGAGAACGGTCTGGAGGGGAGGGGTTTCGGTTTTTTTTAAGTACTGGTTCGCCCAACGGTCTGGAGAGGAGGGGTTTCGGGTCGCCCAACAGTCTGGAGGGGAGGGGTTTCGGGTTTTTTTAAGTACTGGTTCGCCCAACGGTCTGGAGAGGAGGGGTTTCGGGTCGCCCAACGGAGAGGAGGGGTTTCGTTTTTTTTTTTAAGTACTGGTTGTTGGATTTCCAAAATTCCTTATTAGGAAGCTCAATCCCACTTTTCCTTAAATGTAGCCCCAAACGGCGAACTTGGCATGTTTTGGGCCCGTTCCCGTCACTGTGGCCTTGCGTGGTTGAAGGCTGGTCGGGAGGTGGTCGGGAGGTGGTCGGAGGTGGTCGGAGGTGGTCGGGAGGTGGTCGGGAGGTGGTCGGAGGTGGTCGGAGAGTGGTCGGAAGGTGGTCGGGGTGTGGTTGGAGGTGGTCGGAGCGTGGTCGGAAGGTGGTGGGAAGGTGGCCGGAAATTGGTTGGCGGTGGTCGTTTGGAGGTTGAGCCAGGTTCTAAAGCTGTGGTACTGTTGGAGCTTCACGCATTTCCATATTTGGGTCATGCAGTGCAATTCTTCACGTGATTTGCTTTTTAAGCACGGTTTATATCCTTTCTGATCAGCAGGCCGCCCGGATAAGCCATTTGGAAATCCAACAGTACTGGTTCGCCCAACGCTCTGGAGAGGAGGGGTTTCAGGTTTTTTTAAGTACTGGTTCGCCCAACGGGTCTGGAGGGGAGGGGTTTCGGGTTTTTTTCAGTACTGGTTCGCCCAACGGGTCTGGGGGGATTCTTTTTTTAAATCCCGCCCCCACCCAAACGGAAGGTGAAAAGGTGAAAATCCCGGCCTCCCCCAAACGGAAGGTGAAAAGGTGAAAATCCTGGCCCCCAAACGGAAGGTGAAAAGGTGAAAATCCCGGCCTCCCCCCCCCCCAAACGGAAGGTGAAAAGGTGAAAATCCCGGCCCCCAAACGGAAGGTGAAAAGGTGAAAATCCCGGCCCCCAAACGGAAGGTGAAAAGGTGAAAATCCCGGCCCCCAAACGGAAGGTGAAAAGGTGAAAATCCCGGCCCTGAGGATTGTGGACTTGCGTTTGTTTGCCTCGTGATGCAGTTCTACAGCTTCACATGTTCACTTTTCACCTTCTGAGGTGCGGCCACGCGACTTCACCTTTTCACCTCCAGTTGCGGCCACGCGACTTCACCTTTTCACCTCCTGAGTTGCGGCCACACGACTTCACCTTTTCACCTCCTGAGTTGCGGCCACGCGACTTCACCTTTTCACCTCCTGAGTTGCGGCCACACGACTTCACCTTTTCACCTCCTGAGTTGCGGCCACACGACTTCACCTTTTCACCGTGCGAGTTGCGGCAACATGTTTTTACCTTTTCACCCTGCGAGTTGAGGTTGCATGACTTCACTTTCACCTTGCGAGTTGAGGTTGCATGACTTCACTTTCACCTTGCGAGTTGTGAGCCATTTTTGGTTGAGATTTTTGCCATCCATCGGGAGCGTAGCCAGTTGAGGCCGAGGCCCTGCCAGATGGGGCCCAGAAGTGTTGGTGCCAGTCCCGCCTGAGCAGGGCTTCCAGTGAGAGTCCGCCCGAAGCTGGAGAGAAGGAGGTTGCAGGCGACGAGGGCTAAGAAGGCAGTGAAGGCAGTGAGGCTGATGAAGACCTGAAGCTTTCAATCTCCTTGTCTAATGAGCCCATCGTTGTGCCAGCAGAGGCGCCCAGCTACAGATTGAGCACGTCAATTGGAGGTCTGTGCTTGCAGCTCTCCAGCTTGATGCAGTCAGGCACACCCCCTTGTTTGACAAACTGGCGAACCATAACTTGACGCCGGCCCGCCCCACGTATACTGGGAAACTTCAGAGCGGATTTGTTGCCGCGAGAGGCAAAAGCTGCCAGACGAACAGCTGTCTTCTTCATGGACCCCATCCAGGCCATAGCCCTCAAAAACCTGTCGGTTGGCGCAGTGCGCTTGAAGAACGGCTTCTTTGTCCTGGCGGTGGTTGCAAAGAAGGTTTTCTCCAGGAAGTCCTTGCCGCCTGCGCTGGCCCAGCTTGTGAACAACTTTGACACTTGCGTTGCCATGTTGGACACCAAGTTGGACCGGGAGACCTGTGCGCGGTTCCTGGCGCTTTGTGGACAGGGTTGAGCAGGCAGGACCCAATTCAGCGTATGATGGATGAGCTTTTTGCCGATGAATTCAACAAGAGTCGCCACAGTTTAGCTGTGAGAGGAGGTTTTGGTTTCAGTGCCAAATGGATAGGCAGGCTTGCAGCATTGCGCCAACGGGCAGTGCTTACAGCCATGGTTTGTGTGACCGCGCCAGATTGGCGTTGATCGCAGCCATGCTTTTTTTTGCACATCGAACCAGAGGGCGCAGCTCAACTTGCCAGCTGGAAGCTGTTCTGATTATTTGTTGACGATGCGCAGCACGAACAGTTCTTGTGAAAAACAGACGCTTTTGAGTGCGGGTGTTTCCGAGCCACTGGTCCCCCCCCTGCAAAAGCTTTTTGGGATGCGCGATGTTTTCTCCCCAGCCGCATTGCGGCTGTTCTTTTGGGGTGCCCCCTAAATGCGCGGCGTTGTACTACAAAGTTTCCGGCTGGAGAGCGTTTGTGCTTTGGCTCAAGTACTACAAAGTTTCCACGCACGCATTTGCAAGGACACCATGTCTTGCCTTCAGTTTCACGGGTCACCTCTGCGCCAGTGCACTGCCCTGGAAGCAGTTTCAGCAATCCCGGTAAAAAGAACCGCTTCGAACTTTTGTTGGTCTTGTTTGGGTTCAGCTAGGAGCAGTGCAAATGCCTTATCTATTTATCTTTGTGTACTCATATCTATTTATTTTCATACATGTATCTTTTTTAAATTTTCAAAAATTTATATTGTAAAATTCATATTTTTATATCTTTGTATCTTACCTTTCTCTTTTTTGGTCTTTATATCTTATGTGTGCCTTATGTTGGTATGTCTCCACATGGTGTTTTCTACATCCGTGTTTGTAGTCGGGAGATGCTGTTGTGGTGTTGTGGAGCAGGGGCCCATTTGGAATGTGTGTGTGTGTCTTGGCGTTTTGTGTTTTTGCATGACCCTATGATCTGGAGAATGCCAGCTGCGTGGTACCCGGCGGAGTTCTTGCAAGATCCCTTCAAGCCGAAAACGGCTGCTTGTTTTGCAGGCAGGCCAGTTTGGTATCTCGTGGCGCTGCTCGTCAGGCCTGGGTCTTGGGACACATTTTTTTCCGAAGGTTTTCGGTTTCAGGAGTCCCTTGTCGCCGCCACCCGGACTTTGCTCGAGGAGTTCCTGGGCTGAAGGAGCATGATGTCCCTCCTTGGGATGTTCTTGTTTTGCTGCGTGCCAGGACAGCATATTGGCCCAGTTCTCAGAGTTGCCCGCAGGCGCAAGCAGATTGCACTTTGGCTCTTTCAGGCAAAACAGCACCCGTTGCATGCCGGAGTCGCTCGGCGCGCCGGGGCTGCGCAAGAGGACTCCTCCGACCCGAAGCCTGTTCGCATCTTTTGCCGGTTGCCGCCAGGACAACAGGGCCAGGCCTGGGGGACACGTGCATCGGGCTTGAACGTTGGGCTTGTTGGTTGTCAGGACCGGCTCGATCTCGAGGAGGCGGCGGGCCTTCAGAGAAAGCGACGTCCCAGCTTGGCCTCGCTCAGGTGGTCGCAGAAGCCGACAGGGTGCTGGAGGACAACGGCACGGCGAAAGAGACCAAAGCCGTCTTGCGCCGCTGGAGCAGCACGGGTCGGGGTTGCAAGAGCGGTGAAAGTGTTGAGCTCAGGAAAAGCGCAGAAGATATATCCAGGGAAGTGGACCCTTTCAGGGCTGAAAGAACGAGTTGCAACAAAAACTGCGCGAGTTTGTGGAGGAGGCAGGACTGTTTGCTTCTTTTGCCAAAAGGTGAGTTCACATGTCGTGAGGCCGTCTGTTTGTGCGCGCTGCTTCGGCGTGTGAGTCTTGCTGGGCAGGACCTGCTCCTGGCGCGGCAGCAGCTGAAGCCTGCGCTCGCGCAGCAAGAAGCTGCCCAGGAGCAGAAAGTCAAAGCCGTCGCCAGATTGGAGAAGGCGGAGGAATCAGGCACCAAGGAGGAGGTGGAGAAGGCGGAGAGGAAGGTACAGGAGGCGGAGAGGAAGGTGGAGAAGGCGGAAAGGAAGGTGGAGAAGGCGGAAAGGAAGGTGGAGAGGGCGAAGAAGGAGGTCAAGGAGGCGAAGGCAAGCGGCCGGACGAAGGAGTCCGAGGCGGGCGGAGTCGGTCGCTTCCGCCGGCCGGCTGCGTTCTGGGACTCTGATCGTTGCGTGCGGTTCTGAAATTCCCCGCGCGGCCCGCACATGGTTTTGGTGGGGCTGCCCTGATCGCATCCAGAGAACCAGGAAATCCCAAGATAGCATTTTTGCAGATTGCGGCGGTTCGTGTCGTTGGCAGGCTCGGTATGGAGCCCCCATGAACGGATGGTTGCCTTTCCTTGTTGGAGGTCGGTCATTCCTGCCGGTCGACATTGATTGAGACGTGCCGTTGATCGTTGTGAGTGATTTTGCGCTTGCCCCCAGCCTGCTTTTGAAAGAGCAAGACCTGCCCGTCTGCCGGGGAGAGGGAGGGCAAACTCTGATGTCTTTGCAATCATTGGGGCCCTTGCTGCTGCAGGCACAAGTGCATTCTATGAATGTGAGCTCAACCATTCCCGGCTTTGCGTCCACTGGCAGTGTTCTTGCTCGATGTTTTGCCCGTGTTGCTGCCATTCCATCCCCTTCTGTTGTTCAATTTTCTCCGTACCTGTTCATATCTGCCTGATTTGGTGTGAGTGGTTGGTGGAGCGCAAAACTATCAAACAGTCGAGGGGGAACCCGCAAATATTGAAGAGCCTGCTGTTCCAGTCGCCTGCCTTTTGAAGAGCAAGACCTACCCTTCTGCCATGGTCGTTGCTGCTGCAGACACAATGCAATCCGAAGGTTAAATTTTGTTCCGACAGCACGAGCATGGAGGAGATTGCTAAAGTGTGCACAATGTATTTCTGCTGTGATCGCATCCACAGAACCATGAAATCCCAAGATCCCGTTTGGGCACAGCACAGCGCATTTTTTTGGGCTTCAGCTGGCTGCATTGTTGGCGCACGTGATGCGACTCACTGTGGAGCCCCACGAATGGTTGCGTCCATGGGCAATGTTCCTGCTGGATGTTTGTTGGTTTTGTTTCGGTTTTGGTATCACTTGTATTCCTTGCTTTCCTAGTGCTCGGCTTTTGCATTAAGTGCCCAATGCTTCTTTTTGATCTGTTATGAAGTGTCAGCGTCTCGCAAAAAAAAGAAACAGCGGGGAAGGAACCGCGCAAGTGTTTGAGCCAGCGGTTGTTGCAGTCGGTGTGATCTTGGCCCCCATTTGCAGGGTGCAAGACGCTTGCAACAACACCTTTCCCCCAAGCATGAGAGAACTGTTCTGTGACAGAAAGAAGTTTCTGGCTGCCTGTTTGACAATTGCAGGCAGGGACTGCTGGCCCTTAAATTCCATGTTGTTCCCCTATGACTTTGAGTATTGTCACATCTTCGAGCAGTTGAGTTGACCCTAAACAAAGGCTCCAATTTGATGCCTCTTTCCCAGGCAGATGGGCAGCAGGCTGCCATCGAGGACGGGGGGGTGGGTTTGTAGAATAGCCAAGTAGCAACCATCTAAAATGCAGCATTGTCAGCCCCAAAACCCTAGCCCAGGCCATCTTATCAACGAGCTGGACGGTGTGTCAGCCAGCGGCGATGAAGCCTACGTTGATAGGGCGCGAGGAGGCCAAGCGAGAACTCCTAGGCTATATTTGTGGCGTCAGAAACGTTACCAATTCAACCTTCTGGGAGATTGCGCCGCCCCTGGGAAAGTCCAGCGTGATGGTGACCGCTGGAGTCAAGGGCATAGGCAAGACCCGCCTCCTGCACGAGATGTGCACTACTTGGCTCAGCGAAACTGCGGCAAGGGCGGCGCTGCGAGTGGATTTCAATGGGAGCACATGGCATGGGCGCAAAGACCCAACACAAGCCTTCTCACAAGTCCTACTTCGGTACGCCGGCATGCGGCCGGATGACGCTGCATGGTGTTCAGAAGCTCTTCCATGGGAGAAGGTGATGTGGGCTTTGCGGCGCAAGCTGGGACTGGCAGACGACGCGCTTCTGTTGGTGGGTGTGGATGAGCTCATCGAGCTGGAGAAGAAGTACGGTTCCAATTCAACCAGCCTTTTCCTCTCTACAATCATGCAAGCGCAAGATGAATCCCTCCTTTCGGGACATCGTCCAGTAGTTTTTATCTGGACGGCGCTCGTCGAAAGCTACTTCAAGAAGCGATCAAGCGATTCCGGCCGCAAAGTTAGGCTGATCTCCTTGACTGGTTTGCCTCCGGAGGCCTTGAACTTGGTGCCTCAGAAAATTCGCAGAGCCTTTGAGGCTACGGCGGGCAGAAAACAGCTGTTGCGACAGATACTCGGACATCCTCGCTTGATGTTTGACGCTTTACAGGACGCCTTCTCTACATGTGGACTGCCCGAAACCACCTCTGCCTTGGTCCAATTTCGCAAGACAATGATAAGCATTGCGAAGCTTGATCATCCTGAAGCCTTGAAAAGTGACGAGGTGAGACTCTGGTTCTCACCCAGCGCGACTCTTCCGCCTGGAATGCATGACGACCTCGCCTCCCGAGGCTTAGTCCATGCCGCGCGGTTTGGCGACAAACGCAAATCAGTGTTGCACCCGCTCGTTTTGCAAAGCTGGGCTGACCGCCACCGTGAGCCCTTGGCAAACCAGATCAAGAAGATGTTTGAAGAGGATTCTGTCCTGGAGACCACGCATGAGAAGAAGTTCGAGGCCGTCATGCTTCACTTCGATGCTGCGGTGCGTTTGGCACTGGAGAAGGAAAGCTGCACGCTGGAGCAGCTCTTCCCAGGGGCGAACTTGAAGCCAGAGAGCCTGCGAGCAGTGCGTGTCATGCCGGGGTTGCAGTACTCTGGCGACTCGGTGGTGGAGCTCGATTCCTTTGACGACGTTGACGAGGTGATGAGCTCCTTAGAGTACGGCAGCATCGTGGTGTCCCAGAAGCGCACTGAGAAAGGGATTGAGTATTTGGTGCCATGGACAGTTCCACGCAAAGATCACCGACAGCTGCTTCGAAGAAGCTTGCAGCCGACAGGGCCTGGGGACAAGGACCCAAACGCCCATCTATTGATTCTTGGCGTGCAAACCAAGTATGTACAGGAGTTCGTGGGCAAGTGGCCCTCGGTGGAAGACAAGGCACAAAAAGCATTGGCTGGCCTCCGAGCCGATCCAAGGGTGCTCCAAGCCTTACCCATTTTCTACACCACTGAGATCAAAAAGGAGGGCCGGTCCCTTGACAATCCCAACGTCTATTTCAGCAAGGCAGGCCTCGCGGAGCTCCTCTTGGAGCGGGCCGGGCCCCTTCGACTGTTCTTCGAGAAGCTTGGCAGGCCTTTGCAAAACAAGCTTGCGGACTTTGGGTGAAACCTGAAGCTGCAAGCAAAGGCACAGACAGGGCTCCGCGTTGCAAAAAACGATGTGTGTGTGTGTGTGTGGCGGTTGCTGGACGCGATATTTTTTGAGGTGTTTTTCGTCTGTGTAGACTTGAGATCCAGTGCTCCTGCCGTGTGCTCCTGCCGTGTGTATTCCCCCACTGTCAGCGGTAGTTGCAACCGCATGCTGTGTGTCACAGAAAACCCTTTCTCCTGCTTTAATCGTCATCACGAGCCATAGCAGCGACAAGGGCCACGATGAGGAAATAGGGCCAGCAAACTGCAACCTGGCGCATTCGTCTCGGTTTTCAATAGTCCACGCAAAGCTGCTGGCCAGAAAGGCTTGAGGCCTGGCGAGAAGTTATTTGTCGCTCCCACGGCTGGCTTTCTTGAAGTGGTCGCTCCACCGGCCGCCTCTGCGGGCCACCCTTGTAGCCAGGTCCTTCTTCAGCGTCTGGATGCCCCGTCCACCACGGCCGTGGCGTTGCGATCCTCGGGGCGCTTCGTGCGGTGCACGGCCTCCGCCGGCAGCTCCCGTGTTTTCTCGTGTGAGGACATGCATAATTTTGCTTTCTGGTATGTGGGAACACGAAGTCTTAGACTGTGGTTTGTACCTGGCCCCCCTTTTCTTGCATCTGCCTGATGCAGGTGTAATTTTGGGTTTCGTTTTGCTTGTTGCTGCTTGAAGCTACTATGCTGCACGAGGACTCTCTGTTTAGTCGACCGGTGATTATGCTTAAGGCGACACAGGGAAAAACAACTTGGGATTTTTGGTTCCCTCGTCTTTTAATCTTCAAGCCTTCGGGGGACATGTTCTCAAGGGTTTGATTCCTTTTTAAAAGCCCCACCCACCCCCCTGTCGCGTCACTTAGGTTAACCCTCGGTGACCCGCCCAGGCATGCTGCAATCACATCCGCAAGTCATGCAGGATTCGCTTCAGGATTCCAGAAGATGGCCACATGCATATCGGACAGGCCACTTACTGCGGCGTGCCCTCAGCTGCCATTACTCATAGGCAACAATGCACGCGTTGCATGTGCCGCAACTGCATACCTCTCCTTTGTTTCGCACCCGGGCAAGTTTGCAGTACGCGTGTTGACCGAGAGGTGTCGTTGCCCCTTTTGAAATACATGTTCTCCCTTTTGGCTTAAAGCAGTGAACAGGATTCAATCAAACCAGAAGTCCTTGCGACCGCGAAACGCACCTGAATTGATGTTTGAACAGCAGTTCGGACCAAGGGTTGGGTGACTTAACCTCTTGGTTTAAACCAGGTTTGTTTTTTACAAAACTCCTGTTTGGCTCCGTCTGCAGGAATCAAGGGTCTAATTTGGCAAAATCGCCAATGGACACTTTCGGACGTAATGTGCACCCAGAACATGCAACGGGCTTCGAGGTAGGGCAGGATTCTAGGGGTATTTTGTGCACCTTCAGGTTGACGCACCTCTTTGAGCTTTTCGCGCAACAGCTCTCGTAAGACTTCCTGCGGCAAGATCGGCCAAGACTCTGCATGTGGAGACAATAGCACAGGTTTGCCTAACATAGACGCAGATGCGACGTGAGACACCCAGACGCGGTTGCGCTCCATCTGAAGTTGTGAGGGCGGGGGGCAAATTGCTATGTTAGTTGAAAGAAAACCGCACGCTTTGGCAGGTGCCGCTCTTACAATACTAGAAGTGGGGCATCTGTTTGAGTTGGGCTTGTTTGACACGTCGTATCCTTTTGAAATTAATTCAATATGTAATTGGGGACGTTTAACGGATGTTGCGTCCATCTGGCTCAAATTATGTATCGCCGCACATTTCCTCAGATTGACTTTGCACTCATTTCGGGTTGTTTCTTTCAACGTCTTAGTTTCTTCAATGGGAGCCTTGCTAAATTTGGCGTGACCGAAGAGTTGGCATCGCTTGACGACTCGCATTTCCATTTGCAATTCTGTAGTTATCCCGAAGAAGGCCATGGATAAAGTTTTGGAATGGAATACTAAAGTCTTACGTACTAGAGCAACTGGACACAACTGGCCCTCCTGGCAATCATTTTCCCAGCATTTCTCTGACAAATGCCTTAATTGCTTTAAACCTGTTGCCGTCAATACGTTTTGGTCAAGCGTTCGAAACCAAACAGCGCTTGTATAGTTGCATGTTGCAGGCTGAAAACGTTGAGCAAATGATTTGGGTTGTCATTTGTTCGCCGTTAATGTGAGCGGAACGTGTATGATCGCCCTTCGAAGCTTGTTTAGACAGTTGCAAGTGTTACGAAATCTTGAAGATTATGCCGATCACATGGATAACATGTTTCATCAATTGTATTGTGGCAACGCACGAAAACGCAACTATGTCCTAGCACCGCGTTCATTCAAAGACATGGTTAATTTTTGACGGTTGGTTGCTGGTGATGTTTTCGCTGCTGTATCGGCTGCAGGCTTTGTTGCCGCATCTAAGTTGAGATGATCAAGATATTGTTGCTTCTCGGCCGGAAAGCTGTGCCAACCAACATGCTTCCGAATTGCCGCTGGAAGAGGCTATTTTTCATTGGCCGGCCGTGGTCCATTAAGTGATTGATGTTGTCCCTGGAACACATAGAGGCAGAATATGGCACTGCAGAACAAAGGTTGAGCATTCCGGCCTTTGCGATAAGACCTCCATTCGCCATGCCCACACCATGTACGAAATCCTTCGAGCAAATCCTCAGCAGGGACCGAGGGGACGGTGGTTGACGACCCAATCTCTTCCCTTGTACCAGTGTTTGGCAGGCGAGTTTAATCTTCCCCGTTCGCAACCAAAAAGACGACTCAAATACAGAATTACTGAGTGGGATATGGGGAAATATGGATGTATCCAAACATAGAGGACCCACAAGGCCGGCCCCACCTTGGATCTCTCATGCGGGGTTTTGGAATAACCTGGGTCAGACCTAAGCTTTGCTTAGAGGACAGTGACCCTCCAGTCCATTTGCATTTAGGTCAAATGGGTACCTCTTTGCTAAGTGGGATCCTTTCAGCTTTCAGCTCATTGTCCAACCATGAAGTGTGACAACCCTTTTACAAAAGATGTGCCACTTTGACATCTTCGTAAGCATGCCCATTCTTCACCGGGATGTCGCCTTTGAAACTGTACAGAGGCTTTTTGTTTGCAGCCACCTTTTGGGTACGTAAATGGAGACCCTTTTGCAGATATCCATTATTTTGTATTGTCCACCAATCTGTTTTGTTGGGGGTTCCCCGATGAAAACCCATATCCACCAGGTGTTGCTTGAATTCAGGGTCGACATGGACATTTTCCGGGCGTCCCTTAAAGGCCACTGTTGGCCTGAGTCCCTGGAGGCTCGAACAACTCACATTGCGGCTTCCTCGTGATTCTGACCAATAAGGCTGTCCTTCCATTTTAGCGAGGATCCAAAATCACTTGTCGGGCCAACCCCCTGCAAGGCAACCCCTGCGAATAACACAACACCCCCTCTGACTAATCAACTCACCAGCCCTATGAACCTCCTACTTTGCTATCGAAGAACCCTCAAGAACTGGTCCCCTGATGCTCCACGTGAGGAGCTACAGCGCCTTGAGACAGTGCTACGGGCGGCCCACGCGCCATCGCCGCAGAGGCCGAACGCGCATCGAGGCGCGCTCATTGGACTGCACCGCGCCTGGGGCAGTCCTTTGGTCCTCCGTGGTTGTGGTTGGGGCGTCCGTTTTTTTTTTTGGGCGGGGGGGGGGGGTTCACCGTGTTTCTCTTTGAGCGTACCTTTCTTTGTCTTCTAGGGAGACCACCTAGACCAGGCGCAGGCTTCTGCGCAGCTGAGCGGGAGGAGCTGCTTGGCTGGAAGGTGGCAGTTTTGGGCACGGAGCGGCTTTTGCTGCCGCGTGCTTATGCCTCGCCCACCTTTTGGGATTCGGAGCAGTCTTTTTTGTTTTTAAACATATTATTTTATGTGTGTGTGCTTTGTCGCTTTTACTGTTCTTTGTTGTTTGTACTGTTCTTCTCTTCCGCCCTTGACGCGGGACTGCAGTGGGATGCGCAATGAAGTGGCAGAATGTACCTGCGACCTTCCGGACCCACTGATTGCAATGTGTACGGGCTGGAGGATTGGAAAGGAAAGCTGGGCATGTTTTGCAAGGTTTGTGCTTCATAGCGCACCCCTCAGCATAGCCTTGAATGAAAGCTCACATGGAACTCCAACATAAATGGAGCTCCAAAGGCGCTTGAGGAACTGCGTGGGCTTTCCAGAGACTGTTGCAATATGGCAACAGAAAATGGCTCCTGAAACCGGGATCACGGCAGGCTTAACTGCTTAGGGTCGCGAGGGAACGCCATGAACCAAGGCCTTGACCATAGCTGCAAGCTGCACAAGCTGCACAGAAATCTATTTCCGCAACAAACCAGCACTTTATGTGCCCTTCGCGAGAGGCTTTCAGGGGCAAGTGATCAGTGCTTTTGCCCACACGCCAGCCTGCTGGATCTGCTTCCACCCCACTGCACCCCAGTCCCTGCGTGGCCTTGGAGAGCCATCAGCCGATCTTCCACGGAGGTCCAACGAGGTTCTGGCGTACACTTTCGACAGTCCCCGCCTGCCGGACTTGGACGTGGGGCGCTCAGTGTGGCTTTGGGCTCAACCGGGGCTCATTTCGTTTGGTTCAGCGTCCTCTCCGGATGCCAGATAATGCATTAGGACGCATGTGGATTACTAACTCCTTTACATATAGTACCTGAATGCGGATGCCGGAACAGTTTTTCTTCTCAGTGCGGGCTGGAAGTCACAGCTGGTGGCCTGGTTTGGTGGATCTCCAACAGCGCAACATGGGCTGTGCCATGTGTAGGAAGGCTTGATAACACAAAGGCTCCCATGGACCCGTTGAAGGACATTTGCCTTTGGAACATATGGAATTATGATAAAATTCCCACTAGGCCCTTCGATGGCCTTGAAAGGACCATCCAAACAATACCCATCCAGAGGAAGCCTATCCGTAGGAAGCCAAAACACAACATGGCATTTGAGGAGTGCCTCCTCATCTTGACCGGCATCCAAAACAGTTCGTTGGTTCACAGACATGCTCCGAGGTATCAGATCGGTGGCTGGATTTGAGCATCAAACTTCTGGAGCAGGCCATTCGGAAGACAGAGGTCGCCTGCTTTGGTGAATGTTGTGTCTTCAAAGCTGGTTGGTGGACATAACTTATCTCACACACACACACAATCCCTCCGTGAATGATGTCCACCAAGAGGTCCGCAGTCAAGAGTTACACCCACAGGAAGCCTCACAAATGGGTACAAGCTCAAAGCGACACACGTTTCCGCCAAAGCAACCCTAGAGCCATGCATATTGAGAGTACCTGGCTTGCATTAGGTGCTGGTTCTGGCTCTGCTTTTTCCCATCGGCAACCGACCTGCGTGAGTTTTTCTGTTTGCCGGCTTTTTATACCTATGCTGCCTAGATTCAGAGCTTACACTGTTCCCATACAAGCAAATCGCTTTGGGAAGGCTCTGTTTTGCCAGAAAGCCTTTCTTTCCACGCGAGAGACGTACGCATCCTTATTGGAGCCATAGCAAGGAGCCCAACCTCGATGACGAGTGATTAGTGACAGGGCAACTCAGATCCTTCAAGGGCCACGGTACGGCTCTGAAGTGCCGGTCCAATGCTAGGGCACGCAAGAGACGCGTCACGCTTCTCGCTTGATTTGGCTGGCTGAATGAAGTACCCGTGCAATTGCCCCAGAGAGCTTAACCCTTTGGCCGACCAGGCCTGCCCGTGAGGCAGGTTGCAATTCAAAAGAGCACATCACCACACTCAAAGCCCCAAAATGCATCAGTCATGATCTGTGGCAACAGATTTACAACAGATTTGCGTTCTTTGCTTTCGCTTGGTGCCACCCAAACCCGTGGGAAAGCTCTCCGAGGGAAGCATTCTTTGCTGGGCCGAGGCCAAAATTCGGAGAGCCAAGCACACATGTGGGGGGTAGAACGATTTCTTTGACCCGTTGGTTTTAGCTACTTGGACCAGATGTTTTGTGGGATCGCCTTCCCCTTTTTGGAACATGTGGGTCGCCATGTCAGGACAGCGTGGAGAGTTCAGAGGCGACCGAGGAGCGAGGGTGCTTGGGGCTGAGGAACTTGTTGGGGTCCCAGCATTGATAAACCGCTTGCGAATCCATATGGTGGTGTTCCCTCCAGAAGTGAAGGACTTCCTCGATAGCACACCTTGCTATCAATCAACCGGGGGTTTTATTGCTCCCGGTTTGCCATTGCTGGGCTGGTGATCTTTCTTTGGCGTCTCTTGCCTCTTGCCGGGACGTTGCAAGCGGAAAACCCATTCTTTGTAATCATGTGTTTGCGGTGCATCATGCAATGGCCAGCCTGGCGGTTTGCCTGATACCAGCATGCTATAAGCGGAAACAGGTGCATCACAGGGTTTGGACCTTGAAGCTTAAAGCTGCTGCTGCTGCTGCTGCTGCTGCTGCTGCTGCTGCTGCACTGACATCAATTCGGACTCAAGGCATCTCAAGGGTGCCAAGAACAAACGCAACCCCGCCTTCCGTCTGAGGATCAGAACACACTTACGACACATTGGCACAGTTTGCCTCTCTCTCGAGACCCGCACAGCATGCTGAACCGACACCCATCAACAGTCCCCCTCTCCTGTTCAGGTGTTTTTTTGTTTTTTTTTTTTTCCAGGGTTGAACAGCAGCTGAGTCAAGTTGCAGCTGCACGCAACGAATAATGCAACAAATACTCCCCCACGGCCAAAAAAGGGGGGGCCAGTTTCCGTTTGGTCCTTTTTTGCAGCAGCCCTCATTCTCCAGCACGTCTAACAGCATGCATGTATACTCCTGTAACAGCCTGTGACATGGACTTGTGGTATGGGTTTGACATTTCTTTTGTGTTGCTTTGGTGAACGATTGAGCTTGCACCCAGCATTGTATATTTTTGAGAATGTATTAAAGCTCTCCCCCTAGATTGGTTGGTTCAATGCTACTTGCGCTTAAAGAGAAACACGTAACAAGTGATGACTAATGATATTCATGTTTTATGATGATGTTACTCAGAATGCCAGGCCCCTAGTATCTCATGTATTTCGCTTCGATTGTGCGGCCACATCTGTGGAGAGTTTGTTTCAGCCATCCAGGCATCGACTGCATGACCATTGTTTTTTTTCAAAGTCCTCAGGCATCAGCCTGCCCCAAATCTCAGGAAAGTTTTTTTCCCCTGCTTTGTCTGGGATTGAGACATCACCTCTTTGCCAACTTGAATGATATTCTGCACAACAAGAGCAATTGATTCTTCCTAGTGTTTTGGAGTCTCGCTCAATCCAATACAGACCTGCTTCTCGGGCGAGTTCCAGCGGAGGAGTGGGGAGCTGGCGATCTGCAGCTCCGGGGCGCCTGGACGCGGTCTTGGCAGGCCTTCGCCTTTGGCTGGGAAGGGGAGGTGTCGCTTGGTGGGTTTTTTGTTGGACGCCGTACTGTCGGGTTGCATTTTTTGTTGTTGTCTCTGGCCACTTGACAGCCAAAGCTTCCTCTGTGGAATTTGGCTGAAACCGCAGTGCAGGGGAGCTAGCAACAAGCACATGCCAGACATCCAGGCTCGTTGCTCATTGAACTGCAGCGGCATGGCTTGGGTGTTTTCTCCGCTGCCTCTCAGTTGCAGCAGCACCAGGGTTTCCATGCAACGTCCCTTGCACGCATCATCCATGTCCTTTGAACTGTCCGTTTGGCCGGGATTCCACTACAGCTTGAATCTATGCTTCTTTTGCATTTCCCTTTTGTGTGATTTGAAACTTCCCAGGTTCCTTTTCCGCGGTGCGTTTTTGTTCTCCCCACAAGTCCATCCATCCCATCGCCAAACGCGAAAGCATCGCCAGGAGGTGTCAACGATGAACCGCAGCAAGAGCTTCCGCGTCACCAAGCGCTACCCGGATCGCAAGACTCGCATGGGCCAGCCGACGCATGGCCAGCAAATTCTAGAAAAGCTGGGTGGTGGGCTTGCTGCACGGAATCAACATTTTCTGCTTGGGGTCGGGGGGTTGGGGGGGTGCGGGGTGGGATTGCAAGAACAACAATAGCATCTACAAAAACCTCAATGTAGGGTACTTGTTTTCTGGGGGCTTTGAGACAATTGACAAGCATGATGAGTGCCAAAAACTGGACACACATATGCGAGTGTCGTTTTTTAGGCGACCCCAAGAAGGTGGGTTTTCCTTTTGGCTCCCAAAATCAAACCACACACACACACATAGGTGTACCCTCAAAAAGACATCCCTTCATATGAGTGTGCTTTCCACTAGTAAATTTTGGATCCTGCAGTCGCCATATGACAGTCCTTCCTATCTTTGGATGGTTCGACCATCGCCTTGAAATCGCCTTGTGGGTTGCAATCTTAGGCGATTTTCTTGGGGTGATGTAAGGTGGAAATATGGCGAGCCCTGAAAATCGGGGCTGGGAGTGTTCAAAACCGTTGGGATTGACATGGGGCCCATGTGGGCGGTTTTGGGTTTAACTTTTTTGTGTGGAGACGCATTGCCCTCAAAATTATTGTGTAGTGGTTTGCAGGGATTCCAGGTCCACTTCGATTCTGCACTAGGAGCGGTTTGGAGGATGCCAGTGGGTTTGTCCCAAAGGAGAATCCGATTTCCCGCGTCTTCTTGGAAGTAGTTGAACCCACCCTGCAGCGTCCCAAGAAACCAATCCAGAGGGCCAAGCCAACCTTAACGAACCGTAAACCCAGACCCGTAAACCAGCCAACCTGAAACCCGAGCCCATGTTGCTCCAACTCTGTCCCAAGCCGACATAGAGTGGGGGGTTTTCCCCATGCGACAGGAGCGCGAGCTTCCGCGACGAGACCTTCCTGGGCCGTTTGGTTCTGGAGCCCAGGAGCCGGCTGCAGATGGTGTGGTCCCTGCTGGGCTCCCTGCTTATCGGCTGGGCAGCTCGGAAAGAAACACAGCGGGGGAGAAACATGGACGTGGGCGTGTCTCTTTTTTATTTTTAAGGGGAGGGGGGGGGGGGTGTTGTTTTGATTGGTTCTCAAGGGAAGCCAACAGGAAACCGACCACAGTTGGCTCAAAAGAACCACAAGAGCAATGCGGGCTTGAGCAAATGATGCTGGGGCTGCACAAAGTGATTGCATCCAGCTGCGAGAGCCGGCCAACGAGGTGGCTGGAATGAGCTGGAATGAGTGTGACGGGCTGGGGCTGAGGCCCGAGCCTTGAGTTTGTTGCCTTAGCTCCCTGAGCCCGGAGCTTGAACTGGATGGGCCGCGGTTGGGCTGTGAAGGGCGGAGCTGGAGGGCTGGGATGACTTGAGCCCAATTGCCTGCTGACTTGAGCGCCTCTTTGGGCTTCAAATAGCAGTGGTGCACACGGCCAAGGCCGGGGGTCCGGAATGTCTCTTGAAAAAGGGTGAGCTTGTAAGGCGCGAGGACCGCGTGGCCCACATATGGAGTATGGCTCGTGGACAGCTCCCATGTGGATGATGTCCACCAAAGAGTGCCCAACTAGATGTCACACCTGTGAAACAAAAAAGTTCTCTTGATTTCAATGTCGTTCCAAGCTTCTTGTGATTTGAACAGGAATATTTTCCTTGAGAGCATTGAATGTCTCGCTCGATTTGTAAAAAACCAAACTATTTAATCATTATGTATTTTTATAACCATGCCATCATCCATGTGTACTTTTACGACATACATACCCGGCGTAGAACTAGTAGTAAGATTCAGTTCAGTTTGAGTTGCGTGTACATGTCGAGTCACTGATAGCAGTTGGCAGTTGAGACTATAAACCTCTAGCCCCAAAGAAGGCAACCCCAGATTTTGCGAAGAGAAGGGCTTCTCGTATTTCTTCGTTTGGATGATGAAGCATCACCTTTTAGGTTCCTTTTTTTGGCGGCATACAGTAATGTGTAAAGGGGACTTGCAACAAGTACAAGGCTGCCCAAAAATGGGCAGGACTGGCCAAGCTGAAATCGAGTGCGACCGGACCGAATTCGGTGGACACCCTGTTTGTATGACCTGCTACGAGCACACTTTAGAGATCTTTACTTTACAGATGCGAGATGGTTAAGGCGACTAGTATAGATGCTGGGGTGCATAGCCGTAGTGGATCTGGAACAGCCGAATGCTGGTTCCGGAATTATGAGGGGTCCCTCAATACTGCACCTTCGGTTTGGGACACAGGTAGGCACTCCTGCGCTGAGTGGAGTCGCCAAGTTGATCAGTGGGAGCTTCTTCCATGCAGTTGGGCAAATCAAACAAGCGCCATGATCAAGGTCCCCTGCTCGAAAGCTCCTTAGGTTTGGATTGCGAACTACAACAACTTTCCTAGAGTGCATGCAGGCACACAGCAATGAACCAGCAAAGAGGGCAGGGAATGTGGGCGTGATGGTTTCGTTCATTTGTAAGGGGTTGCTGAGGCGGGCATTGCTACGTTTTCCTTCATGTTTCCCTTTCGGGCACCAGATGGTGGAAGCTCTTCAGATTTCCGTTTGGTTTTCCCATCGAGCATGAACTGTTACCTTTCTCTCTTTCGCAGGGTCAAATCAAGTTTGGGTCTGCGCGTGAGGACATGGTGATGGTGCCGCTGGAGCTGTTCAACTTGGGTGACAGCACCATGGACTTCTTGACGCTCATGAGCAGGAGCGATCGATGTGCGGGCTCGGATCAGAAGAGAAAGAATCCATTTTTGCACAACTTTGGAGGAGACACAGAACGAAGGGCGTTTGGGGGATGCCTGAATCATTGCCCTTGGATGGAATCCGTTTTGATTTGGAGGAAACACAGGCTTCTCCCCACTAATCAGGGGACAGCACATTTGCTCACCCCTCGAACCCGGAGTTAATTTCAGGCCGAGTTTGGCAAGTCAAGGGGATGCATTTGGTGGGGGGCATGCATCGAACAGATCGAGTTTCAAATGCTTGGCAAAAGGATAATAATCTACACCTAAATGTATAGTGAGGCTGGGGAACCGCTATGGTTTGGCCCCCGTTTGTCCCCCGTTTGTCCCCCGTTTGTCCTTGAAACCAAAGAGGAAGGCAGCCAGTCCGCCAACCAGCGGGAACCTGATTTCGGGTGAGGGTGGATCAACGGGAAATGCGGAGAAGGGCCGAAAAGCGCCGGCCTGGGGCATGGCAAGGAGAAGCAGAGGAATGTGCATCGGAACGAAGTTGTCTTCAACTGGGATTCGAACCCCCACTGGGTTTCCCTTCTCAAAAATATATCCCGTGTTTTAGAAAAGCTACAAAGCACAGTTGAGCCTATTGTCCAGCCAGGAAGACTGGTTTGCTTCTTGTTTAGCACTTGACTTGATTCTAGTTTTCATCATTTGCCTGACATGCAAGTGCCCGAAGTCGATTTTTGTTTTTGGTGAGGATCTCTTTCGGCTTTTGGATCTTGGACATGTTCTCCAACTTCTTCTTCGGGCAGGAGGTCATGGGGCGGCAGGAGCTCAGGATGCTCAAGCTGGGCAAGATGTACTTCAGCCCCCCGCATAGCTCAGGATGTCAGGGTCTGGACGGCGGGAGGGGAGGGGAGGGGAGGGGAGGGGAGGGGAGGG
>CAUJNA010002476.1:0-30000 GCA_963377175.1 Effrenium voratum | reverse complement strand
AGGAAATCATGGTGGACCCCGGAAATTTGCCGCGTCCAATTCGCAACCAGCCGGCGTCTGCACCCGGCCTGAACCCACTCCAGGTCAATGGAGCGCGCTCCTATGGCCTCCCCCATCTTGATGCCGTCACCTGTGAACGTAAAACCAACCCTTTGGCACAAAGAAATGTACCAAAATGGCACCTTGGCAAATGAAACCAAATACTAAAACCTGCGTGACCACTGCTTTTGCATTTTGAGCCACACCCATTTGTTTAATGTCAACCAAAAATCGGTCTATGTTAAAGAGTTCACGTCAAAAGTGTTGTCCAATCTGAACTAGACTAGCTTCATGAAGATAGAAACGGGAACCTTGTTCCAGCATTCTCCAACCACTGCCATTTCTCACCAAAGCCCTGTCCCTGGAGGATTGGGTGCCCTTCTTCATGTCTTTTGCACCCGCCATCCACCAGAGCATATCTATTCTGAATCGATTCTTCGTTATGCCATCGAACACCAGCTGTTGATATAAGGGGAAATCAGGTTTTCCAGCACGCGAGAAAAGCGGAGATCTCGATTCTCACTTGATTGAGGCCTTTTTTCTGGGTTGCTCAAAATGGGGTGACCAGCTGATGAAGGGCGAACAAGATCGGACAGCAGAAGCTCGCTGTTCGCCATGTGCTCAACAGGGGCACCCTGGGCACCCAGGGCTCCGTGTGCACGGCCTGTGGTGTGGTCCCCGTTGGTGGTGGGCAGCGCCAGCAGATCCGGGCGATACTTGGCCAGCAGCGAGTCCTAAGGCACGGCGCCATGGCGCATTCGCATCCCCGGTGGAGTGACCCTCGTCTCAGATGGGTCCGGCAAATAGGTCTCCCCCGGGTTGGGGATTTTTGTGGGATTCCCTGGCAGTGCAAGGCGCAAAGAGGAGGAGATGCGGTTTGAACAAACTCTTCATGTGTGACGTTGCGACCAGTGGAGTCGCTGGCACGGCCACCATCTGCCCCAGTCCTCGGTGAAATCAGCGCCGAAGCCACCCGTGGCGAGGATCACTGGGCCCTCCTCGGTGAAGTCCTTGCCTGGTGCCCACCAGCTTCTGCTAAACTCCACTCGGCGTGATTTGTTTGGCTAGATTTGGAGGTTGCCTGAACGTAAATGCCCAGCCCGATGTCACAACCAGGCCACCTGATACACCCCCTGCGCTTTCTGTCTTAAAACTATATTATTCATGTAGCGCAGCGCGTCCCCTTCTGAAATATTATTAGGCAGTCCAACTTTCCTCTCTCCTGATCGGTCCTCTTCAGCGCTCATCCAAGTGAAGGTCTCCCCTTTCTGGGCCCAAATCGTTGAGAACGGCAAGTACCAAGTACGGAATCTAAGCAGCAGAAATGCGGTGCATGTGTTTGGATTGTTTATTGGCTTAGTAGTGGTGTTGCCGTTGCGCTGGCTTCAAATCGGCTATTCTAGATTAAGTATTCACTCACGCACTAGGAAGAAGATATTAGCATCATGCCGCTTATCTCGCAAAGGCAGGGCAAGCTTTGCAAGCAACGCTCTGCGCGAGTCCTCTGTCGCCACCCCCACTGTAGGTAGTTCTCAATGGTCATATTAACGCAGTCCTCTATTGAGCGTTTTGATTCGAGTGTGTGCTGAAGTTGCAAGGCAGCTGTTGAAGGAAGTCCACTGCGGCAATAGCTCCAGGACCTCTGCAGGTTTGTATCAAAACCTCAGGCAGTTAAGTCCGTGAGCGAGAACTCCTCGCTCAGCCAAATATTTGGGACAAAGAAAGCAAAACTGCGCCAATAAATTGATTGCAGATGTGCAACGTACCAAACAAAGATTGCTCAACTCGCCCGCTGCTGAGGCCTATAAACAATCGCACAACGTTCAGACCTTGACGACAGAGAGCCTGAGCAGCTTGCTTGCATGAAAAAAGGCAAATTGCCCCAGCGCGCTTGCTTGTAGAATCAAAGGCAACCAAAGCACACTTAACGTATGCCTTGTCCATATTCGTTGTCTTTGCAGTCCTTTCCTGTTCCTTTCATCGGCCATTCGCGATGCAGGGCTTTCCTTTCGCAGCAGGATCGACCTTTGCATAACTTAAGATTGGCAATTTGGAACATTTGCAGGTCTCACCTTCATATCCCCCCTCCATTCCAACTCCCCAATCCCCCGCCCGTGTGCCTTTCTTCTCGTAGGTGATGCCGCAGACGGCTCCCCCCTTGGTGAGAAGCTGCTTGGCCTTGGCCTAACACCGACATCCAAAAAAGGACCGAAGCGCCGGTGGCCAAAGGAAAGGGAAGGAGAGCCAACAGAAACGGCTCCGAGAGTGAGGCCCAAAGGTGCGGCCCCAGGACTTCAGGAAACGGTGGAACAGTTTTGGGACCTGATGAAGTACTCATACTGGGGCAAAGCCATTTCAAGCTCAAGCCAAAGCTGAAAAATGCCTGGTGGGTGGTCTCCAGAATTGCTCTCTTGCCAGTCACCCAGTCCGTATACCCCGAATGGCCTTTCACCGCTGGGTACAAATGTTGATAGTTACTTGCTGGTGGACACCATAGATTGTCGGAATTGATTCATGTCCACCATGGCCTGCCCACAGCGAGACTGTCCCTCAAAGGCCTTGTTGATGATCCGCGCCAAGTCGGACCGCTCCGAGATCTTCTCCACCATCTGAATCAGCGCATACGTGATGGTCATGCCTGGCAACAGACGCAGCTGGCGCGCAAGCGATTTCTCACATGCCATAAAAGTCCTCCACCAATTGTTCCTTGTCAGAAACCGGGGCCTCCAGCTGGCCGATCTGGGTATGTCACGCCAGAATAAACAAACCATAAAACCCTCACGTTGATTCGGGTATGAACTTTCACGGGTGGCAACCTTTGGTGGAGTCCTGCTTACGTTCGGATTGATGACCATCCTGTTTTTAGTTTATCCCAACCATCAAGATTCGGTGCCATCCGCACTCCAAAAACAGTACGGTGTTCCTCCCTTCAAACTCAAGAAAACCACAGGTTACCTTTGCAAAACTACAAAGGTAAAGGTAGTGTGCCAACTTTCTGGAGTTAACGTTCAAGGCGATCTACTAGTTTTCATGTTTGGCTCTTGATTGTGCCAACTCCACACGCCACCGAATTCCCGCCCTGTGGCCCTGCCTGGGAAGCGCTCCTTGCCGCGGTGCGTGCGGGGCGCGGAGTGCCCGCCCAGGCGGGCCAACAAAGACCTGCCAAAGAGCAACTTGGGTGTGCCGTTTGGTTGAGGGTACCCAAAGCTTTTGGGGTTGACAATTTCTGGGGTCCATCCCTCTCGAAAACGACACCCCTGAGTTCATGGGTGCTGTTGACCCTTGAGAGGCCAATCAATCCACAATTCATACGCAACAAATCGCAGCGGAACGCGCCGTGTCGAGAAACTTACCATAGCCGCAGCTGAGATCTGGGCATGTCCAAGTCGAACTTGTCCACCAACCAGTCAACATCAGGTCCGCTGTTGCCACAAAGCACCTAAGCCAGACTCAGAGCTGATGCCCCACTAGTGAAATGACAGCTGACGGCTGTTCCAGCTGGTGCATGGCTCATGTCGGCCAAAGCGAATGTTCTGTTGGGACCTGGCAAGCATGGTGCCGGGAAGAAGGTTTTTTTTTTTTTTTTCATACTTCCCCCCTCTCTTCCCCTCTCTCTTCCCACTTCCCCCCTACTTCCCCCCGGTCAGTATTTCCCCAATTCCCCCCACAAACCAAAAAAAAAAAAAAACATCCCACTTACATCCCCACATCCACATCCCCCTGAGATTTCTCAATGCAAATCCCAAATCCATCGATCCAATCCCGGCATTCGGCGTGCAGCATTCGAATCGCTTATATAGCCGAAGGCCTTCACCGGGGTCCTTTGGACCCATTTTCTGGGGCCAGCTTCGCATACCTGGAGTCTTCATGACCCGTTCAACATATTCAAGGGGTCATAACTCATTTATTTGAGGGTGATGACTCCAGGTACCAAGAGGAATGTGTTTTCAAAGTCCCATTTCGTCGGTTTAGGTTTCCCAAACGGATGGCCTTCACCAACTCCGGCTTCTTGGCGCCGCCCTTCAGCGTGTCGGAGGTGAAGAGCGCAACGGTGTCCTCCACCTTCTTCTCCTCTGGAAAAAGCTGGCGGTGTTTGGGGGATGGGCTAACCTTTGGTTGTTGGTGGGCACTGGTAGCCCTGGTTCTTGAGGGTAAATGGGAAACTAAACCAAAACCACTTGGATTGAAGTTGACCGAATTGGCTGAAGCGTCCAAGGATTCCTCACCGATCCGCTTTTTCTTGGTATGTGGTCAAACTAGGCCCGAAATAGTGTGGTTTCTTTTTGTTCACGTCCCCAGGGTCGCGAATTAACCGGCTTTAGGTAGGAAATCAAAGAGATTGTTTTCCCTTTTTTGGGGGGGAATCCCTGAGAACCTAGGATGAACCGGCAAATCGATGAACTGGAAGGGGATCACACGAAACCACAGGGGGGATGATTGGGGTCATTCCCTCATCTGCTGAGAACCAGCAAGTCACTCCCGAAGGGTGGGGCCCTTTTTTCGGGGTGGACTTGTGTTTGTTGGCTTCTTGTTTTAGGTCACTCTTTTTTGGAGCCAGTGCGTTTCTTCTGATTGTTGTCTCTGTTTTGGGCAGGGGAGGGGGGATCTGTGTGTGTGTGCACTTTGCTTGTTCGAAGACTGCCTCTTCTGCCCGAGGTACAACACGTTTGGAGCTTTCCTTGTAGGAGAGTTACATGTTCATTCAAACTGTGGATTGAAACCCAAGGCCAAGAAGCAAGCTACGTGGCTCCGGAAGTGGGTCAGAAACAGAAACAGCACGCCTTTTCTTAGGGCCTGAAAACGTGGTCCCGGATTTACGTCTGGGATTCCTGCCCTTACAAGCTCAAATCATCTGTAATTGGGCACCGATTGATGCAGATCATTGAGGTGGTGATGCTGTCACGTCCACCAACCATTTAGGAGCGTATTCCTCTATTCATCTTCACAGCCATATGGATTGACACCGCAAACTTCAAAAGTTGTGGCTTTGCCTCTTGCTTCCCTTTGAACCAACCTCAAAAGGGGCACCAACTCCAGCAACCATCTGCGTCTGAAGCGCCTTCTGCGTCTTGGTCTCAGCCCCGCTGATGCCGCTCGTGGCCTTGGCTGACAACAATCCCACTGCTTCATTGTCATGGTCCCTGTGACCCTGTCGATGCTCCGCAAACTAGTGTCTTTTTGGTTTTGAGGCTGTTCAAAGAGAAACCACCAGAAACCAGCCATTGGTATTGGGGGACCTGTTGGTCCAGGACTGGGATCAGCTTCCGCTCCGACCGCGCCTTGGTGGAGTTGCCGCCGCAGAAGGCGGACTTGTCCACAAGCACCACCTCTCGATAAACGGCCCAACACTGTTAACACGATGAAGAATCTTCCCGCAAAAGTTGCACTTGGTTTCCCTTGCAAAGCCACCGCCAACCAAAGTACAAACTCCCAGGGAAGCAGACACATGATGGGGTCCACACCGCATCTCCCGCCCGAAACCAGGCCTTGCCACCACATTCCAACACGGTGTTGGCAGCAGACACGCCTGCTAGGCCGCCACCCACGACCTCACTTGGTTCAGATCAACACACAGCCGCGGAATCCGCAGCATAAAAGGAAGCCGGGTCGGAAGCAGGTGGATCCGACTTGCGGGCCCTGGGAAGAACAATGGCATTGTCTGAAACAAGGCAGCAAAGCCAGAATAGCCAGAGTCCCTTTCATGTACATGCGCTTGTGTTTGTTTGAGGGCATCCCTTTTAGGTCGGTTTTAGAAGTGAAACCAAAGGGATCACCAGCATTTTTCGGGAGTTCCCCTATTTTAACACGCAGCCATGTGCAGCAAATCCAATTGGTGGCAGTCCAATCTCATGCAAATAGCACTGAGGCCAGCGGCAATCGCCTGCGCCATGCTCCAACTGGCTACGGAGGATTTCGAGCTTGACAATTGGCCTCCAAATGGCTACGATGTTTATGAAGGAACCTCCTCAAAAGTTGTTGGTGGACATGAATCCCCACCTAAACAAACGGTGCCCTATCACCTGAATGAAAAGCGAAACTTTTGGCCGTTTTGGCCCTCAGCGGTCCCAATCCTGAAAATTTTCGGGTGCGCCTCATCCCGGCCCCTGCTCCAGTTGCGCTTTGCAGACGGAAACGACAACGTTCCTGTGGCGTGTTGTGCGGAACCGCGTGGATGTTGACTTCAACCAAGCTGCGGCTGCCATTGTTGGTTGTGTGGGATCTTGCGGCAATTCGAGCCCTCCTAAATTGCCTAAATGTCGACTGCTCGAGTGCAAAGGGAGCATGAAATAGTTCTCAACGACAACAAAGAATGCATTTTCCAGCATCCTCCCCACTTGCTTTCCAGTGATCATAAAACAGCGAAACACTGGGTTTCATACTTCTTTTCGGAGGACCAAGCCTCTTCTGCCAGCACAAGCTTTTCTCACAAGTCGCGCCCGAGCCGCTTTACAAGGCATAGCCTCGAGGCGCGGAGCGCGGGGCTCACTTTGCCGGCAAAGACTTCCGAAAGTCACGGAGCTTTGAGACGATCTTCTCCTTAGCTGGACAGGGCGAGTTGCGGACGATGAACGAAACGATCGGAGCTGTGTCCCCAAACCACCGCCAAATGCCAAACTCCGAGCAAGTCGAGGGGCAGTCTTGCTTTTGTCCATCTTCAGGGTGAGGACCTCCCCTTCGTGAACCACGCAGCGGCCATCGATCCACACATGTGTCACCTCACGGGCTTCGGATGAAACGACTTCCAGCAAAGCTTTCCGGCGCCTCCCGCGAGTTGGTGTAGACCAAGTGCCCCAGAGGATCAAAGATCGGAGATGCCTGTGCCCCGATTCACGGCATGGGCAAAGGTTGGGCGGGTTTGGTGGGAATTTGGTTGGGGTTTGGGCGGGTGGGGCATGTTTAAAGCTGTCCAGTTGCCGTCGCCCAAAACAAGTGCAGTGCAACCGGTTTCAGTCGACACATGGGCCCCTTGCATGCAAATAGACGGAGCACACAATTCTGCTCTTTGGTCGCCCCTTAAAGACGAGTGCGCAGTGGATCCTTTGGGCTTTTCTCGTCGGCCCACACGCCCGAACTCCACCCAAACCAGCCCACTCAATCCGCAGAACTCCATCAAACCCTCACGCACCCACAGTGAGGCCTTGCCTGTGAGGGCCACCACCACGTCACGCATTAACGCACGCACAATGACGCAGACAAAAGGAAAAACTGGCCTGACATTCCAATCCTAACGTAATCCCCCAGATATGGCCCAGTAGAGGTGAAAAGCACTGCGCAACCGTTCATTGCGGATAGCGCAGCTAAAGCCTGCTGTGAATTTCACGCCATAGCAAATACGCTCGCAAAACTTTTGCTTGGCGACAATTGCCCAAGGGTTCCCCACACCCGAAGACCCGCCCCACCAACCCAACCCCACTACCCCACCCAACCATACTAGAGATAGTAGAAACCAAGAATATGGTCCACAGCGCCTGATGAATATCAAATAGACGACCCAACTAGCCAATTAGCAACCTAGCTTTTCCCGGACCAACCACCCAAACCTCTCACAAACTCCACCATACCTCCATTTCCCTTAAGGATCTTTTGTGAAAAGCAAGGACAATTTGGTTTTGCTGTGCCGGGCGGGCTTCTTGAAACCATAAAAGTAATAGTTTCCAAATTCTAGATACAAATGTGGACAGTAATAACATCCTAAGATAGGGGAGAAATGGGCAGAATATGATCAACAAATGTCCCTCTTTCTGGTCTTTGCTTGTAGCATGCTAGGAATGTATAATGGCATCACCACCAATCACTTTGTTCTTCCTCCGTTCCACCCTTTGTCTTCATGGCTGTTAACCCTGCGCAGGTCTAGCTCTCAGGGTTCTGGCTGTGCCTCCACCCCGGCAATCTTGCATGCTGCCATCGTCCTTTTGCTGCAATGGTTCACACACAGTTCACCCCGTTCACCCCGGGGAGGCCCTCAGATTGCAAAAAAAGTCCGAAAAGCACAAGGCCAAACGCAAGGCGCAGACTTCTACACCCCCCTACAAGCCTCAAGTGCACCCAGATCCACTGCCACCACATCTGCGGCCTTGCCAGCCTTGGCTGCCGTTGCAAACAGGGCGCCCTTTCGCCTTCTCTGAACCGAGGACACCGCAGCTCCCCTGTTTGTGCTGCCTTTTTTGAGGAATCCTTTGCTTGAACCCCAATGGTTTCATGCTTCTGGGTTGTGAAACTCTCAGTGATGTTGTAGATTGCATCGCGCACTCATGGTCCAACACACTCAAGTGATTTCCTTGCCCTCGTTGCAATCGCTTCAAAGCCACTGCTTATCACTCCTTCCACCAAGAAAACAGAAGCAACGCGATCAAACTAAAACAGTGCAGGACTCCAATTTAGTGTTTGTGTGTGTGTGTGCGTGTATTGAGAAAATATGTTTTTGCCCACCGCTTTTCGTGGGATAACTTGAATCACATAGTGTTTCGCAGTTGGGGCCTTCCAACCCCGCTGGTTTGCAGGGTAAGCAACCCCGCTGGTTTGCAGGGTAAGGTCAACCAGAATCCAAAAGCACACCAACCATAGACCGTAAACCGAAGCGGCCCTGGTGATATCCTTTGATGCCATCCCATGCATGCTCCCCGGCTCCCCTTTGCCAAAGTCAAACCTTGGTCAAGTCCCTGGTCAAGTCCTTGCAAAGATCGTCAAGTCCTTGCAAAGATCTCCACTAAGGGTATTTGTCTATGGATCAAATGGGAACGCCAAAAACGGTAAGTGGACAATCATCCACATGGCCAGCATGTCCAAAAATTGCGCAAAACATCAATCTTCATTCCCAATTATGTGGGAGGTGCTGTAGAAACTTCACAACCAAGCAAGCGAGCAAGCTGTTGCGAGCACTGCATGCAGTAGGATCTTTCCTAGCGGCCCTAGCAAACTTCCTCTTGCAGCTCCTTTGGCTCTTCACTCGTCCCGCCCTCCCATTGAGACCCTGAAAAAGGCCCCTGGAAGCCATTGAAGTCATAATCAAAGTCGTGGCCACGATTTGGCCTTTTCGGGCCAAGAGCTGCTAGCTGTACTGTTTCTACACGTGTGCTCAATGTCTCTCAACATGACACATAAATGGACATTCACAGAAAACACATGTCCTCTTCAAAGGACCCGCAGTCAAGTCAGCTTCCATGTTGGAGGGTGGGCTCCTCCTTCCCTCAAAAAGCCGGTTCAAAAGAGACACCCGCTCTGGTGGCCCGGGTGCTTCACTGAAAAAACGGATGGTTCGCCTTTGGCTTCCCCTTCAAACAACTGCAAACACCGCATGGCCCCCTCCCCAGCTGTTTTTTAGCGAGTCGCCCGCAGGGACCCGGTCTTCTCCCCGAGGCCCAGCGCCTTGGCGCCGCTCAGCGTGGCCATCTCCAGGGCGCTTTTGGCCGAGAGCACCGAGGCGTCGCGCGCGGAGCCCTTCGCCAACATCGAGGCGTACTGCATCCTCGGCGGGCGAGGCGGAAGGAACTCTTCTTGTTTTAGATGACGGGGGGGGTGCTTTTAAAACAAGAGGCCAAACCTTCAGAAGAAATGGGGGGCTAGTTGTTCCAAGTTTTCACTCCTCAAGCAGGTGTGGTAAAATGAAGCCAGAAGCGGTCCACATTGTTGGTGTGTCTGCGTTGTGGGGCACCCGTTTTTGGCGTTCTAAGGGGAAAACCAAAGGACTTCACAAACCCGAGCGCCCCTTCTTGGCAGGAATCCTTGGTTGTTTTTAGGATGCCAAAAGATGAAAAAGCCTCCCCCTCGCCTCGCCGCCTCCACACACCAAGTAGGACAGGGTCCTTCCCAAAGCCAGGGAAATGCGTGTCCCAGTTTTGGTCAATTTAAGACACCCACGTAGATGTCCGGCTTTGGCGGAACGTTGAGTGGGTAGTTGCTGAGTCTCTGGGGGGAGTGTCGGTGGGCGGCAATGTTTGCTGGGAAGAATTTGGTGATTGACTGTTTGACTTTTGTTTTTGGGTGGCGTGGGATGGCAAACGTCTGATCTTGTCCGTGCCCAAACTCCAAACAAAGAAAAATCCACACTCGCAAAACAGAAGGGCCTCTCACCCTGCTTCTACGCTTGAATTGATTTGACATCACCCTTTTGACCTCTGGGAACGAGTACCGGGCTATTCTTGAGGGTGGCTTCTTAGCGTATTGCTCCGGCCGTGGGGCTATGGGTCTGTCGAGAAAAGGACCAAGTCGCTGGATATTCTGAAACGCGGCTTTCATTCTCCGATGTTTGAGGCTTGGCCTTTTGTCCGTGGCTTCTTTTTTGGAGCTTGGGCCGGCATTGAAGTGGTTTTGTTTTTATTGGAAGGGCCAGGAGCCGGGACAAAACTGAAAAGGATACAAAATGGGTGCAAAGGCGACCACGAGCAGCCGACGAGTAAGCGGAACATGGAGGAAAACAAAAGGCTGAAAAATGAGAAGCTCGGGTTCCAAGAACAGGTAAAGCAGCAACCCCGTGTCTTGAGCCTCTGCGTTATTGTCCCTTACCAAAAGGACCCAAACCGCAAGGCCAACAGTTTACCTCAATGCAAGAAAGCGTCTCGGTGAGCATATTGAGGGTGTTGTTGGAGCACGCCCCATCGGTGCCGAGGCAAACGTTTACTCCTTCTTTCAGCATGTCGGCCACTCGGGCGATCCCTGAGCCCAGCTTCAGATTGCTCCTCGGGCAATGCGCCACATTGGCTCCTCTCTTGGCCATCAACGTGATCTCCTCGTCCGTCATGTGCACGCAATGCGCGGCCACAGTCCGGTCATTCAACATCCCCAAGCCATCCAGGATGTCCAAAGCGGATTTCCCCGTCTTGTCCAAGACATCTGAGATCTCCTTCTGCGTCTCATGCACGTGAGTGTGGATCACCACTTGCGAACCTGCTCCGGCAGCTTCATAGGCATCTTTCACTGCCTTCAGCTTTTCTTCCGGCACCATGTACACGGAATGAGGCAGCAGGGAAGGTTTGATGTTGCCCTGGTCCTTCAGCAGCGAGGAACAAAAGTCAACGTTCCTCTCCACCAGCTTGTCAAAAATGTCGTCATCGCCAAGATACAGCAGACCGGCTTGCGTCAAGACCGCCTTCATGCCAGCTTCCTCAGCAACGCACTTCGTCACATCGCCATGGAAGTACATGTCATTGAACAGGGTCGTCCCGGTTTTCAGCATCTCATAGCACGCGAGCTCTGAGCCGCAACGCACAAACTCCTTCGCCTCCTCGTCCGGGGCCTCGAACACAAACTTCCCCTCCGTGGGGAACACGTGTTCAAACAGCCATTCGTTCAGAGGTATGTCGTCCGCGTATCCTCTGAGAATTGACATGGGCGTGTGCGTGTGCGCATTCACCAACCCAGGAATCAGGATGTGGCTGGGGAGGTGCACGTCCACCGTTCCCAGGAACTCGCTGCGCGCAGTGATGCTCGCGATGCGGCCCTCCTCGATGATGAGCACGTGATCCTCCAGGACATCGGGGCCCTCCACGGGAGCAATCCAACGCGCGTGGATGGCGGTAGCCTCGGTCCTGGCATTGTGTGAAGGAAAATCGTGACCAAACGCTTTGGGACGCTTCTCGCGAGCGCGTGTCCGTCCACCTTTGGGTGAGGAAACGAGCAAAGCAAGGATTTCGGCCAGTAATAGCAAACAGATTGGCAGGGCTCGTGCAATTCCGTTGAAAGGCTGCCGCTCGGGGTACGCGGCAAGTCATGAGAGCCAAGACCTGGCGCGCTCTGTCCTCGGAACAGAAGTGCAGGTGGTGTTTGCGCCGCCATACGCCATGGTGCAGTACCTTGATCTGCTTGTTGCCGAAGAATAAATCAAACCTTCACATGCCAGCCAGTGTTCCGGCAACGCATGGGCAACAGTCGCTTGGCTAGGTTTGCGCAAAGTGATGTGCTTAGTTGCCAAGCCGATTCAAAAGCTGCTCGACAAACAGCCACATACTCGTTCAAGCACATTGAACCAAAAGTGTCAATATGCAACCGTCATGGCATTTGAACATGAGCAAACTCGAACATGCGTTCGTGTTTGTGTTTGTTGCACCCGTGAGTGATGCTGCGACCATGTAATTCAAGGCTTCGCGTCCTGTCCCTCCTTGCTATCCTTGTCGAAATCCTTCACTTGTGTCTGGCAGCGCCCTGCCCCGGCCAAGCTAAATAGTGACTAGCCAAGCACGTCAAGTTGTGTATTTGAGGAGGGGATGAGGTGATTGACAGGAAACTGGCAACAAAATGTCCCAGAACTATCATTATCAAGAAAGTCAGTAATTTCTCACCAGGATTCCGACAATATGCAATGAATGTTCAACAGTTCAATGAAGTTTTGCGGAAGTTTCAGGTGTTTCCTGTGAGGGTATCATCTACGTAAAGCAAATTGTTCTTGCTACATCTGCTTTCTTCAGACAGCTGTTTGGAGGTCGCTCGGCACATCAGGCCTCGATTGTCAGCATGGCAAAGCAAATCACGGGCAGGCCAGGGTTGAGAATCTACAAACTTGTTTCTCGTACTGGTTCGCTGGCAGGGTTTCAAGCCAACTACAAACTGCCCCTAGGCTTGCTTCGGCAAGCGAACTCAGCTAGCTATGCTACCTTGCCTGACAAGAGCCAGGCGCATGACCTATCTTTGAAACAAACACCAACATGCCAAACATTGCAAGGAACACGTTTGAAAGGGTTCGCTGTTTGCAACTGCGATTGAATCTCAAGGGGTGCGCCTCAATCCAAGTTCATCACGCCGGAGAGAAATCATTTGAGCGGCCGACAAAACTGTCTACGTCTGGAAAACGAAATCCAGCCAAAAACTCTTTGTTGCTGGAGTGCCTGTTGCTTGTTTGCATGCTCGCTTGCCAGAAGCAGCAGGAAAAGCTTGCGAAAGCTTGCCATGGCCAGCGATGCCCTGCGCCATGGCAGGAGCCAAAAGGACCGAAATGGGAGAGTGAAAAGAGAAGAGGTGAAAGGAGTGAGGAGGGAGGAGAAAATATACTTTTGGAACTCACCCATCTCCCCCAATCACACAAGTTGAGCTTGGCCTGATATGAAATTGGAACTAAGGCCCAAAGGTCGCCAAATCCCCACGATCCAACTAATAGGGATCAAGGCGGCATACAAACAAACAACAACGGGCAATCAACAAAGACTAAACCAGCGAAACTGTTCTTCCACCATGTGTTTGTGGCCTCATGCTGAAGTCAGGTGCATCCTCTAAACCCACCACCAGAATCCTCTAAACCCTTCAGCCTGCAGGCTGGCAAGCTGCTTCATGTTGCGGCATCACCAGCATCCTCTAAACCCTTCAACCTGCAGGCTGGCAAGCTGCTTCATGTTGCGGCATCACCAGCATCCTCTAAACCCTTCAGCCTGCAGGCTGGCAACCTGCTTTATGTTGCGGCATCACCAGCATCCTCTAAACCCTTCAACCTGCAGGCTGGCAAGCTGCTTCATGTTGCGGCATCACCAGCATCCTCTAAACCCTTCAACCTGCAGGCTGAACAAGCTGCTTCATGTTGGGCATCACCAGCATCCTCTAAACCCTTCAACCTGCAGGCTGGCAAGCTGCTTCATGTTGCGGCATCACCAGCATCCTCTAAACCCCTCAACCTGCAGGCTAGCAACCTGCTTCATGTTGCGGCATCACCAGCATCCTCTGAACCCTTCAACCTGCAGGCTGGCAACCTGCTTCATGTTGCGGCATCACCGGCATTCTCTGAACCCTTCAACCTGCAGGCTGGCAAGCTGCTTCATGTTGCGGCATCACCAGCATCCTCTAAACCCCTCAACCTGCACGCTGGCGTTGCGGCATCACCAGCATCCTCTAAACCCCTCAACCTGCAGGCTGGCAACCCGCTTCATGTTGCGGCATCACCAGCATCCTCTAAACCCCTCAACCTGCAGGCTGGCAACCTGCTTCATGTTGCGGCATCACCAGCATCCTCTAAACCCCTCAACCAGGCTGGCAACCTGCTTCATGTTGCGGCATCACCAGCATCCTCTAAACCCCTCAACCAGGCTGGCAACCTGCTTCATGTTGCGGCATCACCAGCATCCTCTAAACCCCTCAACCAGGCTGGCAACCTGCTTCATGTTGCGGCATCACCAGCATCCTCTAAACCCCTCAACCAGGCTGGCAACCTGCTTCATGTTGCGGCATCACCAGCATCCTCTAAACCCCTCAACCAGGCTGGCAACCTGCTTCATGTTGCGGCATCACCAGCATCCTCTAAACCCCTCAACCAGGCTGGCAACCTGCTTCATGTTGCGGCATCACCAGCATCCTCTGAACCCTTCAACCTGCAGGCTGGCAAGCTGCTTCATGTTGCTGCATCACCGTCATCCTCTAAACCCCCCAACCTGCAGGCTGGCAACCTGCTTCATGTTGCGGCATCACCAGCATCCTCTGAACCCTTTAATCTGTAGGCTGGCAAGCTGCTTCATGTTGCTGTATTATCGTCATTCTTTACACCCCTCAACCTGCAGGCTGGCAACCTGCTTCATGTTGCGGCATCACCGGCATCCTCTGAACCCTTCAACCTCCAGGCTGGCAGCCTGCTTCATGTTGCGGCATCACTAGCATCCTCTAAACCCTTCAACCTCCAGGCTGGCAACCTGCTTCATGTTGTGGCATCACCAGCATCCTCTAAACCCCTCAACCAGCAGGCTGGCAACCTGCTTCATGTTGCGGCATCACCAGCATCCTCTAAACCCCTCAACCAGGTGATGCCGCAACATGAAGCAGCTTGCCAGCCTGCAGGTTGAGGGGTTTAGAGGATGCTGGTGATGCCGCAACATGAAGCAGGTTGCCAGCCTGGAGGTTGAGGGGTTTAGAGGATGACGGTGATGCAGCAACATGAAGCAGCTTGCCAGCCTGCAGGTTGAAGGGTTCAGAGGATGCTGGTGATGCCGCAACATGAAGCAGTAAACCCCTCAACCAGGCAGGCAACCTGCTTCATGTTGTGGCATCACCAGCATCCTCTGAACCCTTCAACCTGCAGGCTGGCAAGCTGCTTCATGTTGCTGAATCACCGTCATCCTCTAAACCCCTCAACCTGCAGGCTGGCAACCTGCTTCATGTTGCGGCATCACCAGCATCCTCTGAACCCTTCAACCTGCAGGCTGGCAAGCTGCTTCATGTTGCTGCATTACCGTCATCCTCTAAACCCCTCAACCTGCAGGCTGGCAACCTGCTTCATGTTGCGGCATCACCAGCATCCTCTGAACCCCTCAACCTGCAGGCTGGCAACCTGCTTCATGTTGCGGCATCACTAGCATCCTCTAAACCCTTCAACCTCCAGGCTGGCAACCTGCTTCATGTTGCGGCATCACCAGCATCCGCTAAACCCCTCAACCTGCAGGCTGGCAACCTGCTTCATGTTGCGGCATCACCAGCATCCTCTAAACCCCTCAACCAGGCTGGCAAACTGCTTCATGTTGCGGCATCACTAGCATCCTCTAAACCCTTCAACCTGCCCTTCAACCTCCTCCAGGCTGGCAGCCTGCTTCATGTTGCGGCATCACCAGCATCCTCTAAACCCCTCAACCAGGCTGGCAACCTGCTTCATGTTGCGGCATCACTATCAACCTGCAGGCTGGCAACCTGCAGAATCATCTTGCTGCATCGCCGTCATCCTCTAAACCCCTCAACCTGCAGGCTGGCAACCTGCTTCATGTTGCGGCATCACCAGCATGCTTCACGTTGCGGCATCACCAGCATCCTCTAATTGCGGCATCTGCGGCATCACTGTCATCCTCTACACCCTTCAACCTTCAGGCCCGCAACCGGCAGAATCATCTTGCTGCATCACCGTCATCCTCTGAACCCCTCAACCTGCAGGCTGGCAACCTGCTTCATGTTGCGATGTCACCAGCCTCCTCTAAACCCTTCAACCTGCAGGCTGGCAACCTGCTGTTGCTGCATCACCGTCATCCTCCAAACCCTTCAACCTGCAGGCTGGCAACTTGCTTCATGTTGCGGCAGCATCCGCTAAACCCCTCCTGCTTCATGTTGTGGCATCACCAGCATCCTCTAAACCCCTCAACCAGGCTGGCAACCTGCTTCATGTTGCGGCGTCACCAGCCTCCTCTAAACCCAACCTGCAGGCTGGCAACCTGCTGTTGCTGCATCACCGTCATCCTCTCAACCCTTCAACCTGCAGGCTGGCAACCTGCTTCATGTTGCGGCTTTACCAGCATCCTCTAAACTCCTTAACCTGCAGGCTGGCAGTGGTCTCAGCAACATTGCATATGCGCCGCAGACAATTGAATGCCAGGGACGTGTTTACGCTGTTGGGCGTAGCGCTCAGCTGTTACCTGACTCTCTCCGTTTGGTTCTCTTTGGGCTTAACCACTGGGAGATCAGAGATCGTCCGATGTCTAGCGCAAGCAAATGAGGAGGATGAAGCACTTCCTTCTGCTCTGCTCTTCTGGGATAAGCTTGCTAGTATGCTCCCGGCCCGGTGGTGTGCTAGCGACCGTCAGGCCAAGGCCCAGCTGCCCGCGGGGCAGGCTATGCATTTAGGTGCTACGGAGACATTGAAAAAGCTCTGCAGCGAGGTTCTTTTCGTCGCAGATGGGCTGCGGACTGAGCTTGAGTGTCTGGAGCAGGCTCGGGTTGAGGCTCTCTGGCGCTTGAGGAAGGAAGGCTTTCCTAGGGGTGTCGCCTCTTGTGCCTCAAGCTTTCCCGATACCATTGCGCAAGTAGAGCGCCTCGTAATGTCTCGTTTCCTTGCTGAGCTCCGTGCGCTTCACAAACTTGACAGTGTTGTTTGGTTGCATGACCACCTTTGGGTTTGCCCGTGTCCTGGCCGGGAACTCATTGTTGCCGCCCTCTCTCAAGTGCTAGGACAGCTCGGCCTACCCGCGGACGCGGCCAATCATGCTTGTGTCACATGCTCCCTTTTTGATGAGGAAGTCGCTGTGTGAATGGTTGAAGATTACAACCTTGATCTCTCCGGTATAGTCGGGGTCAATAACGCCGGCACCGATGTCAATCATGTGCTTGGCCGCAAGGCCAGAGCGGGGGCCTGTCAGGAGCGCGCTCCCGTGCCATCGCTGAAATAGGAAAAGGGCCTCCTGTTGTGTTGCAACCACGGCCGGGCTCTAAAGTTAGTCCACCGCCCAAAATCATGCTCTCTCGAAGGAGATCGGTTGCCATTTCTTCCCAAACTTTGCACACCTTCTTCCGACGCACGACGAGAGGGTGACTTGCTGGCCGCATCACTGGCAGGCAACGGTGTGGGGCAAAGCTGGCTTCACACCCCGGGGTTGCTCAGCGCTTTCCGTGCGCCGTTAATCAACGCGGTGCAACTCGGTTGCCACATGTTGGCAAACGGCCTTTTGCGCCCATGGTCAGTGACTGAGGGTAAGTTGGATCGTGTATGGTCCCACCCTTTTTGGGCGGTTGCTTGCGGTTCTTCTGCTTTTTCAGTGGTTTGATGTGTTCTGTGAATTGTCCGATGTCTCGGAATGCATCTTTGCTGACATGCTTGCAGCCTTGGCTTTTAGCTTGGGGCCTTGGATCGTGGGAGATCCTTCCCCGGAGAAGTAGTCTGTGCTTTCCAGGGTGCTGCCTCGACGCGATGGAACCGGTGGTGACAGGCCCGTTCTTGGAGTTTCCCTACATGACCAATCCTGTCCGCAGTGCCCTCTACCAGGAGGGCATCGAAGTTGCCGGGGAGGGGCATGCCGCCTTTCTCTTTAAAGGGAGTTTCCCAAACGGATTCTATTGCACCTGGTAGGCTCCTGACACTCGTCCGTCCAGGAAACGACCTCGTCCTGCGAAGGATTTGAAATCTAAAACGCTGCGCGCAGGCGTGTGGCTGCAACAAAACGACCCCTAGATATGCTTGCAAAATGCCCCGCAGCTGCGTTTCTGCAAGGCGAGCTAAAAAACAATGAAAAAAAGGGTCCAAGCCAGCCGAAAACCCAGCCAGAAGCACAATGGCCTGGCATCGAAGCCTCCAGCCTGCCAAGTCATACGGATCATACGGATCATACGGTCATACGGTCATACGGTCACGGCTTGGCACTTCGGGCGTGCCCCATGCGCCACGTTCCTGCCTGGCATCAAAGCCTCCACCAGCCTGCCAAGTCCGCGCCACCCGAGGACGGCCTCGAGGCCCTCTAAAGAGAGAGGTTGAACGCCGGGGCCACTATTCGTCAATTTTGACGAACGGTGGCACCCCTTAAAAAAAGTGACAGCAGTGCGCTTTTTTGCCAATGGCTGCAAGGTCAAAATTCCGACTTTGCTCTTCCACCAAGGTTGCAATTCCGACTTTGCCTAAGCTTCCGATTTTGCCCGAAAAACCCAGGCGCGGGCCGGGTGCGGGCCGGGTGCGGACTTTCCGCTAACCAACCTGGCAGTGTGCGATATTTTCGTACACTGCAGCATGCTTGTCCAGAACTTTCAGAACATCAGCAAATCGCCCGCAGCCCCAAAAACCCGGGGGCCCGGGCCTGGTGCAGGCCTAGCGCGGACCCGCACCAGCCGGGCGCGGGCCGAGTACGGGCCTAGCACGGGCCGCTGCCGGGCTTCGAATGGTGCCGATTGCGCTTTTTTTCAGTCCGGATCACTACAATACCTGCTCCGGACTTCAGAACTAAGCTTCCCAACTGAAGACCACCCACGGACTGTGTTACGGGGCAACACGTTTTTCCAAGTACTTCTCCGAACGGCCGGAGTTGGACTGAACGGTACCAAGCCCCGCGCGGAGTAAGAAGCAGTAAGTTACTTGGACGACGTCTTTAGCCACTGGACTAAGGCGTCGGCAAAAACATATGTAAACATGTTTAAAGGACCTGTTACCGGCAACATTCCAAGGTTCTAAACCCGCAGAAGGACGAGTGCTATGGCGCGCGCCGCTGCCAAAAGCGCTCAGGTTTATTTTTGGGGTTCTTAAACTTGCCGGCCACGTCGAAGAGGGTGACGCCGCCTAGGTTCGCCTTGGCCATGACGCAGGTCCTGCAGCTTGAAGATCTGCACCATCACGGAGTTGGTGTTTGTAAAGAGCAGCCTTATCTTTGGGAAGAGCCTTCTTATGTGAAGGTAGTAGGCCTTCTCCATTATAGCTTGGAGAGTTGCAGCGTGCGGGCGCCAACTTAGGTGGGCACGCTTGCGCAGGCCTTGCTGCGGTCTCCACAAAGGTCAGAAACCCCTCCAAGTCGTTGATCTAAAGCTTAAAGTTTGTCACGGAGCTTTTGCCCACGGCCCGCTAAAACTTGGCCGGGTCCACGTAGGCGTTTGTGTTTCTGAACTTGTTGGGGTTCATGCAGCAGCGGTCAAAGATGGCGTTCTGGGTAAGCTTCACCACCTTCTTGGCAACCACGCTTTCCGCCGTCTTAAGCTGCCTACCATGCTTACCTTGCTAATTAAGATTGATGAAAAAGTCAGCCTGGTAATGCTTCTGGCACCTGCTCCACTCCTCCAGCTAAATGCAAGCGAAAATTCATTTTTAATAATAAGCTGGACTAAGTGCCTCTGCAACCCGAAGAAACCGCCATTTTGCTTTATGTACAGGAACGATGGAGAACGTTGGCCTGTGCTGTGTATGGTCCAAGCACGGTTCTGCCAGCTTTTAAATTTGTGGCTATGGAGTCTCTTGGCTTGAGTGACTTGGCGGAGCGCAACAATGCACTAGTCGAAATGCATGTGCTTTTCAGATGGTGTTAAACTCATTGCCTTTGATGCTCCCGCCTCTTTACGCAGGCTTTCGGGCGCGGTTGCTTTTTATGGTTTGCCCGACGGGGCCTTAATTGTTACACTGATTGTCCGCTCAATACCAAGACATAATTCACCCTTTGGCATTGGGACCCACGGCGGCCGCCTTGCTTCGGGTGGCCGGTCGTTTGTGGGCACATCGCCTTTTGGCCGCCGATTGCAGCAATGGGAGTGATGGTCGTTTGCAGTGAGGGCTGACCCTTGGCTAACCTGGAGGTGTGACAATTTATTTCTTTCCGGTTATTCTTGACCTCTCTAGAGGGGGTTTCTATTCTACCTGAGAGGCTCCTAGCACTCGTCCGTGACCTCGTCCTGCGAAGGGTTTGAAGTCTAAAACGCTGCGTGGAGGCGTGTGGCTGCAAAATAATGACCCCTAGATACGCTTGCAATTTGGCTCCAGGTTGCATTTCAAGCGAGCCAACCTTTGCAGGGCTAAGAAAAAAAAACAGAAAACAAGGGGTCCCAAAAAAGGGGTCCCAAAAAAAATGGAAAAGGGGTTTCCTTTGGCAAAGCTTGACATCGCTTGAAATGCAACCTGGAGCCAAATTGCTGCGCATATCTAGGGGTCATTATTTTGCAGCCACACGCCTCCACGCAGCGTTTTAGACTTCGAATCCTTCGCAGGACAAGGTCGTTTCCTGGACGGACGAGTGCTAGGAGCCTCTCAGGAATAGAATCCATTTGGGAAACCCCCTCTAAAGAGAGAGAGAAGCCAACCAGCCAGAAGCCAGCCAAACCAGCCAGAAGCCAACCAGAAAGCCAGCCAAACCAGCCAGAAGCCAACCAGAAAGCCAGCCGAAAGCCAGCCAGAAAACCAGCCAGCCAGCCAAACCTCTTTTTTTTGATAGCCAAAGCCCAGCCAGAAGCCAGCCAGAAGCCAACCAAACCCAGCCAGAAGCCAGCCAGGAGCCAACCAAACCCAGCCAAAACCCAGCCAGAAGCCAGCCAAAAGCCAGCCAGAAGCCAGCCAGAAAGCCAGCCAGGGTTTCCTTTGAGGGGGCTCGCCTTGCAGAAACAAAGGCAGCTGCGGGGCATTTTGCCAAACCGCATATCTAGGGGTCGTCATGTTGCAGCCACACGCCTCCACGCAGCGTTTTAGACTTCGAATCCTTCGCAGGACGAGGTCGTTTCCTGGACGGACGAGTGCTAGGAGCCTCTCAGGTAGAATAGAATCCATTTGGGAAACCCCCTCTAAAGAGAGAGCTTGGCCTGCTCTGCAAAGGAGCGCGCTCTTGCAAAGAAGCGTGCTCTGCTGCAAAGAAGCGTCTGCACAGGAGCGTGCTCTGCAAAGAAGCGTGCTCTGCAAAGGAGCGTGCTCTGCAAAGGAGCGTGCTCTGCAAAGGAGCGTGCTGCTCGTGCTCAAAGGAGAGCGCTCTGCAAAGGAGAGTGCTCTGCAAAGGAGAGTGTTCTGCAGAGGAGCGTGCTCTGCAAAGGATATCTCTGTCTTCACCGCGCCCGAAGCTGACTCACCGAAGCTGACTCACCGAAGCTGACCCACCGAAGCTGATTTATTTATTTCTGTAGTTGTGTGTCTTCACAAACAAAAAATATTTGACTTCGCGCCCGAAGCTGACTCACCGAAGCTGACTCACCGAAGCTGACTCACCGAAGCTGACTATTGATTTCTCTAGTTGTGGGTCTTCACAAACAGAAAATATTTGACTTCGCGCCCAAAGCTGACTCGTCTCCATCCCCGCCTCCCGGCCGCGCCACCTGCCCGGCATCGGAGCCGCGCCAGGCCGCCGACGTGGCGCCGATACCGAGCGCGCCACATGCCTGCCCGGCATAGAAGCCTCCCTGGCGCGCCACCTGCCCGGCATAGAAGCCTCCAGCCTGCCGAGCCCGCGCCACCCGAGGTCGGGATTGTTTCACCGAGGTCGGAATTCCGACTTTGCTCTCTCACCGAGGTCGGAATTCCGACCTCGCTTTTTTGCCCGAAAAACTCATCACCAGGCCAGCGCCGTTGCATCGCTGACGGAGTGTTTTTTTTCACCATTCACTCGCCCTGCCGTCAATCCTGTTGTCACCCCAGGATTGCCCCCTTCAATCCTGTTGTCACCCCAGGATTGCCCCCTTCAATCCGGTGCACTACGAGCAGCTCGGGCTTGGAACTGTTCTTGCCCGAGCACAGGCTCGTGATGGAGTCGGCCCCGCTGTAGAGCTCCCGGGCCTCGGGCGCGTCGTTGATGCTCAGGACGAAGGGCAGGCCGCTCGCGAAGAGTGCGTCTCGCAGCTCCGAGTGAAAGACCAGGTCGTGGCCCTCCCCTCTCGCACCATAGTAGTTCATGCTGCGGCCGGGGAAAATGTAAGGAGGGTCAGCGTAGATGCACTGGTGCGCCGGGCAGGGCAGTGCCCGCAGGTAGGCCAGTGCGTCCTGGCGCCGCACGGTCACATTGCAACGGTGGCTGCTGCAGACGCCGCACGCTGCTCAGTGCCAGTGGCCGCTGCTGCGCGAAGGAGCCCCACTTTCCCGAGAAGCTGTTGCGCAGCAGGACGTACGCGCAGGCAGCCCGGCGCCCGGCACGGCCTCTCAGCGCGCCCGGCAGGAGGTGCGCGAAGTAGAAGCGCCTGTCCACCCTGCGCCCCACCAGGCGCAGCAAGGAGCGCAGGAAGACCGGGTCTCGCCTCAAGTAGCAGCGGCGCAGGTTTGCGAGGGGCTCGAAGGCGTCGACGCCGCGCACCTCCAGGCCCGGGCGCCGGGTGGCAAGGTAGTACCGAAGAAGGGAGAGTGAAGCACAGCGACGTCCCCCAGCAGCCGGTCCAGGTGAGGAGCTAACCACGCTTTGCTTCCAAAATACTTCAGCTGCATGCCTGCCTTTAGTTTTGTCCCTGAAAACTCCGGATGCGATGCCGTAAATATGGCATCGCATCCGGAAAAAAACTCTGTGAGCGCACTGCTATACAGCAAGGCGCTGACGGACTCGCCGCCCGGCTTCCTTTAGATTTTATCCCGGAAAACTCTGGAAGCGCCCTGCTATTCAGCAGGGCGCTCCCGGACTCGCCGCCCGGCTTCCCGGCTTCGAATTTGGCAAGTGAAACAAAGGGATGGGGAAGATCAAGCTTTTCCCCACGCGCGACCGGATCGAAACTCATCCCATGGAGTTTCATGTCAAACACGCCAGCATAGCGAACGTGCTTGACATCATGAGAAAGTGAAATTGGCTATGTGCAATTCTGCGCCACAAAGTCGAGACCCAAGGCAACGACCTGCAAAAAGGTGAAACGTGAAGTGATCGGTCGTCAAACGCAATCACATCGGAAACTGACATCAGAAAAATGCATGCCCGAATAATCTCAAGCCCGGATATGCCGGTGATTTCGGTACCATTCAACCCATCGAAGTCTGGCAGTTTTGAAATCATAGTCAGGATCACGCGGGTCGACCAAGAGAGCACTAATGACATCGGGAGTCAAAATCTTGATCTTTGAGTTCAATATTTGCCTGTCTGCTTTGCAAAGAAATCGCGCATGTGCCTCTCGACCTCCGATGCACAAGGGATTAAAGGTCGAATTTTCAAACCTGCAGCTTTGACCCGGAAACCAAAGGTCCTCCTCGTGTCTGCATCTGCAGTGGAAAGTTTCCATGGGAGGAGTCTTTGCCCCGTGATTGTACTGGTCGACTGAAGAGCACTTCGCAGGCTGACAGCTTGCGCACCCAAAGTCTTTTCGGTATGTATCATAGACCGATGTATGCCAGGCGTGACATACGTGCCGTTGACATGAGGATGCTGATTCGGAATTGGGCAACCCGTGAAAAGACCGAAGGAGACAACAAGCTCAGCCCAAGTGATGCGCCTATTGGAGTCGGTCTCGTCCGGCCACTGCAAGGTGGCCGCCCATCGAAGCAGTGATTGCGTGAAAGTAATCCCCCAAATGGCACGTTCGGTCCAGTCCTCGAGATTTGACAGATCGCAATACGGGTTGCCAATGTAGCGGACTGTGCCTGGCACGTCATGCAGTGGGTCATCATAGTCACTGGCATTCACGGGATGGTTGATGGCATGCATGTACGTCCTGAGCGCAGAGTGCTGGTAAACGTAACTGGCACCGACGTTGTTGTCTGGTACGCTCATCAATGATATGTTGCATTCCAGGAACTGGGCTAGCAAGGGCAGCTTTTGCAGCAGCATCTGCAGCGTGGTTACCAGCGGCGTGGTACCAGTTCTCGTTCGGCCTTTCAGGGATGAAGTGGCTTTTGACCTTCAGGTACACGATGACTCTATCCTCCCGAGGCCATGCGTTGATGTTCGCATGGAGCATCTTTAGAAGATCATAGTCTTTGTGTGTGGCAAAATCGTGGATGCCGCCTCCTTTGCTGAAGAAACATAGATGCCCCAAAGCGACTTGGCTGTCAGTCACGATGCGGACATTCTTAGCTGAAGCAACAGCGATGGCAACGGCTGTTACTTCAGCCCTGTTGATCGATTGCCGTCCAGGTGTACGACCGCATTGATGAACTGTGAATTGCTCGACTAAATTGTCAAAGCCGTAAGGGTAAATCCTTGGTTGTAGGCCGTGCGCCGGGTCCTGCACTACCGCCCAGGAGGACTAGCGGTAATTGAGCATCTTGGCAACTGCCATCCGTGTAAAAGGCGATGATGTCATCGCAATCAAGTGGGTCATATACCTTCGGGATGGGCAAGCATCTCCAGTATCGCGTGACCGCAGAGGCTTCTGGTGCACAAACCGGCCAAAGAGTAGTTGCTCGAGTTCCGGGTGAGCTTGACGGATTTTTTGAGTGTGTCTGATTGACCACAAATTGCGCAAGCATCTGAAGTGTCCTTCCAATGCTTTGCAGTAGTTTGAGTGACAATCCCACCACATAGGTATGTTCGGATAAGGCGTGCGTCCTTGGGTTCAAGTTTCCCAAGGAGATTGGTGCATTGCACTGCGCATATCGTCGGGAGGTCTGCAGCCCGGGCCGTATTCATGATCTCAGATTGGACCTGTTCCTTCCAGGCGAGGAGAATGAGATTATGTATCTCCTGGATGTTGTCATCCAGGAAGTGTACCGGGACCGCCCCAGGGAAAAGCAAGTATCCATCGTCACGTGGTTTGATCTGTAAGGATGCAAGATAAGCCGCAAGCGTACCTGCTGGTCCAAATGCCCGTTTGGGATTGCCATCATGTTCAACAACAAGGGTCCAAAGTTGTGCGTACTGCTCCGGAAATTTTGTGACGCAGCAGCGATCGTCCTGAGGATGACATAGACCCTAGGGTCATGGATTCCTCGGTCAACAGATAGCAAGACCGCTTTTGGATTGATACCCCTTGTCTGCTTCGCAAAGATTGCGGCTGCTGAGCTGCGCAAGGATTTCAAGATATTGAGTCCGATGTAACTGACTTCGCACGCATAAAATCCTGATTGGTATGCGCCAGCTCGAATTGCGTTGAGCTTAGATCCAGGATCACTTGGTAGCGCAATGATTTGGCTGGCTCTCCGCTTGCCTTCAACGATTCTGTTTGCGAGGGAACCCAGCTTTGTCGACTTCTTGTGTCTAGCAAAACTCCCAAGATTCTTTGCGCCAGCAACATACTTGAATTTGGACTTGATCTCGAGGCCAGAATTGGGACCTGATGCCCACGCCCAGCTTTTCTGTTCGTCAACTCGAAAATTCCATTGTCTGAAAAATTCAAGCGCAACCTGAGTGCTGATCTCAATGTCGCCTGAATCGTTCGAGATGAGCTCGATGTTGTCAATATAAATCAGAGCCTTCGATGCTGAATTTTGCTGGATGTTGGCGACGAAAAGAGCTCCAATAGCAATCGCAGCAACAACCGAGAAAGGGCATTTTTTCGGGGACTCCGCATCTCGAAGAACATGGCACGCTAATGTCATTTTGAACAACCACACATCGCTTCAGATCAAAGAGCAGCGCAATCCATTGATGCACAAAATTCTGATCAATTCCAAGATGGATCATGAGTCTGGCAAGTTCTCGCCTCGGGATGGAGTTGAAAAACTTCTGCAGGTCAGTGACTACACCAAACAATGGCGACTGAATTTTGTCAGAAAGTTCAATCAGGTATTGCGTGCTGTACCATAGATCAAAAGGGTTGCGCTTGGGTAAGCCTCCAACCAGTGAAGGAGGCAGTGTCGATGTAAGCTTCAAGAGAACGTCCTTCGCGATGGCCTTGACAGTGACACGATACAAGGTAGCGAGGATATTGATAGGGCGTCCATCAGCAATCACGCTAGGGTCAGGAACTTTCCCTGGAAAAACAATCTTGGCCCACGTGAAGGAAGAGGGCCAACCTTGCCTGCCTTGCAGTGTGTGATTGATAAACTGCACCCAACACTCAATGGCGGCGTCGCATAAGGCCTGCAGCTCAGGACCCTCCATCCATCCGCTCCGGGCGCACTGTCATTGCGTGTATGTGTAATTGCTGCCTTGAAGTCTGCAACCGATAAGGAAACATTGTGTCGGGGATGATATCTGGGCTGATGTACTCTCCACCCGGGGGTGCATCAGAATCCCAGAATTGGGACCAGTACTTAAAAAAGGCTTGATGCAGCTGCGTCCATTGCAGGGAAGGTGACGGTGGTAGTCTGGATCTTGCAGGTACTGTCAGGCTGCCGAAAGGACAAGATGCCCAGCTCGTTCGGTGATAAAAGCTTGCCTTCCTGATTGATTCTATCAAAATCATCCGGCGGCACCGTGTAAAGCCCTCGATCCGATATTCGAAAATTCGATCCAATCTGCACATCTGAGTTGTCAGCATATTTGAATGTCGTTGGGAAAAACGTCAGCTCTCCAATCACCAGAGTCGGACGAGCTGCCTGTCTTGTCTTCGCAGTCTTGGCGCCTGGGAAGTAATCCTTGAGGTCCAGCGTGAGCTCCTTTGCAAGTTGACGGACACACTTGGCCAAGACTCGATCTGCGCTTGCTTGCTCAAGTTCCTCACGCTGGGCAGCCGTTGCCTGTTGTAGCATCGCTTCAACGTTGACGATCGCTCTATCCCACGGTAGGTCATTGCCGGAGATAATCTTAGCGATCTTTGCAAGTCTTTGCACCACCTGTGGATCGAGTCGTGATTGATATCAGGTCATGTCGTTGCAGGCCATAGTTGCCAAATGTTTCCTGCGGATAAATCTGGGTGCAACCTTTGTGTATCTTGTGCAATTTGGGGTTGAAATCGCCCCATTTGCTCTGTATCATGAAGCCAATTTCAAGGTCGTCAAAAATCTCAGCAGAGAACGTCGTGCCTGTGGGCGTTCCGATGAAGATCTGTAACGCAGGACGCAAAATTGACCTGAGATTTCCATGGTCCAGCGCAAAACTTGGAGTCTCAATTTCAAAGGAGGTCAATGTAGAATTGTGTTCATCATGGGGTTCATCAAAGAAGTCTACCTCGCTGCGCCCGTCCTGATCCGAACAAGGTGTCCGCCAGGCGAAGAAGGCGATGGATCATCCCAAGTTGGTTCTTGGTCAGTAACTCCAATACCCTCACCGGTGGGCGGATGCAAAGGCGGCGGGAATGATACAAGGAAACGAGTGTTGCCCGTCCAAAGGAAGGCCAGGGCAGTTTCCCGCAGGGTCTCTCGCCCCACCTTTCAGGACGTAGATGCGCGAGGTTGATACCCGGCGGGGGCTGGGCGTCCTCTGGGTGGAAGAGGGTAGTCCTTGGCTCAGTGTGCATGCGAATAATTTCAATCCAAAAAGTTGGGCTTCAGGTTCATTCGATCCACCACGGGACCTTCTGGTGATGTGTATCACGTCATCCCGACAAATGTGATACTCCTTCCAGCTCTGTTGGGGGAAGAAAATGACGCTGCCTTTGTGCAACTTGTGGGCGCAAGGATCGAAGCAGGGCCATGCCTGTTGTATTGAAAAACCAATTGCATCCGTCTGGTGTACCACAAAGGAAATCGTCCTCCCACAAGGTAGCTGAAGGAAACAGTGTTCCTCCGTCTGGATCAGCAATTCCGGGTCATCAGGTCGGGGCCCAACCCAACCATTTTCCATGGCTGTGTTTTCACATGGGGCGCGAGGCCGATTCATATCGCTTTCACCTAAATCGGGGATGAGAGTTGGAGTGATCACATCAAAGACTTCAAGATTGGTGGGTTCAAAGACCTTGCTGCGCTACAGGGGCAAGGCCTAAGCAGAGCTGGCGTGGACCTCGAGGTCTACAGCACGCCCACCACGGTCCACATAGCGCAGCAGCAGCCGGCGCGCCAGACCGTCGCGGCTTCTTCCTGCTACGTCGCCGTCGGGCGCTGCGGCTACGTGCCGCCCGAGGAGCTGAGGCTGAGGCTCACGCACCACGAGCGGGACAGCGACAAGTACCACGCTGTCCGCGCCATGCTGAACGACCTTCTCAAGCTGGCCGACCACACTACCTCACCTAGAGACGCCGAACTCGGCCCGTCAGCACGACCGGCAAGAATAGCTGGAGCACAGGGCCGCCACTCACTGCAGGGAGTGCCTCGCGTCCTTCGAGACCGCTGAGAAGAAGCTCCACCACTGCCACGGCACCGGCAGTATCTCGGGGCGCTGCGCCACTCCTGCAACATCCAGGGCGACTGCAGCTTTTTTGCCTCCGAGTCCTCTGCAAGTCGGGCGAGAAGTGTGTGCAGATGAGCTGAGGTTCGTGGACAGCATGAACGTCTTCCCCACGAGCCTGGCCAGCATGATCGACGACCTCAGGGCCTGCACCCACAAGCAGCTGCCGGAGCTCTTCCCGCTGATGGCCTCGCTTCACCCCGAGCTGCAGCTGCGCACGCCGACGACCGACTCTCCGCCCCAAAGACGGCCTCTCAAACAGCGGCGGACGCACTGCGACCTGGAGCAGGCGTGGGACTGCATCCTGCGCAAGCTGCCCATGCCATTCGAGCACTTCTGCGGCGCCGAGGCGTGGGAGATGCCCGCGGTGTGGGAGCAGCACTGCTACGACAGCGTGCTGGCGGGGAAGGCGGTGAGCGCAGAGGACCACCGGCTGGCCGTGAACACCGCCAACGTCGTGGGGTGGGAGACCTTCCGCGAGTTCCACGACTGCTACCTCCACACCGACGTCCTGGCCCTGGCGGACGTGATGGAGAGCTACCGGGACTCCTTCCGGGAGCAGTCGGGGCTCGACCCCATCCACTACGTCACGCTGCCCGGGGCCGCCTGGGACGCCATGCTGCGGCACTCGGCCCGCGAGACTCCCATTCACCTCATCACCGACGAGCAGGCCTACAAGGACGTGCGGTCCTCTGTCATGGGCGGGCTGAGCTGCATCTTCCAGCCCTTCGCTCAAGCCAACAACCCCGAGCTGGGCGAGGAGGACTACAACCCCGAGGAGCCCGTCAGCTGGATCTCGTACGAGCTACCTGCTCCTCGTGGACTGCGACTTCCCCCCGGAGCTGCATGACCACTTGGACTGGGCTCCCCCCGCGCGCATGAAGGTCGGGAAGGGCCTGTACGGGCCGCACACCGCGGACACGGCGGAGCGCCTCGGCCTCTCCCCGTCGCCCTGCGAGAAGCTCGTGCCCTTCCTCGGCATGCACGTAGAGGAGGGCGTGGACGGAAGCGGCTCAAGTTCTGCGGGACGTGCTGGGCTCTCTCTTTAGAGGGGGTTTTCCAAATGGCTTATATTCTACCTGAGAGGCTTCTAGCACTCGTCCGTCCAGCATTTGACCTCGTCCTGCGAAGGATTCGAAGTCTAAAACGCTGCGTGCAGGCGTGTGGCTGCAAAATAGAGACCCCTAGATATGCTTGCAATTTGGCTCCAGGTTGCATTTAAAGCGAGCCAACCTTTGCAGGGCTAAGAAAAACAAAAAAAAAAAGAAAACAAGGGGTCCAAAAAAAAGGGGTCCCCGAAAAAAAGGGAAAAGGGGTTTCCTTTGGCAAAGCTTGACATCGCTTGAAATGCAACCTGGAGCCAAATTGCAGCGCATATCTAGGGGTCTCTATTTTGCAGCCACACGCCTGCACGCAGCGTTTTGGACTTCGAATCCTTCGCAGGACGAGGTCAAATGCTGGACGGACGAGTGCTAGAAGCCTCTCAGGTAGAATATAAGCCATTTGGAAAACCCCCTCTAAAGAGAGAGATACCGGGGATGCAGGGATTCCCTGCAGAAACCCTGCATTGAAATTCCCCCAGGATTCCTTGCTATACGCTTAATTTCTTCAACAAGTGCCAACAATTGCCACTCGTGTTCACATTTCTGCCGCGCCAAGCCGCTATACGCGCTTAATTTCAACATGTCGGAGTACATGTCGGATGAACATGTTCTTCCCTGACACGCCAGCCCGCCGAGTCATACGG
>CAUJNA010002475.1:10000-32738 GCA_963377175.1 Effrenium voratum | reverse complement strand
GCTGCAATGTCGGAACTTTTATGCACAAAAGTAGTACGCGAAGCACGTTCCCGCATCCCAGCTGCAAAGTCGCAACTTTCAAGTTCAAAAGTAGCGCGCGTAGTGCGCTCCCGCAGCTCCGGCTGAAGAGTCGCAATTTTCAAGTTCAAAAATAGTACGCGAAGTACATTTGTACATTGCGAATTGCAACTTGCTGAGAGCGACGCCCAGACCTGCGCAGAACAATGTGCGCAAAGACAATATCTACAGAAATTCTGCAGCATGGGAACCCTGTTGTCGGAATGATGTGGTCTCTTCATCCATGGCAAGTCTTCAAACGGAGTTGTCTTTCTTCATATGCCTTGGAAATTGTTGCTTTTGGCACTTTTGCCTTGCTCGCATTCGCGTTGGATAGTTGGAAAGATGAACCGATTCAGGCTGCCTGTCATGGAAAACGCTTGCGGGCCACCCGTCTTCTAGCTTTGGATGTTCTGGCTTCTCTCATGGGAATTTTCCTTTAGGAATGTTCCAATTTTCTTTCACGGGGTTCTCCCATTGGACTTCTTAGAACTCCGCAATAGAGTTTACCCCTGAAATTGTTCCGATTTCTCGCATGAGAATTCTCACAGTGGAGTGTCCCCCCATTGGAGTTTAACTGGAGCTTTCCTTTGGAATTCTCCGATTCGGATTCTCCCATGAAACTTCTCCGTCGTGTGAAGGGATGTGTTCTACGAAAAAAGAACCTGGGTTGCCTTCTGCTGTGATTCCTTCAACGTTACATCAGCGCAACAATGCTGCATACAATGTAGAGTCTGCTAGATGGTTTTCTAGGATTCTAAGGGTTTGGGCCATTTGCTCGCCAACCCAAGCTGAAGGATGAAATGCAGTTGCGCGGGTTTCCAGTGCATAGTTAACACACGCACACGCACACGCACACGCACACGCACACGCACACGCACACGCACACGCACCCGCACCCGCACCCGCACGCGCACGCGCACGCGCACGCGCACACGCACACGCACACGCACACGCACACGCACACGCACACGCACCCACACGCACACGCACACGCACACGCACACGCACACCCACACACACACACACATTCACGTGCGCGCGCACATATATGCATGCACGCACGCACGCACGCACACGCAGGCACGCACGCAGCCACGCACGCACGTACGCACGCATGCAACGCACGCACGCACGCACGCAAGCACGCACGCACGCACGCATGCACGCACGCACTCACGCACGCACGCACGCACGCACGCACGCACGCATGCACGCGTGTTGAAATTGGCTTAGGATTGCAATGGAGGAATCAGGTTCTTAATACGTTTGCGGAGTGTCGACACTCTTGACTGGGTCTTTGAACCCAGGCAGAATGAGCACTTGGCGATCAGCAGCCAGCTTCACAAGTGTCAGGCGCAGATTGCATGTGCGAGTTTGAACCCTGGCATTGACACGAACCCAAGATATATGGCCAGTCGTGGCAGCTAGCCCTTCCTTGCCCGACGGCTGGCTCCTTTAAGGCGTTTTGGGCTGGCTCCTTTAAGGCCAAAGCCTAACAAATGCCACAGTGTTTGCAAGGAACGATTTCAGAGAGTGGCTCACCTAGCAGAATTCTTCCAAGCCAAGCAACTCCACTGAGCTTATTCCTTGAGCCAGTGGCATGCCCTTTGTCAGAACAGCAATCAATGCGAATTGGGTCGAGGGGCTTGAAATCATCCTGGCACTGTCACCTGCTGTGCTGCTGCTTGCACAGGTTGAATTGGAACAGCACCTGGCAGAGAGTCAGGAGCTGCTAGCTGCCTGTCGTATTTGCACCGGCAGTGCATGCAAAAACAGGCCAAGGTCGGATGCTGTCAGACTTTGCCACGCATCTGGATGCTACGCTTTTTATTCTCATTTCAGCTTGGTGTGCCGTGTCGAACAGTGGATACTGTTGGGCAAGGCCAGCATGTTACCTGGCATCATGCACGGGATCCCGGCCGTCACGTGAGGAGCTTGAGGGCCGCCTGAACCGAGCTCTGGAGGAGAAGGAGGTGAAGGAGAGCCAGGCACATTCCCGCCGTCTGTCCGGCTCCAGAGGTCTCACTTGAGAGCGATACTCATTGCAAGTTGCAACTCGCCAGGTGGGCGTGATTTCAATGGCCATTGAGCAGCTGTTCTCCCGCACGGTGAACTCTTGTAGATTGCCCCAGCGGAAGAAGGCACGGGCTTGTCTGACAGCTGTTAGGGCAAGGCGACAGTCTATCTGCAAGAGCCAATGAGGGGTCTAACATCGAAGCAGAATTGGTGGACTAGCTTTCTGTTGCAGTAGCAAGAACATTTTATGTATCCTGATGTGCACAGGCATGCCGAGATATTTGATTGAGCCTCCTCATGGCATTTCCTGACCGCATGCTGTTCAATCTACCAAAGCCTTCCTCGAAAAAGACCGAATTGATGCTTGTCAAGTTCGCAGCAATAATTACTGCAATATCGCTTGCCTCGGCAAGGCCATGCTGGCAGGCTCCTCAGAGAGGGTGGGCAGGGATGCGCTGTGAGTCAAGAGCTTAGCCAAGACAACGAGGCCTCGATCAGAAGCTGTATCCAAGTGATTTTGCAAATTGCCCAATACCAAACATGCGGTAAAGAGCAGTCGTGCATTCGCTGCAAGCATTGCGTGTATGCCGTTATCGTCACAATCAAAGCATTCGTCGTGCTGCTCGCAGCAAAGAGGCAACTGCAAGGAAGATTCGAGCAGTTGATCTGAACAGCAGATTTCAGCGGTTTCAACTATATTGGCGCATTGGCATTCGATTAAGCTATCTCGTGCCTTCTCAGGATGCGACAGACATCAAGTTTGCTCCGGTGAGGGGCAACAAGGCTGACGTCCGTCTGGAAGAGATGTTCAAACAGATCATCGAGCGAGTGGAAGATCTGCAGGTCCGGGGACATGTGGAGACATGGCAGAGTGTCGCTGTGTCGCTTGACTTCCGCCACCCATGGTCCCAAGACACGAATAGATTGCGCGTATTTCCCCAGCTGTCCAAGGCCGGAGAGAGCCTGAAAACTGCAAATTAGTCATACCATGTTCCAACAACACGGGTGAAGCGTGCTGGTGTAAATTATTTGGTGTGCCGCAAACATCCTATTCTGAAGAGAGCTGCGAGCACTTGACTTGATTATGTGCGTGCGCACCACGCACAATACTGGATTGACTTGAAGGTGCTTTGACACGGGCCCTATTGTGCCAGGAAATGCATGCTACCGTCCAGTTGAGCCGGGAGAAGCAGAAGGAGGACCGAGCTGCAGCAGATTTCAAGCGCGACTTGCTTTTGTACCAAGCATTTCAAGGACTGGTTCAGGACAGCCACAGGCAGTAGCCCTGATTTGTGTGGCCTTTCGGTAACAGAGCATCAACGACCGGCAATGCCTCTTAGCCGGTTCCATTTTCAGGTGCTATCAAACATGCCTTTCATGCGATGTGGGAAATCCTTCTGACAGGATGAGGGTATTTTCGATGAGCGGGGCTTCATGGACCGGGTGAAGTTTGTCTACCACCGAGGCGCAGAAGTGGAGAATCGCAGCGTAGCAATCCGCTGACTGAATGCATGACACTTTCTCTCGACGCCGGTATGTGGGTGCCCATTCCTGCCGTTCTTGCATCGTAGCAAAGGCTGAGTCTGGCCATGCAAACAAGGATATTGCATGGGGTGTCTCTCCAGTTCTTTTCTAGTGGATAGCTCTGACAGTTGCAAGGCCACATGGGAGGAAATGACGAAGACCGACGCAGGCTGGGGACGATCAAGTCGACTTGACCTGCGAACCTGGTCAGCCAAGCAAAGACTGAACATTGTCTGGCACTTTTTCGTGTCAGCCGCTGTTGCTTGCTCCTGAGAGACAGTAAGTACTGTATTAGTGACACAGCACGCATGCTGGGTAGGCAAGACCGAGCCAATGACGTCGCATTGGTAGGTATTTGTCCGGCCAAGGTAAAGACAACGGATGGGATGCGCAGTTGGTTCTGACTGGCAAACCGGGCGTTGCACATTGCCCGAATGCATGTGCGAACCGTGGTTGCTCAACAACGCCAGTTCACGCATGATGCGCGCGCGTTTACCAGTGACATAAGGTTAACTTCTGGGCGCATGATTCGATGCTGATGTCGGTGATCCTTGATACATCAGATCTCGTGTTCTTGCGTGAAGCTCATGTTGCAGTGATCCTGCGGACTCAGACCAGGGTGTCATTTGCCGAAACGAGTCGAGGAGCAACTGCAGTTGTGCTGTTGGATTCGGGCTTCAAGCTGCTGCTCTTGTAGTCATGAGATCGCAAGTTGAGCTGTTGAAAACAGCCTCAAGCTATCACGAGAAATAGCTGAACAACGGAGCACGTGGCAACACGGAAAGCTATGTTTCCGCCAATTTCGGCAGAGGTCTTTTTCGGAAAAGAGCATTCCCGTGCATTCACACTCCAGGCAAGAGGTCTCTTAACATGTCAAGCACAGGCCCCGCCCGCATGAGCTATCTCATTGCACGCCTCGCAGGGAGACTGACCAGAGTAGCACCCTGAAGGGGAGGTGCCGGCCTCACAGTTGAGAGGCTTTCAGCAGTTGCCTGCCAGCTGAGAGGCTTGAATGAGAACCTTCCGATCGTTTCGATGCTCTGCCCAACGACGGTGCAGGCCTACTGATCCGAACCTCAGTGCCGGCACATTCCTCAGCACATTCGCGTTGCTCCAGTATTGGTTTTGTCTCTCCCAAGCAAGGGCTGTTCGTGGCCAAAGCACTTCAAAAAGCTGGGACTCGAGACGCATCACTCACATTATGACAGTTCACTTGAAGATGTTACTTGGGTGATTCCGTCAGTTATGCTTGCAGTGCCAAGGCTCCTCGAAGTCATGACATTGAGTGGTTTATGCCAGGAGCTTGGGTGCATGAAAATCATGGCATGATCGCGACACTGCTAAGCGCATAATAGACTCGGCCGAGAGCCAAAAAATACTGTCCCAGAGACCTCCCGCATCCACAGCCAAAGGTGCCTAGTGTGAGAATTCAAAGCTGTCCTGAAGTAGCCGCAATTCATTCAATGGCCCGCTATGACAAGTGAATTCGCAAGGGAGGCATAGATAAAGACACATATCCCATATCTAGACGATGCTCCAGCTAATCCATAGGCCCACTTTGGACTGCCCCTTCCCAGGCATCAGAGTCAGAGCGGGTTTAATGAGTCAAGCTGGAGAGTACATCTTTTCAGGTGAAGTTGCCGAAGCCGCGGCAGCAGCTGTCTCACTGTTTCATGGCAGAGCGATGGGCAGTATTTGCAATCTTGTTTTGCCAGATGCAGTGTTTGGCTTCGATTTGGCAGCATGCTGGCCAGTGCTACTGGCTTTGATTCAACATATTCAGCATATTAGGGTTGTCACGTTTTCACATAGCCCTTTGTCTATAGAATGTGTTTGCTTAGTCCGCGTTTCATGAATTCTGATCATTTCGCACATGTTTGGACATGTTCGAAGACAAAGCTGTTTCTCACCCGCTCTCGCCCAGAATTGAATTCAGATGAAAATCCTGGCCTCTGAGCGCATCGACACGTCGGGAGTCGCTGGTTTGTCACCATGCCAGACGGGAAGGGATCAGAGTTGAGCATGGAGGCGATGCGAAAGGAGAACGATCGCACCCAGCTCTTGTGGAAGACTCTTATCCAGGCAGACGCTGCTTCATGTTTGCAACTTTGGTGTATGGTGTAGAGAGATATGCGAGTCAAGGGTGCTTTGCTAGTGGGTCTGAGACGGCAGTTGTTTGGCCTTGTGCCCAGGGCATCCCCATGTCTCAAGCGGCAGCGCTCTTCATATCGCAGGCACAGGATCTCTTTGTCATCGCTTCCAGACTATGTTGCTGCAACACGCATGCGGTTTGGGGTTGGTGCATTCGAATGACTGGGCCAAACGAAGGCCATCGTTTGCAAAAAAGCGGTTTGTGCGTCTTGCTCAGGGCCACGAGCCGCCCACAGAGCAAGAACTCATGGATTTGCCACGAGCTCAGGATGAGCTATAAAATTTGACAAATCTGCACAGTCTGTGGGCCATTCGCTAGAAGCATAGAGGAGTTTGACATATTTGGTACTGCAATGGGACAATTGTCTTATATGCAAGTACGTATGTACGCTATATGACTCAAGGCAAACAATGGCCTCTTGGACCACCTTTCCCCGCTCCCACGTTTCTGTTTGTTCGAGGCATAGCTGCGCACGCCGCATTGGCTGAAGACCTTACCCAATTCATTCACGCCATCCCTCGTGACTTGACTAACGGAATGCGATCGATGAGGATCCAGGTCTTCCTGGGCATACTGCTTCAGCATGAGCAAATAGAGCAGGCAGCGGCAGTTTTGCGACGTGTACCTGAGCCTGTCCCCTTTCACAAGGTCGCCTTTGCTGGTCGTTGGTACCATCATGGGAGGATGCGATGCTCTTGGGGCATAGCTTCATTTGCAGTGGCTTTCCACAGCTCCTCCACGCTCTCCGTGCGGCTTGGGTCGGTGCAGCGCTACACTTGCTTTGTTGACGGCCGGGAGATCAAGCTACAGGGTAGCGAGCTGCGCATCACAGGCCTCACGCGGGAGGCGAACTTGCGTGTCGCAAAGTTGTCATAGTTGCCATATGCTTGATAGCGTTCTTGGAGATCATAGGTTGATGCCTGTAGAGAAACAGTTGTCTGGACCAAGCCTGCTGTTCAGGCTGTTCTCGCTGTTGCTGTTCTTGTGTTTCATGCTGTCGTTTGGCAGGTGCACAGTGTGCGCTGCGGCCGCGACACTGAAGCTGCCTTTGGCGAGACTGTGCTGGAAAGCCTGTGGCTGGACCCTGGCGCCACTGCAATGGACCCTCAGCTTGAAACCATCTCGGGCAAGAATATTCGGCTTTGCCTCATTGGAGCACGTGCAAATATGCGCAGACACTAGACGCCAGGCTTGTGTAAAACGGTAGAAGTCCTTGTCATTTACATCCTGCTTCGACTTCCACACAAACGCAACACGAACACACATACACACATACACACATACACAATCACACATAAACCCACACACACACACACCCAGATGGGAAGAGAGCAAAAGGAGGTCAAGGTAGTAGAAAGAAGTGAATCGTGGTAAACGTCAGACACGGTGAGTATCCTTGGAAAACGTCAAAGGTATGCTGCGAGCATCCTTGGTAAACATCAAGGGTGTCTTGCGAGCATCCTTAGTTTTCATCAAACGTGCCTGGCTATACATCAAACGTGTCTTGCGAGAGTCCTTGGTAAACGTCAAAGGTGACATCACAAACTGATGGCGGACACAACTTGCGAGTAACTGCGAGTCGTCTTGGTAAACGTCAAAGGTGACGTCGCTTGGCAAACGTCAAAGATGACGTCGCTGATTGAAACAGCAAACATCTGTTGTTTTTGAGGGGGGGGCATGCCATCACAACGCCCAGGCACACAAACAGGTACCTGTCATTCTTGGCCCCGTTGTCAAGCAAAACGTGAAAGGCATGCTCGTGACTGCATGTTACACACAGAGAAGCCCCTGGGCCTTCGATTGGAGACATTCACACATCGAAGAAACCTACTTACAAAAGGACGACCAAAAGGCGGCTTTCCCTACTTACCTACTTACAGTTTCTGGCCGTGTCGTGTTAGTCGAAATCTTCCTGGCCGTGTCCCACCTTTGTCAATCTGACTTTGTCGTTTGGAGACAAAATGCGCCGCATGTGAAGGGCGAACGGACCAGTTGATACCGCAGCATACGCTAACGCGTCTTCAGCCAATGTAGACAAGTGCGTTCGTGATGAGCACCTAGATTCACACAATGTTAGGGAGTACCTGCGACCTGCGCGAATTCACATAAAACATGCGCCTGCCATTTTGCCCGGTTTGACTCGCAATGGGTTGCAATTGTTGCTTTTTTGTTGTTGGTCAGATTCACATGTTGAGTTGTGCGTGTGTGGTGCTCTGCCCTTGAAGTCAGTGCTGCATGTGTCTCGACTCAGGATCCGCTGCCACCTCGTGGCCTCCGCCTGGAGGTGGTGGGCGATTCTATTGCCGCTGGAGCGGCAGCTGAGGCGCCCGCGCGGTCTGGGGCACACGGCAATGAGAGCAACGAGGACGCGTTAGGACCGCTAGGATCAAGTAGGTAGTGATGTATCAAGTAACTAGTGATGTTGTTCAAGCACAGGAATCCTTGGATTGGCGGATCAGGATGGGAGAGTAAGAGTTGAGCAAGCGTTTGAAAGCTCGATGCTGTTTGGCGGTGGCGCTGCAGACAAGACAAACCGCAGCCATTGAAGCAAGTTTGTCAGCAGTGCAAACGTCGCAGGATGTGTTCAAGTCGTGGGTGCGACATGTTGCAGATGCCTGGAACACTACTGATTGGCGTGTGGTGGCAAAGTCAGGCATAGGAGTTCTGCCCAATGAATTTGGTCTGGGTATGAAGGATCGATTTCCATGCCGCCAATGGAGTAGCCTGTGGTGCACGACGTTGTGGGACTTTCAACTCTGGCAAGCAGATGTGGTCCTGGTTTATTTGGGAACAAATGACTTTCACCTTGGCAGTCCATCTGGCGCAGAATTTCAGTCCGCCTATGTGGAGTTTCTGATGCTTGTCAGGAGCAAGTATCCTCAAGCAATGGTACTTTGCATTGTGCCTCTCTTGTACAGCTGTTCTCAAGAGTCCAAATGGCAGACAATGCTTGAAAGCCTCACAGAAGCTGTCAAGGGCCTTGAGGACAAGAAGGTGCGCCTTCAATTCACAGGACCAACAAAGAAGGATAAGCCAATTGAACAGGGCAAGCACGAGCCAAAAGTTTCACTTCTGAAATGACCTAGGGGACCAACCAAAAACTTTGCAGGGATCAGCTTTGATTGGGCTGCATGGTCACAAAGAAGGGGCCCCTGGTCACCCTGCAGAGTCACATCAGGACCCCCTGACGCACCCTGGCTGGATTGTAATGCGGACTTCACCGACGGCATCCACCTCACTGCCTTGGGTCACCTTAAGTTTGCCGCGGAGCTGGTTCCAAGACTGACAGCAGAGCTACGCAAACTAGAATAGCCTTGGAAGCTATGGGACGCTGGCACTGGTGACAATGACTCCGATGACCTTCAGAGTTAATCCCACGTGACAACAGCATTGCGTCGCACCGATGCTGCAAGCTGCGTCATCCTATGCTTGTCAGTGGCGAAGTGACAAAACAAAATGCTGAGCTCACAGCTTGCTGTGTCTTGACCTGGTGTTCGTTCTGTATCGTGAACAGCGCAAGCCCTCTCCTCCGATCAAGGTGGAAGAGGATTTGGAAAACCTTTTTTCGGAGTCCCTGGGCTCCTGTGACCTCTCCTCTGAGGATTGTGGTGGGTGCCCAAACCGAATTAGACAGGACACTTTTGGCCAAATCTTGGGTGCTTCAAAGATCTTGAAGGTTGCAGTCGGCCGGCAATGCAACAAGTCTTTAATCAGGGGTTTCATGAAGGCATCAGCATTAGGCTGACGCCATTGGTCGCTTTCCTCCATCTCAGCATTGCTTCGTTTGGGGAGACCTGGTCAAGGTATGTTAGGTGGTTGCAGAAGTGCAACTTTGAGGATGAGCAAATGCAGCCAAAGAGAGCCGACATCATCCTCGCCTCTAAGCATCCAGAAACTGTTGCATGACACGCGATCAACCTGGTCATGTTAAAGACGCTTCCTTTGGCTGATGTTTTTGCTCAGGCGCACCAACACTCTGGCGCATGTTCGCCGGAAGCCGGCGCCCCAGGGGTGACAGAGTTAGCTCGAGAAACGCAGATGGCGCAGCTGTGTCAGCTATTCTAAGTGTGCAAATCGGTCCCTCCATTTGCTTTGCGACTCCTTGCTCAAGGACCATGGGACAGCGCCAATTCATGAAGTCTGCGTGGAAGAACAAATCCAGCAAGGCCCAGGACTTGATGTGCATGGCTCACTGGCTCATGTGCTGACGCTGGGAAGCCAGCTGCCAAGTTTGCACACGCACTTTCTCTTGGAGTACCTTGTGTGCCAGGGACAGACCAAGCGCTTCCTGAACAATGCCGCGAAGCTGCAACTATGGTTTGTTTTGCACTCCGAGCTTGTCAACTTGACGCATGCCGCATTTTGGCATGTTTCAGGAGAGCATAAGAAAGAAAGCTTGAGAGATCGCGCAGAAAGATGTCACCACTAGATGTTCAGCTCAAAGATGCGAGGGCGTGAAACCTGATATGCGGTCCAGCTTTGCTGAAAGTCAAATGCAGGAAGCGAGCAAGAGAGAGAGAGAGAGAGAGACAGAGCGTGTGATTCCGGATGTAAGCGACGAGAGGTGAGCATGTTAAGTGAGCAGATGCGAGCAGACAATGCTGGAGAAGGGGCAGCTCAAGCAGGAATGCGGTAGGCTGACTTGCGGGAGATGCTTGGACGTGCTGCCAAATGCGCACGCTGAAGAGCGCCCGTCAGCGTTGCACACATTGCATGCTTGCCAAACGACAAGGTTTGGCAAGCACGCTTTCTCCAGAGTAGTCGCAAAGCACTGCGCACGCGCTGTCCGAGCAAGCGCCCCTGCTCCAGCGCGCCCCCTCAGCGCAGCGCGCAGGCCTTCCAAAACGATGCCTGCATTGCTCGCACTGCCAGATGATCAACTATTCGCTCCAACAAACCACTCAGCACTGCGCGCGTGCTTGAGGCGTAGCTGCTCTCAGAACTACGAACACACCCCTGCCCAATAAAAAGCGACACCCGTTCAGCACTGCCTGCATGCCAGCCAAATGGCAAGTACCCATTGAAGTCCCCGAGCGCACTTCTCACATAGCTTTGTCATTCTGATGTGCTTCCAAACCTTCCAAATCCATGCTTCTCTGAAAGCTCCCAGCTCATGCGACCCACAGCAGTCTGCAGTTTGCCTAGTCTTCGTTGCTTGCTTTCCTTTCCAATTGTTAGCACTGTCGCCATACAGTCCTGCATCGAGACGGCTAGCTTCATATTTCATTCCACTGTACTGAAAGCAGGCAGCGAGGAGTTGGTGAAATCTTGGTTGTATCGACTTGCTTGTGCGCTTTGTCATAGTTGTTTCCTCATTTCCAGACTTGTTTTGCCAACAGTTTTCACTCCTGATGCATCATAGGTGTGCTTGCCCTTGGCTTTGCTGAGGAGATGGTGACAGTTGCAAAGAAAGACAAGTATGTGCAGCGCTCATTTCGGACAGCGGCAGAGTCTCCAGGGCAAAAATTGGCTTGAGCATGTTTTTGTTGAGCGTGCTGGCTTTCTAAGATGATATTGCCAGCGTTCGTGTAGCGAGCAGAAATGTGCTCTCTGCTGGTGCTGCCATGTTTATTTGTGAAATTTCCTTTTGACCTCAATAGGGTGGACAGAAACTACAATTGCCATTTATTTGCAGATGTGCATGACGGAGTAGCGATTTTCTGCATTGACCTCATGGCTGGCTGAATGAAGTCGAGCCAGCCTATTCTGTTTCGTCTGGTTCCTGCAGCGATGCCCAGTTACACACTGGCGGTGAATCTGCAGAAGACAAAGCAAAGACGTCAGTGGAGTCTGGAGCCTAGCAAAAGCTTGCTTGTTCTTTACAAGGCCCAACAACAGGAGAGTACAACCACCCGCACTCGCTAGCAGCAACGTAAGTGGTCTTTTCAAAGAGGGCCTGTCATGTCAATGTGGGCCCAACCCAGTGCTCCCGATACACGAGCCAGTCTGGAAAGACCTACGACACTAGTTTTCGGGGCCATGCAATATGGAAGGAATTTAGATGCAAGTCGAAAGTACATCCGCAGAGCGAGAGAGAGAGAGATACAAAAGGAGAGAAGAAAAGAAAGAAAGAAAGAAAGAAAGAAAGAAGGAAGGAAAGAAAGAGAGAAAGAGAGAAAGAGAGAAAGAGAGAAAGAGAGAAAGAGAGAAAGAGAGAAAGAGAGAGAGAAAGAGAGAAAGAGAGAAAGAGAGAAAGAGAGAAAGAGAGAAAGAGAGAAAGAGAGAAAGAGAGAAAGAGAGAAAGAGAGAAAGTGAGAAAGAGAGAAAGAGAGAAAGAGAGAAAGAAAGAAAGAAAGAAAGAAAGAAAGAAAGAAAGAAAGAAAGAAAAGAAAGAAAGAAAGAAAGAAAGAAAGAAAGAAAGAAAGAAAGAAAGACAGAAAGAAAGAAAGAAAGAAAGACGAAAACAAAGAAGAAAAGAAAGAGAAGGGTGGAAGCCTTTGAAGCCAGGTCTCAAGGAAACATAATTTCACACATCGGGTCCGTGTCAAGTTCTTTCATTGGAGCATGCATCAGGCTTGCAAAACGGTGCTTTCTTTGCGAGAGCAAGTTTGGCCCATTGCGTGGAAGGAAGCATGCTACAATGTAAGGACTGTGAGCCCATTGTCTGATGCAGGCATAGCAGTGTGTGGGTAGCTGTTGTGCAGGCTTTACATCATTGGCATTGGACGTGGAGGTGCCTCGCCCGACTTGGCCTTTATACAGGCCAACTCTGTACCGTGATCGACACATTTCAGTATGCTCTGCTGAGCACGGACCCGACGGAGCCAAGACTCTGCTGAAAGCGTCGCCAGGTCGGCATGCAGTGAAAGTGGCCATGAACGAGAAGAAGAAAGGGTGCCGGACTGAGAGGCAGAAGCAATGCTGGCCCTGGGATTTGAAAGTCTGGAATCTTTCAACTCCATGGTTCTCTCAGGCCCGTGAGCAACAAGCATCACAAATGAAGCGAGACAAAAGCTGCCGCTGTGCCACATGATAGTAATGCGAATAATGCGAAGAGTAATAATGATGCTAGTCTTCGAAGAAAGTTTAGACAGAACTTCCGTAGTACGGACGCTAAGTGAAAGGTATTTTTGCGCAGAGATAGGACGAAGCAAGCAAGAAGGCCTGCGAGAAAACATGGGGGGGCATGTAGTAGGGAATGCAAACCGCGAAAAAGAGTGGCGGGTCTGCATCAGAGTTCTCCCTTTACCTCCCTCTCTGTGCGCGTGCTCTTCTCCCTCTCTGCGCGCGGTCTCGGCTCGCGGTGTTGTCATGGCATCTCGAAGGTTTCGCAAGGTTTAAACTGCGTGGCGGGCAGCCCTTTCGCAAGGTCGATAGATAGGTAGATAGAAGAGAGAAGAGAGAAGAGAGAGAGAGAGAGAGAGACAGAGAGAAAGATAGAAGACATATAGATGGATAGAGCCCATAAATCTAAAGAATTTTACATGGGCCACTGTTATGGGCCATTATTTTTGTGGTTTTCGGGCGAGAGAGACGATAGTTCCAACGAACGCAAATCTGCAAGTTTGATTCAGCAAAAGGGCAACCAAGGACCCAAACATCTGAGTTCCCAAAATAGGGGCCCATTCAGGAAACTGTCTGTGCCAGTGGGTTTCCTGAATGGGCCCCTATTTTTGGGACCGGGGTTTGGGGGCTTAGCACGAAGAGTCCCAATGGAGTTGGAACCTTTCAAGATTGCTGTCGTCAAAGATTGCTACTCCAGAGGCAGCAGTTGAGAAACGCACACATCCAGCCACCTGGTCCTTGTGCTACGTACCCAATACATAAGGGGTATATATAGTGTATGTATTTTTCAGCCATTAGCGGCCCATAACAAGGGCCCAAGTAAAAAACTTTAGAATAAACAGTTGCCTGGAAAGTGGATAGACAAATGGGTAGATAGACAGATAAATAGGTGGACAGAGAGAGCGAGAGAGATAGAGAGATAGCCACAAGGAGAGAACTCCAGCAGGAGGGTACACAAATACAAAGATAGATAGAGAGATAAGATAGATAGCGAGATAGATGGATAGACAGAGAGCGAGAGAGAGAGAGAGAGATAGACACATAGGCGGACAACTAGATACATTTCATATATATATATATACATCTAGAAAGAGAGAGCTAGATAGATGGATAGCTAGACAGAGAGAGATAGATTGGATGGATGGAGGATGGATAGATAGATAGATAGTTGAATGGAAGGCTAGATAGATAAATGGATGGAGAGGGAGAGATAGATAGATGAACCCCTATCTCTTTGTTTTTGGTTGTCGCGGTGCGGGCTTTAGAGCTTGAGCTGCCACAGTGCGCTTTTTGAACATTGGCCCACACTTTGAAAGCCAGCAACACTCTCAAAGTGTTCGGATGAAACGCTAATTTGACGGTTTTGCCTAAAGCAGGAAGTCAAGCCTAAAGTTGCAAACGTGCAACGGACATTTGCATCACAAGTTTATGCTGCGCTTATCAAGTTTTCAAAGGTGGGCCTTGGAGGGGGAGAGGGAAGGAGCATAATATGTAGACATATATAAATATATATGGTGCAGCGTTGCCAGCCCCCCCCCCCCACCAATGGTCATGGGTCAGACAAGTACCCCCCCCCCCCCTGTGGTTGTGGTCCTGTGGTTGGGTTGTGGTGGTTTAGAGTTGGTTTAGAATTGGTTTATAGGGTATATTTAGGGTGTATTTAGGGTTAGTTTAGGGTTGGTTTAGGGTTGGTGTATGTTGATTTAGGGTTGGTTTAGGTTTACGGTTTAGGGTTTGGTTTAGGGCGTATTTAGGGTTGGTTTAGGGTTAGTTTAGGGTTGGTTTAGGGTTGGCTTAGGTTTAGGGTTTATTGTTTAGGGTGTATTTAGGGTTGGTTTAGGGTTAGTTTAGGGTTGGTTTAGGGTTGGCTTAGGTTTAGGGTTTATTGTTTAGGGATTGGTTTAGGGTGCATTTGGGGTTAGTTTAGGGTGTCCTGGGGGTGGGGGTGTCGGGGTGTCGGGGTGTCGGGGTGCGAGTTCAGGGGGTCGGGGTGGGGGTGGGAGCGTAGGTGACAGGATCCGGGGGGGGGTCCTGGGGGACCCATACCATATGGGGGGGGGGGGGGGTAGCAACACGGAACACGGGACCATATATATAGATGTACTAAATTCAATACATCTACACGCGTACACTTCATTGTGCTTTCCCATCAGGCGTTTTTCTTTGGAGACTATGTATGGTCTTTGGAGTATTGCAAAGTTGGTATTCAAAGATTGCCGCTCCTGGGATGAATCTTGTCTCCAGTTCTTCCGAATGCCAGCTCGTCGATTTGTACTGAATTCGCCCGATCGAATTTTCTTCAAGGTTTGCGCAGCTGCTTGGAGTCATTGCATGCCGTCATGATGAATGCTCAAGATACACCGCAATGACAGACTAATTGCCAACAGGCATGCACCCTTTGCGATTGAAGATGTCGACACCCTGCAATCCTTCGAATCCTGGCCCGTGAATTACTTATACAACCCAGTGTCATGACAATGCAACTTGGAACCACACTCAGAACCATCCCAGAACTGCAAACATGACCAGCTTGTTCGAAGGACACTAGACATTTGCGTTTTGCCAGCAGCCATGTCACTAAAGACCCTACCTCACACAACTTATTGGACCAGCACACTACTTATCAGCCTGATTAGATGACCATTGAGCAATGCCCAAATGCTGCTCGCAGCACCATGGCATTGGACATCCACCTGAAGTAGAGCTTTTGGGAGGCCTTGCATGGGTAAGACAAGTTTTGGTGTCACCGCACCAGCGCAGGAGTGTGAAACACATGGAGTTCGGGACGCCCTATGACTTACCCGCGTCGTCATGTGGCCGGGAGGCGGGAGGAACACGTGTTCGATCGTTTCCGGCGTGCATTGAGACTCGGAGGCAACAGAGGTGGGATTCATGTACTTCTCGCCCGAGGAGGGGGAGATCATCACGCAGTCGGCGCATTCTTGTTTGCTGCTGTATGATAACTAGCAGGGATTTAAAGAAGGCAAAGATGTGTTTTGCTTGTTTGATTGCCATTCGATTCTATCCTGCTGAATCGAAGTCATCTCTGCTGCTCCCATCCCCAGTTCGTTCTCACATACTTTCTCCAATGCTTTTGATTGGCAACAGAACAAGTACCTCCCAGATGATGGCCAAGATGTGTGACGTAATATCTACGTTGAAAACAGGGATGCGATTCACTGATGGCATCATGCAAGCGGCTTGCTCGTATTCCCTGTATGTAGTTAGAGAACACGCTCGGAAGCGAGATAAGCCAACACTACAGGAGGTGAAGAACCTCAGCGCTGTGGAGGTGTCATGGCATTGTCCGCTTTTGCTTCCCGGAATCGGCACAAAGTGGTTTCAGAGAGAAAGAGAGAGAGAGAGAGAGAGAAGGAGACAGAGAAAGAGAGAGAGAGAGAGTTGTACTTTGAGTGAACATATGAGATCAACGACCTCTCCACCAACGACGAGTGGGGAGCGCCAATTAGTGGCGGGCTACACTCGCCAACAGCTTATATGATGGCACGCTCCGTTTTGGCACACATATGCGTTGCGTACTCTGACTTATGGGCAAGGCTGGAAATGGGACCTTTGAAGGACTTCAGGAACTGCACGGGGCTTATGCCCTTCGATGTAGAAATCCTGCATGGCATTGTCTCCAGGCAGCATGGTGTGCCAGACATGTGGTCTGGACCAGGACTGTCCAGGCCACATGGGGTGCTTCTCTTATGATATTTCAATTGGACAGCACCTGACGAGAGTCGTCGTGAGTAGTGCTGTTGTTATTTGCTTCTGAGGCACATTGAGCTATCCAGCCCGCTTGAGCCCCGGCTTTTTGTCATTCTAGACTTGCCTGCCTTTGCCATGTTGGCTCTTCCCTGAGCAACAAAAGTGAAGAGCCCAGCTTCAGTGAATTTGCCCGTACAATGCTGAACTGGACATGTTCACGCGAAAAACAAATCCTAACTCTCGGCGTGCTGTTACCATTCAATTTTGACATTTGGCAGCATGGTTCAGGCTATACAACCCGTTCCTGATCGCGCCTTTGCTGAAGCTGCTGAGACAGCTTTGAGCTAAGCCTGCTGTTTGCATTTGGAGAAGTTGCTCACATGAACGGTACGGCACAAAGTGATTCAGTTCAGGACGTGCCTCAACTGCCACAAGTTCAAGTGCCACGAGGCGTTTGGCTGCACGCTGTCAATAGCCATTTTCCGGCACACGGTCAGACTATGCGCGGTGTTTGCAGTCTCTTGGGAACTAATGATGATGTCAGCGTGAAGAAGCTGGTTGTACAGATGTGATCGTCAGTGAAACAGCACAAAATCAAGTACGCGCGTCCATGGAAACCGTTTGTTTCAATTGACAGGCACACGGGAACTATGTCAATGTGGTTTAACTAAGTCCAGTAGCTTGAACTTAGGCCACTAGTGGCAAAATGTGGATGACAACGTTCAAATGACTTCAACTCGACTGTCCACCCAATGATTTATTGACTCACCAATGGTCATCAGGTGTTTCAGCTGAGTCCGCTAACATGCGAACATGGTAGCGCTGAGAGCACCAGATGCTCCAGGCACCGCTTCAAACGGGGTGCAACAACAGGAGCGTTGCCAAGAAAGAAAAACACCTATTTTGGATTGCGATTTCCGCTGGTTGGAAACGTTGATTTCGGTGGCGCTCGTAGGGCCACACGCGTGAAGCATGTCAATGGATGGGTATGATTTCCAGTCCGCGAGGATGTTTTGTCTGACTTGTTTCACTTTCACTTGATGGGAAGAGGCCGTGACTGCTGCGCTTGCGCTGCCCTGAGATTTTCCTCTTGCAGTGACGTCAGCATTGTTTGTCGCCAGCTGCCAATCACAAGCTGGAAACAATGTTTAGGTACTACACCTGCAAGGGTTGCTACCTGGCGATCTACCAGCACCACCTGCTCCGGCAATGAAGTCAAGGCCAATCAAGCAGCACCTTTAGTCTCAGAGAGCTTCTTCCAGGTCTGCCTTCCTGAGCGATGCTGCCCACTCCGAGAGCATGACTTTGGTGATTGAAGAGATTACCAAAGAAGGCTCAGACCCCAAGCTCCAAGCTGGAACTGAAGAAACGGGCTAGCTTTGTCCATCTAAAGTGCCATGGCTTCAAGTGGGGCCAAGGCGTGTCGATGAAGAGGGAGATTCTTCCAGAGCGTGATGTGAAGGAAACGGGGCAGGAGGGGCTATTTTCCTATAGCCGAGAGTTTTGGCGAGGCGTTTGCATTGCCAGGCTATTGATTCGCTCATCAAAAAGCTGGATTCTGCACGGGAGAAGGCGTGAATGTCAAAATCCTTCTTCGCCAAGAGTTGCGAATGCCAGTTTTGCAGCTTTCCTGTATACTGCCACCTTGTCCTCAGAGGCAACATTCAAGATTGGCCCGGCACCTTGCAATTGCAAGGCACAGAAAGCGGATGCAAAGACGCCGAGCGGAGCAGGACGACAGGACGGGACTGGGATGGGCAATGGCTTTAAGCCAAGCTCAACCGCAGCGGAATAAGCTACTCCCTTTCAGCAAACATGTGCTTCGTGCAGTTTCAGTGTGCCAGAACTCTGCTTCCATAGAAGCACTGCGAGCAGTGAGATGCTCAGCCGGCAATGCTTGACTGCGCTGTGTCTTGTCGTGCTGGATCACTGGATCACCTTGTACACGTAGCGCACTGCCTGAGGTCATTGCCAGCTTCTTTGCTGAAATGCCGAATTCCTGCGCACGCTGCAAGGCTGGCCTATGCTTTTGGAGACAGGGACGGCTGCTGGGCCAAGACGAACCCCACACTGAGCTATTGGATTGAGTGTGCATGGTTTGCTGGAACTGCATTCTATTCTGGGCCTCAGTCAGCCTGGTGTTGAAGTGAGCCACAGCACAGGCGCATGCGAAATGGCGAAAGGAGGGCTACGAGGCTCTTTTTGTCAAGCCTGACAAGAAATCCAAGGAGAACTTGCACAAATTGCAACGGCCATGGCATTGTATAGAAGCAGTTGCCTTCTCAGGAGCTCTTGGCATTGCCTCAATATGCCAGGGATTTGTTGACGTCTGCAACTTAGATCCCTGTGACTCAGGATCGCATGTTCTGTTGAGTTTTGTGCGGAATACCAAGGGATCTGTGGAAGAACGAGGCAGCTGCATTGAGGCCCATTTTCATAGCCTTCTGCAAAACATTGAGGGTGCCGGCCGTGACCACTTGACTGGCACTCACACAAAGTTTTGACATTTGCAGTGACGTGTTGCTCAAAGCAAGCAGAAGTACATTAGTGACTGCATGTGTTGCATATTGCCCATGCAAGGTGTTTTTCGAACGCGCTGTCGAATAATTACGAGGTTTCAGCAAGCGCATTGCATCCGCTTCACTTGTGCCATGGACAGCTCCCACTCTTTGCCGCGGTCTCCGCGATCTCCGCGGTCATGGGCAGAGCGCACCCTGGGGCCGATGCAGCGAGGCTCTTTGCGGGGATCCATCTTCACGCTGATGTCAGCAGCAATCGGCTCCGGCGTGCTGTTGCTGCCTTACGCTTTCAGTCTCGTGGGCATCCCCATAGGCATCCTCACGCTGCTCTTCGGCACATACTGCTTGGCTACCTCCTTGCGCCTCATCATTACCATATCTCACATCACAGGTCGTGACTCCTATGCCAAGAGTGCATCAGCAGTGCTTGGTCCAGTGGCGGGCCGGGCCTTAGCATGCCTTATGGTGGGTGAAGCCTTGTGTGGGCAAGCATCATTTATCAAGTTCCTCTCCGATCTTTGGCCTAGGGTGCTGCCCTCCGTTTTTGGTGGCTTGTCAAAGGCCCAAATGGCCCTAGTGGTGGTGGCAGCGGCTTTCCCAGCTGCTGCAAGTCGTGACATGTCAGTGCTGCGCCATGTAACGATCATTTCTTTCCTTAGCCTAGCCTTTATGGCCAGCTTGGTGGTGAGCAGTGCCGTGGGAGAACCAATCCGCGAAAACACCTCGGTAATCGCATCAGGCCGAAGCTCTAGCATTCTGGAAGTCCTGCCCCAGACATGGTCTTTGGTCCTCAGCGCTTTATACTGCCAGCACGTTGCGATCCCAGTCTACAAGCAGCTGAACAACTTCAACAGTCGGCGATTGAACAAGATCCTGCTGCGATCCTGCACGTCCCTTTCATTGCTCTATGCAACAGTGGCTACCTGCGGAGTCATTGCCCATGGGTCTCACACCCCAGAGAACATCCTCCTGGCCTACCCTGAGAACCATCGAGCCGCCTCGCTGGCGCAGCTACTCACAGGCTGCTCCCTGCTCGTGGCACTACCCCTGGGGGTCCAGCCTGCGCGGGATCAGCTGCCAGAGGTGCAAAAGCGCAGAAGCACTTTAGATTGCAGTACTATAATGTCAGGTCATGTCATGTCAGGTCATGTCATGTCATGTTATGTCATGTATGTATGTAATATATTTAATTAACGTAACGAAACGTAGCGTAACGTAATGTAATGTAACGTAATGTAATGTAATCTAATGTAAATGTATGTACGTGCTGTACTGTAATGGCATGTAATGTAATGTATTGTAGTGTAATATATGTGTGCAATGTAATGTAATGTAATGTATTGTAATGTAACGTAATGCAATGTATGTATGTAATGTACTGCAATGTAATTTATTGTATTGTATTGAATTGTAATGTAATGTATTGTATTGTAATGTAATGTAATGCAATGCAATGCAATGTAATCTAATGTAAAGCAATGTAATGTATGTAATTTATGTATGTGTGCAATGCAATGTAATGTAATGTAATGTAATGTGATGTGATGCAATGCAATGTATGTAATGTAATTTAATATCACGTCATGTAATGTTATGTAATGTAATGCAATGTATGTATGTAAGTATGCACGTATGTATGTACGTATGTATGTACGTACGTATGTATGTATGCATATATGTAATGTATGTGATGTATGTATGTGATGTAATGTAATGTAATGTAATGTAATGTAATGTAATGTAATGTATGTATGTATGTATGTATGTACGTACGTACGTACGTACGTACGTATGTATGTATGTATGTATGTATGTATGTATGTATGTATGTATGTATGTATGTATGTATGTAATGCATGCACGTATGTAATGTATGCATGTAAGTTGTTCTGTATGTATGTGTGTAATGTATGTTTGTATGTATGTGTATGTGCATGTGTATGTGTATGCTTACGTGTGTGTATGTGTAGTTGTATGTGTATGTATGCAGAGTTGTAATATATGTATGCAATGTGTGTACTGTATGTACTATATGTAACGTATGTAATGCATGTAATGTATGTACTGCATGCAATGTATGTCTTGTATGGAAAGTATGTAATGTATGTATTGGATGTAATGTGTGTAATGTGCGTAATGTGTGTGGGTGTGCAATGCAATGTATGTGATGTACGTAATGCATGTAACATAGATCAAGCTTGACGGGAATCAGGGTGGTTTTCAACCAGCAAGCAGAGCACCTCCGCTAAGCGTCATTGGTAGCGCTGTAATGGTGTGTATGCAGTGTATGCAGTGTACGCTAGTGTAATGTAATGTAATTTACTGTATTGCAATGGCGTAATTTAATGTATTGTCATGTAATGTAGTGTAAGGTAATGCAGCGTAAGGTACCGTAACGTAATGTAATGTATTGTGATCTTATGTGATATGACGTGGTGTTTTGTATTGTAATCTATTTCATGTAATGTAATGTTTTGTAATATCATGCAGTGTATATATATATATATATTATTCACACGCTGCCACTCCCCAGAGGTGTTGCGCGCGCTGCGATCGCTGATGCGCAATCTTTGTTCCATTTGCCTGGCGCTGCTCTTTGGCCGAGCGGCTGGCGCGAGATTCCGAGTGCATCAAGAGGCCGGGGGCGTCAAAGGCAAGGACGCTAAGGCATGGCCAAGTGGCTGTAGTCTCCCAAAGTTGCTGCTAAAGGGCCTGCAATAAGTCCAATATGTGCAATTGTTTGAGGATTAAAGTCTCCAAACATCTCCAAAGTCTCCACACGCTCCTCGTGACTTTCCAGGCTGTATCTCCAGTGACTCCTGCTCGACGAGTGATGCACACGGCGGGCATTATGCTGTGCGCGGCCACGCTGGCAGTGATATTCCCCTCAGTGACATCGATTGTTGGGATCGCCACCGGCTTTGGCTCAGTATTGTGGACCTTCATCATGCCAGTGGTTATGATTTTCATTTTGAGACACAGGGCTTGCAAGGCAAAGATCGATGGTAGCCTGCGGATCGTACTGCCGGCATTGGAAGACGCCAAGCGTGAGAGGCTCCTATCATCGCCCTTGGCCTCGCCTGCATGGTCTCCACGCGAGTCACCACTCGAGTCACCGCTTCTCTCCCCAACGCCCTCCTTCAATGATCTTCCGCCCCTGACCCTTGATGGCAGCGATGGCAGCGAGGAGATGTGCATGCAGATCGAAGAGCCGGACAGTGGCAAGAAGAGCACCGTCGTTTTGGTTTCGCAGTCTCCAAAACTGGATGACAAAGGAACTGTTCCGACCGAGGAGCATCCGCGGGTCATGTGCAGGCACGTGGATCACTATCCCTGGTCCATCCACTTCACAACAGGAGTCTTGAGCTTGGCTGTAGGCTCCGTGCTCGGCCTTACAGCAGCCTACCAGTCCTTGCAAAGAGTCCTGCAGGCTCACTCGTAGGAAGGCTGTATCGATTTGTCTATCACTTGTGGCCTATGAAGTTATTGACAAGCTTTGCAGAAATGCTGCAATGAGTCTGAATTAGGATGTTCCTACCAGCGCATGCCCCCTGAACCATAGCCCACATTCAATGAATTGCTTGAACATTGCCGGCCCCTGTTGAGATCAACATTGGTTTTAAATGTGTCGCAGTGTCTTGATATCGTTCAGCCTGGTTTTCTTGATTGCCTTTGTGGAAGCTCAAATCGCTTCAGGCGGGCCAAGGGTCTTTTATTTGGGAGTGGATCCCTTGAAGACCAGGACCAGCCG
>CAUJNA010002475.1:0-7500 GCA_963377175.1 Effrenium voratum | reverse complement strand
ATACATACATACATACATACATACGTACGTACATGCATGCATGCATGCATGCATGCATGCATGCATGCATGCATGCATGCATACACATATACATACACATATACATACACATATACACACACACATACTCATACACATACACATACGCATACGCATACACACATACATACATACTTACATGCTTACATGCTTACATGCTTACATATTTACATACTTACACACTTACACACTTACACACTTACACACACACACACATACGTACATACCTACTTACATACTTACATACTTAAATGCATACTTACATACTTACATACTTACTTACTTACATACTGACATACTTACATACTTACTTACTCACTTACTTACATACTTACTTACTTACATATTTACATACTTACATGCTTACACAATTACATACGTACTCACTGACATACTTACTTACTTGCATTCATACATACACACCATACAACCGCAAAAACACATGTGTTCACACAAACAAGCGTCAAAGGGCAGGCTGGGCCCGTGAAGCCGTGTCGGGCTCGTGGGGCCCGTGGGCCTGCGGCCCCCATCAATATGAACCCTTTGCTGCGAAATTTGATTTGGTCAACCGGACTCGCTGACCAAATGCGTTGTGATGACTCTGTGTTCAATTGGCGCTACTTGCTGGCCTACACAGTGGCCATGCCCAACGAGACATAGCGCTTGGCGTCAATCTAACACCAGAAATTTAGTACCTTGCGGCAGATGGAAAACAGCCTCAGGCGGAAGCAGAGTGCCCCAATTTCATTTTGTTTTTTGGAATCCCTAGTAGTTGCCGTTAGTAATCCATACACTTCATTGTTGCACCGATTTTCGACTGCTTCGCGACTGTGCTAAATGCCAAGCGCAATTCGATGTACCTGAATTTCTGAAGTGTCGCAACCGGCGAGTTGATCAGCAGTGCGCCGTAATCTTTTCTGAAAAGAATGCGCGCAAACACCGCAAGCCACAGACCACATGGCCATGGTTAAAACCCCGGTTACCCCCCAGTGAACATCCCAATCCCCACTAAAATAGACTAAAGTGGGTGTTGCACCTACCCCAAAATGGTACCAGTGACGCATGCGCATGACGGTAGTATGACAGCAACACCCAAATCTGATTCGGTATGATCGCGATGAAAGGAAATACAGGCCACGAGGATTTTCCCTTGGTCAACACGCACGGAACACGCTTGCAGCAGACGCATGTGCCGACTGCTGTGTCTCGGACATGTTGTGATACACGCCTTTTTGTTCCTTCCTATCGCATTCACATGTCCTGAGACAAATATTCTGAAACAGGTATGATATTTGCCCAGCAAAGCCAGCTTTCACGCTGAGTTTTGGCGTACCATCCTGAGCCCAAACATGCACACAATGACGCTTAGCAGCATACATGTTTGTTTTGCGGTGCTGAACGCGCCGCGCAAAGCATATCACAGTGCCCAGCTGTGGTATAGGCTGTGGGTGTTGCAAGCGAATGTGAGGTCCTGGTTCTAGTTCATGCTGGAAGCGCGTACACACGCACACAACCCCCAAATCCGCAGATATGGGGGGGGGGGGGGGGCAAAGCTGATTCTCCAGCGTTGAGACGCCTTCCCAAGTGTCAGCCCATGCATTCAGGCATCATGCTTGCCAATCAGCAGGCATGGCGCGGGTTGCATCGACCAAGCAAGCAATCGATTTTGTCCGAAGGCGGTGCGCTTTCATTGCTCGGGTCAGGTCAGAAATGCGATGAAGCCTGACCGACTGGAGGCCTTTGCAATTCCGGGTTGAGATGCTGGCAAGCTGATGTTGAATTGACCTGACTGCCATAGAGAGCCGTAGAAGGAAGTGGCCCAACCGCTGGAGCTACATCAAGCCGTGGGTGCTTTGCAGTGGCGACCTCAGCGACTTTGTATCTCAGGCTATTCGAACGTGAGCGTCAGCAAGGTGTTAGCGGACAGTGCAGTCAGCTGTATGCGAGGCAAGCAGTCAACTCTTTCATGGACAAAATGAAGAGCCCAGACCCCAGCTAGCTGAATAGCAGTCAGCCGACAAGTCATCACTCGTTGAAGGTGGGAAGAATCCAAAGCTTGTAGATGATGGAATTCGGCAGCTGCTGGAAAAGAAGGAAGGCTTGTTCAGCACCCTGCTTGCATTCAGAATGTATAGCTATATTTTCTGGATTGTAGTTGCGCTGACCATTTAGGAATGAAGATGATGGGAAAGCGCCTGCATCTCAGACTGCACGCGTTCCTCCCCTGGAATATGTTGCCTCGACAGCAAGGCGTTAATTTTGCTGCGCGCTCCGTCATCTCGCCTGACCCGAATATCGAGCCCTCCGAGTAGTTGCCTTAGGTGTGAGGCTGCAGTTGGCTGCAAGCAAAGACCATGTGCCTGGACACATCAGAGAAAGGGCCTCTCTACGTTTGTTGCAGAAACATACCTCCTGCGCAGAAAGCACTGACCTTTTCGCTCTGAGGGACTTCACCCAGTTGTGGGGAGGCTGCTACTAAAATTGCTGTTGGCTGAGGATCGGTGTGCCTCAGGATATTGCTTCCGAGCTGGTCTATCCAGAGGTACGCTGAGAACTGGCGGACAGTAATTGACATGGATACATTTCAAAAGATTGACCATACTTGTAACGATTAGCTTGCCTTTGCTCGTATCCATTTGACACCAGAGGCTTCGTGTGGAAATTAGATCAAGTGAAGTTTTTTTTGCGCGAACTGCTGAGCAAAGCGCTGGTTCTCCTTTCAGGTCGCTACGCAGTACAATGCTGAATGGCTCCGGGACCTTGTGGAACGTGGTGCACGCTATCCAGGAGCCCTGGAGGCAAGGTTCCTTCCGGAATCTTCCGGAAAATTGCAAAGTTTGGTGGGTCGGTGTGTTGACAAGCAATTGCAGTGCCACACAGCTTACGCGGCGGAGAGTTTTCAAGGAAGCCTTCAGGGCTGTGAGCTGCTTGAAAGGTGCATGCTCCACGAGCAGACGGCGGCAAAATTATCACCAATTTGAAAGTAAAGACGAAGGCCTGGGATGCTGAGGCAGCCAGCATCGCTCAACAGCAAACCATTTTCACACCTCATTTGTCCCAGATCCAGCAGCTCAACCTTTTGCACATGTGCTCTATGGCTTTAGCTGGTAGGTGATGTCAGCTTGCAACCTCGCATTCAAATATGTTCTGGATTCCACGTGCCCAACCTTTTGTGCAACCACGGGACGCCTGTATCTTATGCTTTAAAGTGGTTGTGAGCTCACATTGATGTCTCGCGGCACCTTGAAGGCTGAAAGAAAGGCGCTTGCAAAGAACCTCATCACAGACATCAGGCCTCATCTTCTGAACAAGTACCATGCATGAGCCTGTTCTCCAAACAGCGTTCTGCACTTGGATGCAGTCACTTTGTACCTGAACATGAACATGTTCTTAATCTCAGAGGGAAAGTGGAACTCTAGCGCAGGAGTGGGAAACCCCCGTGGACGGTCTTCCGACAGCTGCAAGATGGTCGAGCCCGCATGGTTGAATAATCCAGCTTAGAGGAACAGTGACAAGTTGGGCAAGGGCCTTTTGCACGCGCATTCGTTCAGCTGCCTGAAGCAGTGGCACGAGGTGATCCGCTTCTGGTCAACCGGCAACCAACACTTCACAAGCAGGGGCCAAAGCTGTCCGAATCAACTAGCTGGGAACTTTTTTTGGACAGGCCGGGCATCATGGCGCACATGGTCAAGGCGAGAGAGGGACCCCCCTCCCTCTCATCACCCCACCCCCCCCTCTCCACATCTTCATCCACCCATCCCCTCGCTACATCCATCCTCCCCCACCACCACCCCCCCCCCCCTTCACCCTCATCTCCACCCCTCCTCATCATCCCTCCTTCACCTCTCCAACCCCCACTATCCCACTTCGCCCCCACCCACATCCTCCACCCTCCACCCATCACTCTCCACACTTGTTCTTCCCCCCCCTCACCTCTCTCCCCCCTGCCCTCCTTCCCTCCATTCCACCTTACTCCACCTCCACACCAAGGCGCCGTCTCCAAGGCGAAAGAGGAGGTAGAGGGCACCTTGAACTCTTGGGCATGCAGTAAAGTCCTGCACAATACCCTGGAAGTCAGATGCAAGCCATGCTTTCAGGCTGTGTAGCAATTCAGATCTGAAGATGTGTCACTGCAAGGTGCTTCGTCGAGAGCGAACGATCCGTTTGCACTATGTCCAGGGCCCACTACTTGCTCTTATTTGCCCGGTACCGACTTAAGAGCAGGGGCGCGCTCGTTCCTCAGGTGAATTGTAACACCTACAACGCAGACTTTGATGGCGACGAGATGAATCTTCATGCTCCCCAGGCACAGAACCGATGCAGAACCGATGCCGATGATGCCGATTTGCAATGTTCAGGACCCCATCAGCCGCATGGAGGCTCTTGCCATTGCCAGAGCGGACTTCCAGTGACCCTTTTCCATCTCTGGACAAGAGCATGTTGCCTTTTCCTTACGAATTTGTAGTTCTTGGATTGCTCTTTAAGGTACTTGGTGCCAACCTCAGGAAAGCCGCTGCGAGGTTTGATCCAGGACACTCCCATGGCCATGATTATCAATGATTGTAACATGACCATGGCCTGTCAACAGGACCACGTCATCGCAGGGACTATGCTGACGAAGCGCGACAGCCCCTTGACAAATTTAGATCCAGGCTAGCTCAATTATGCGCGAAGTGTGCAGGGTAGGAAAAGTTGTCATCTTCAAACTCTGGACAGCTCAAGCTTTCGCACAGCACTTCACCAAGGCTTCTACACACGACCGGAGGCCGCAACCGCAGAATGAAGTGACTGTTTGTGCAGCTTTGCGTTAGGTGTGTTTGCTTCTCTATACCGGCCTTCGACATGCGCCCTGCGCCAAGCACGGAAAGCTGTAGAGCCAATCTGCCACGGCACGTCTTCAGGTTGGAGCCATCCAAGCCGAAGCCGCTTGTGCCTCGGCCTGTTGCAAAGCTGCGAAATGCGTTTGACCAAGGAAGGCGAGAAAGGCACGACATGCGTGTCACCACTCATTAAGTCACGAAAGTCATTACAGATTGGCATAAGTCCATGTGTCAGGCAAGTGGTGGTGACGATGCGCAGGACAGAATCCAGTATGTGGTGATGGTGATACGCCGACATGACAAAGCAAGAGGCTAGGCTCAGAGGGAAAGTTGTAAATCTTGACAGGAATGGGAAGACGATGAAGATGATGAGGCAGAGACAGAGCTTCAAGTCAGCTATCAAATTTGCCATCAACTTCACCAGTAGTGCTTGATATTTCGCGCAAGCCCAAAGGAGAAGCAGGGCAAGGACGAGGACGCCTGCCTTACTGTTTGTTTGTTTTCTTTGCAGCAATCTACATGACGCTTATAGAGAACATTTGTCACTGCAGGAGGACCGGGATCCCTTTGAGGACAAGCCGTGGCACCGGCCCAAACTGAATGTTGTGGTCGCGCCCCAAGTCAGGGCCAGGCAGATGTTTGTGCAAGTTCGTCAATTATGTTCTGCGTCAGTGCAATGCAATGTGAGCCGAAGCGAGTACTGGCAATTCTTCCAGACTTCCAGCTTTGGTCATGATCATATATGGGATTTACAAAGACAACGTTGCTTAGTAAATCTTGAGACTTTGGACACCCAGGATCAGCGCATGAAAATCACGCTGGATCCGCCGGCCATGCCTCGATCTTACCAAGCCATGTAGACCATGTCTTGCACAAGGACCGCGGACCGCCACCGTTTTTTTAAACGCTGCATGATGGGGCACCTAGCCCAGGCTTCGGCCTGTCCCAATGTGGTCAGGAAAACAGGTGCGAGGGTTTCAGGGCTTGCAATGTTGAGACACGGAGTGCTGAAAGACAAACTTGCAGTCGGGAGAAGACCAGCCCAACAGGTGCTTGGGATGCTGCTGAAGCATCTCATCAAGATTTGCTCTGAGGGCAAGGCCTGGATCCTCAAGACGTTGCACAGATATTGAATGGCAATGAACAGTATTGCTGACTGTTTCGACAGGCATGCGAGACTTCGGCTGGTATCAACCTGGACGGTAAAAGCAAAACGCCTAAGACCAAGCCGCCAGCACCCGTTTTTGCTGGGGTTTGGCGAGGATGGTGCCCGGCTTGTGAAGAGTGGTTTGCGGAAGGATTCCAGTTTGGGCAGAGGCCGCTTTCGCCGGAGGCCAGGAGACATTTGGAACGGTCGCCTGGATGGGGACAAAGAGGAGGCTGGACCAATGTGCCGCTTGAGAGCCAATCACGGCCTCGGGCCCTTGAGCTGGCCTTGCAGGCTACCATCGTTTTTCGGGGTTCGGATCTTCTGCAGGGTGTTCGGCCCTCAAAAAGTCACGCATTGGCAGCTCGGCGAATCTGTGAGCAGGGCTCATGGCGCAATCAGACGGATCACTGGTGGTTATCGAGGTTCTTGACAAAGCATCTTTTGGCGCTGCACTTGACTCTACCCGCAGCAGCTTTGTTTCAATTCAGGTTTGAATGGATGATCTGCTGATAAGGTGCTGAAGCCGCCGGCATAACGCAACGCCTGCAGCATTATGCGTCACGCGAGGAAGTTGACTGTGGGGGTGCCAGGCACCTGTGTTTCGAGCTCATGGGTGGCCGCCTTGCCAGTGCTTCCGCCATGTTTGGGGCTGGGCCTCATGCATGGGTCCATTGCTTTGCCCCATCGGGCACTTCCCACGAGTCCTGATGGCTTTGAATGGTCACGCCTCTAGGTTTGTGGCTGTCGGGCATCGCAAGGCCCAGCCCCCAAACTCGCTTTGAGCCTCTCGCTAGCTCAATTTGGCACACAAGGCTTTTCACGCTCTTGTTGCAAATGCGCGGCTTCACGTGCGCCTACGAAGACCTGATTCTAAGTCCCCAACCCAGCAACACAGTGCTGATATGCCACACTTGCAAGACCCACCACTCCCTGACCATTTGCCGCCCATTGCCAAGTTGCTTGCGCCCAGGGCCTGAAACTGATGATGTCAGGACCTTCGCTTGTTAGATTCAGATGTAGCAGCGGCGCTTTACCTGCGGTGAGGACAGAGCTGGTCAAGAAAGCGTCCCGGCCTCAAACGAGCTGCCACGCCCTCCCTAGGATGGAGTTGCGCTGCTGTGACAGAGATTCCAAGGCGAGAAGCTGCTGTTCAAGTGGCCGAGCAGTGGTGCTGCCGCCACGGCTTTGCCAGCAGCTCGTGCGAAAGACAGGCCAATCAGTGCCAATCAAACGACACACTTGGAGCAATGAACTTGACCTCTGCCCGTGACTTGTTAAGGCTTGAACAACAGTGGACTTTATAGCCAAAAAAGGATGGCAAGCTACATACGGAAAATCATGTTACAGTATACAATCATGCATACACACTGTGATGCGCACACACAGAGGCACGCACGCACGCGGACGGACGCACGGACGCACCGACGCACGGCCGCACGGCCGCACGGCCGCACGGACGGACGCACGGACGCACAGACGCACGGACGCACA
>CAUJNA010002474.1:0-32769 GCA_963377175.1 Effrenium voratum | reverse complement strand
CGCTCACCGGGTTGGAGGCTGGAAGATCCGTCTCGGACCATGATATATTCTTACCCTAAGGAGAGGCGCTCACCGGGCTGGGGTCGGGAAGATCCGTCTCGGGCCTTGGGCTTAATTCTTAATCTAAGGAGAGGCGCTCACCGGGCTGGGGTCGGGAAGATCCGTCTCGGGGGATTTCCTGCTCCCAGCAAAAGGAAAGATCCGTCTCGGACCATTGGAATAAAAGCCCCCTAGGTAGTGGCGCTCACCGGGCTGGGGTCGGGAAGATCCGTCTCGGCAATGTCTTGCCCCCAGGAGAGGCGCTCACCGGGCTGGAGGTGGGAAGATCCGTCTCGGCAATTTCTTGCCCCCGGCAATTGGGAAGATCCGTCTCGGACCTTGGATTTAAAGTCTCCTAGGTAGTGGCGCTCACCGGGCTGGAGGCTGGAAGATCCGTCTCGGCAATTTCTTGCCCCCAGCAAATGGGAAGATCCGTCTCGGGTAGAGGGAGGAAATTGAATACCCAAAAGGCACTCGCCTGCGAAAAATGATCCGCGCCCGGGAGGAATCGAGCCTGCGGCCTCCAGGCTTCGGAGCTGTAGAGCCTCTACCAATTGAGCTATGGACCCTTACTAGTCAAGCACGGAGACTCCCGTGCCAGAGAGCGTCACCAGCTGATAGGCTATCAGGTGGATGAACACGTCCGTCATCGTGCCGTCGAGAGCCTTGAAGGTGAACCGAGCCAGGTCGCCCGAGCGGGTGCTGACGCCACTGAGGGGCATCTTGGGCACACGCTCCGTCGGGAAGCCCGCGATGAAGCTGTGGCGCAGGTAGCCAGCGCGGTCGATGTCGATGTTGCGCACCGTGTCATCGTAGGTCCCCGCAAGGACCGAGAGGAAGTGGAAGTGCTCCGAGGCTCCCTTCATGGGGTTGTGCGGGTACTGCAGGCTGCCCAGCTGCATCTGCGACTCCAGGAGACTGTCTTCCTGCCTGGCCGCACCGATGGTGGGCCACGTCCTGCCCCGGGTTGGCCAGCAGGTGGATCTTAGAGCCCGCGTCGTTGTCCCAAAAAGTCACGAACGCTCCCATGAGTTTCGTGAAGGCGCGCGCCACGGTGACGTTGTGCTCCGCCACGCCCGGAGGCACCGTGGACTGCTGCGTGTGCACCGTGGGGTTGCTGAACACCAGGGACCTGCCTGACAAAAGCACGCGGTTGAACGACTCCACGAGAGCTGAGTCTAAAACGACCTGGGAGGCCAGAACTCGGACGTTCTGGATCTCGAAATCGGTGCTCAGCGAGGCTCCCGCCGGGTGCGCCCCGGCGTTCTCGGACCACAGCGCTGTCGTCGCGTCCGCGAACTCGATCTCTATCACCAGGTTCAGCTGCGGCGGCAGCATCTTCCCGCAGCGCAGGATGCCCACCATGTTGGGGCGCAGCAGCACGTCCGCGTAGCCGCTCTGGTGCACCGCGCGGGGCGTCCGAGAGTTGTTCACCTCGTCGAAGCCCTCCACGGCCTTGTTCTGGTTGTACTCGCGGCCCTTCAGCAGGTCATGCACGGCCACGGTGCGACCGTAGTAGTTAATGTCGTCGCAGCGCTGCCCGTTGGCGAAGACCTGGATCCTCTGGATGAAACAGGCGGGGTTCGGAGTGGCAGGCGCCAGCGGGGTGGTGGCGTCCGTGTTTCTGACTCTGAAGGCGATCTTGATCGACTCGGGGTCGATGAACGAGGTGCCGCTTGTCAGCGGAATGCGGCAGACCCTCGAGGTGGCGGGGGAGAAGGAGCTCAGCGAGCTGGGGAAAGACTGCACGTCGTGGCGTGCGGTCACGTAGTTGGTGTTGCTGGTTTTCAGCTTGTAGTCCAAGCTCTGCATCAACTCATCCTGTGCTCCGGCTGTGACTACCTCCATGCTTCTTTACATGTAGCGCAACACTCATTTTTGTTCGTACGGCGACGGAGAGTCTAGGCCGCCTCGATGTCTCGGGCCAGCTGGTCGTAGCTCGGCGGAGGCAGGCGGCTCTGGCGCGACTGCCCCGAGCTGCGGGAGCTTGCCCGGGAGTTCGGCTGGGACTGAGGCAGAGTCACGGGGTTCAGGCCCCAGGAGTAGGGGCGGGGCGTGTGATTGGTCTGCGCCTGGACTCGGAAGCCAGACTGCGAGGAGGCGCGGCTACTTGCGGGGCTGCCTGAAGTGCTGCTGCCGGAGCGCAGCGTGAAGTGCTGGGGCTGCGTGGCGTCGTTCATGTTGTTGGCGGACCGGACGTCCTGCACGGCCGCGTCCTTCCAAATGAATTAGGGTGCTATAGGCAGTCTTTCCTTATACTCAGCGCGCAGCGCAGGCCATAGAGGGAGACTGCAGAGGAGGGTGAGGTAGCCGTTGCCTCCGAGGGCGTGGGCGGGGCCTTCGGGTACCTGGAAGGCCTGGCAGGAGCCCTCGCACGGCGGGAGTCGGCGCAGCGGCCACGGTGGGACTCGCGCGGCACGGGCTGGGTGCACGCCACGCAGCCCCAGCACTTCACGCACCGGCAGCAGCACTTCGGGCAGCCCCGCAAGCAGCCGCGCCTCCTCCCAGTCTGGCTTTCGAGTCCAGGCGCAGACCAATCACCCGCCCCTTCTGTGACTCTGCCTCAGTCCCAGCCGAACTCCCGGGCAAGCTCCCGCAGCTCGGGGCAGTCGCGCCAGAGCCGCCTGCCTCCGCCGAGCTACGACCAGCTGGCCCGAGACATCGAGGCGGCCTAGACTCTCCTTCGCCGTACGAGCAAAAATGAGTGTTGCGCTAGATGTAAAGAAGTCTCTAACACGTCAGCCTGCCGAGGCACGGGGTCTGACACGGCAGCCCGCCGAGGCGCTCCCGAGTAACACGTCAGCCTGCCGAGGTTCTTCCACGTAACGCGTCAGCCCGCTGAACTCTCACCGGTCTCTAACACGTCAGCCCGCCGAGGTGCTGGGGAGGAATCGAACCTCCGAAACGTCGCTACGGAGACCAACGCCTTGGCCATCTCACCATGGGCTCTCGTTACCGGTCCAAAACGGCGCTTTTGCGCCCAAAAACGGTCTCACTGCGATGTCACCGCTTCGTCACCGCTCTCTTTGGGAAAAGTGCGCAAAAGGCTTGGAAAAGCGAGGCCGGCTCCGCGGCTTCGGTCTGAGCAAGGCCGGCTCCGCGGCTTCTGTCTAAGAGCCGAACTTTTCTCCACCGAAGTCGGAAATCCGACCTCGCTCCAGGCCGAAGTCGGATTGGGCCTGGCGCGGGCCTGGTGCGGGCCTGGTGCGTGCCTGGTGCGGGCCTGGTGAGGCCCCGGCAATCCTGTGTTGGGCGCAGGATTGGAGCTTCAATCCTGTCGTCAGCCCAGGATTGCTTTACTCAATCCTGTCGCCACAGCAGGATTGCCCTGATGCACTACCAGCAGCTCTGGCTTGGAGCTGTTCTTGCCCGAGCACAGCCTTGTGATGGAGCCGGCCCTGCTGTAGAGCTCCCAGGCCTCAGGCACATCGTTTATGCTCACAAGGACGGGCAGGCCGCTTGCGAAGAGAGCGTCTCGGAGCTCCGAGTGGAAGGCCAGGTCATGCCCCCGCCTCCTCGCGCCATAGTAGTTCATGCTGCGGCCTGGGAAGATGTAGGGAGGATTGGCGTATATGGCTTGTCGGGGCGCCTGGTGGGGCAGAGCGCGCAGATAGCCCAGTGCGTCCTGGTGCCGCACGGTTACATTTGTCGGAGGCCGCTGCATACGCCGCACGCTGCTCAGCCCCAGCGGGCGCTGCTGTATGAAGGAGCCCCGCTTCCCCGAGAAGCTGTTGCGCAGCAGGACGTACGAGCAGGCAGCCCGGCGCCCGGCGCGGCCTCTCTGAGTGCCCGGCAGGAGGTGACTGAAGTAGAAGCGCCTGTCTACTTTGCGCCCCGCCAGGCGCAGCAAGGAGCGCAGGAAGACCGGCTCTCGTCTCAAGTAACAGCGGTGCAGGTTTGCGACGGGCTCAAAGGCGTCGACACCGCGCACTTCCAGGACCGGACGCCGGGCGGCGAGGTAGTACTCCAGCTTTCCAGAGCCGAAGAAGGGAGAGTGAAGCACAGTGACGTCCCCCAGCAGCCGGTCCACGTGAGGAGCTAACCAGGATTTACTTCCCATGTACTTCAGCTGCATGCCTGCCTTTTAGTCTCTGGGGACTATCATACGCAGCGGGACACGGCGCGCCGCCACGCAGGGCAGCGCGCTGTTCTCCGCGGCCCGGTCGTAGAAGAGAAAGAGGCGGGTGAAAGGCGCCTCCGGCTCGCACGCCAACAGCTCGCCCAGCAGGCGGATCAGCTGAGCGTGGCGCTCCTTCTTGGTGGTCCGCCGCGTCACGCCGGCGATCTTGAAGGCGTCAGGGTTGTAGCGCAGCACCAGCAGCTTGTGCCCGCTGCCAAGCGCCACGCTGGCGGCCATGTCGAAGTCCCTGCGCACGTCGCAGCTGGGGTCGTAAGCCTTATGCTGCTCCTCGTCAACCTCCAGCAGGACGTAGCCCCACGGGGTCGGCAGGGCAATTTCCGCGTAGGCGTGCGCCGTCTCCGACTCCAACCCGCAGTGGCAGGTGGTGCTGGTACTCAAAGGCGATCTGCGCGTCGCGGAGTGCTTGGTGCACCTCCAGTTCCTTGCCCTTGGTGACTGAGCGCGGATTGTCGCCGTGCGCTGTTCGCATATGTAGCAGCAAGCACCGCGCTCCGGCGAATGGGAGATCTTGCCGAGGACAGCCCTGGATTTGACACACAAAATTGCCGCAGTCACGGCAGTGCGCCCGCTGTCGTCCATGCGAGCACAAGCCTGTGCCGCCGCAGTCACGACACCGGAACCGCAGTCGTCCATGCGAGCACACGCCTGTGCCGCCGCAGTCACGACACCGGTTCCGCTCTCGCCCATGCTCGCAGAAGGACGAGCCGCCGCAGTCCCGGCAGTTGTTCCGTTGTCGTCCATGCACGCAGATGGACGACCCGCCGCAGTCGCGACACCGGTACCGCTGTCGCCCATGCTCGCAGACCGACGTGCCGCCGCACTCGCGACAATGAGCCCGCCTCCGCCCGTGCACGCAGAAGGACGACCCGCCGCACTCGCGACAATAAGCCCGCCTCCGCCCATGCACGCAGAAGGACGACCCGCCGCAGTCACGGCACTGCTGCTGCCGCCGCCCATGCGGGCAATTCTTCACAGGCCGGCGCACAGGTGGCATTGCTGAACACTCTTAGTGTTTTCTTACACGTCCCGGCAAGCGGCGACGCGAATGAACGCGCCAGAATAGAGGCAGCTGTGTAGCTGCGAGTTGTTTAAAACCCACAGGCGCCAGCCCGCCCGCCGCGGCAGAGACCACCGGAGGCTAGCGGGATGAACGCACCGGTGGCAAATTTGACAAGTAAACAAAGGAAATGGGTAAGATAAGGCTGTTTCCTACGACAGAGTATACCAGCAAACAGCCCTCGGACCCCGTGGTGCCCCAGGTACCATGTACAGGTATCTTCCTCGGCCCCAGCAAGTCCGGCAAAACCGTTCTGATCAGCCTGATTCTGGAGCAATACCGCGGTGTCTTCGAGAAAATCTATATCTTCAGTCCTTCGATTGGATGGCTGGATCCCCGTCAAGAAGTACATAGAGGAGGACCTTGGGGTGAACACGGAGAAAGAGCAAGCCTACTGGGACGAGTGGGACGAGGCTGCGCTGCGGGGCATCATCCAGAGGCAGCGCAAGATCACCGAGACGTCCAAGAAGTTGGAGATGAAGAAGCTGTATCAGGTGCTGATAATCTGCGACGACTTCGCAGATAGCCCGCAGCTCCACAAACCTCACGGCGCCCTGGATACGCTCTTCATCCGCGGTCGGCACCTTCAAATCAGCACCTGGGTGAGCTCCCAGAAGCTGAGGCTCATCAGCGCAGCCGTGCGGGTCAATCAGCAATTCCTCTGCTGCTGGAGGCTGCGCAACCAGCACGAGCTGGAGGCCGTCATCGAAGAGCTGAGCGCCCTGCTGCCGAAGGACAATCTACGAGCAGGCGACCAGGGACCCCTACAGCTTCCTCTTCGTGTACTACCTCAAGCCAAAGAAGGAGATGTTCTACTTGCGCTTCGAAGAGCGTTTCGCTCTGGAAAAAGAAGCCGATGGGAGCGGCGCTCAGCTTCCTGGGTCAGAAGCTGTTCGCGAGTTCCAAAATATCTCCTGCTGCACCTCCGTCGCAGCAGTCCAGCCGCCCGTCGTTCGCAGAACGGGCGGCTTCCTTAGAAAAGGCATGACGACGATCTACGTGGACAGCCGCAAGAGGGTAGCCGGCTCGGACAGCGACTTCGAGGTAGACCTGGGAGAGTCCCTGCACCTGCAGAGCGACGCCAGGCTGGCTGTCTACAAGATCAGAATCGCGGACAGCTTTTTGTCGACTGATCGCGGTCGCTACTGGGTGGACGCCGCGCTCGGCACGCTGAATTGGGCGCTCCTTCCGGAAGGCGCCTACACGGGCTCCCGGCTGGCCGCCTGGATCAGCTCCAACTTCGCTACTGCCACGTATAGCGAGACCACTAACAGCCTGAGCGTAGCCTACGACGGCAACCGGCTCATTCTGAACGATCTGGAGCTGCAGCAGCAGTTCCCAGCCGCAGCGGACTACCCCACCTCACCGGCCGCCTCGCCATCCAAGCCCTTCAGCATCGACCACATGCTCGGCCCGAGCTTCGTCTCCGGCGGGCAGCAGGTCTTCGAGTTCGTGCGCATGCTGGCATACAACGAGGTCTACCTGCGCTGCCCCCAGCTGGCCAACGCCAGCCGCGTGCTGGGCAATCTGGGGGACGACATCCTGTCCAAGATAACGCTGAAGAGCGGCGTGGGCACCATAGTGGAGACCGGCTCCGATGACGGGCCCTTCATGGCCGTTAGGGGCCCCATCACCCTGAGACACCTGCGCTTCCGGCTGACAGACCTGGGAGGGCAAGTTGTCCGACTGAGGGGCTCGTCCTTGTCCTTCGTGCTGTTTTTGGATCACGTCTAATTCCCCGAAGGTCTTTTAAAAAAATATTTTCTATTAAAAAAAAACCGATGAAGCAAGCGCAACCGGCGCCAAGGCCTAGAGGCAGGCCCCCGGGCAGCAAAAACAAGCCCAAGCCGCCCGAGCTGCCCCTGCCGAAGAGCAAAAACATGATCGCCGACCTGCCCACGGAGCCGGCGTATGAAGCGGACTCCCCCTTCCGGCCCAAGAGGGTGAGATTTCCCACAAAGCCCAAGACGGCTCCCAAGGCTGCACCCAAGGCAGCACCCGTGGCCAAGGCAGCGCCCAAGGCAGCACCCAAGGCAGCACCCAAGGCAGCGCCCGTGCCCAAGGCAGCGCCCGCGCCCAAGGCAGCACTCAAGGCAGCACCCAAGGCAGTTGCCGCGCCAGCTCACAAGCCCAAGGCAGCACCCAAGCCCAAGGCTGCGCCCAAGGCAGCGCCCGTGCCCGAGCCGCAGTTAGAGCCCGAGGTACAGCCCGAGCCCGAGGTACAGCCCGAGCCCGAGGTACACAGAGAGGTACGGCCCGAGGTACACAGCGAGGTACGGCCCGAGCCTGTAGAAGCGCCTCGTCCGAGCGAGCGCGCCATGCGCATGCTGGAGAGGCAGTCGGCGTACGACCGGCTGACGGCGGGAGCTAGCGTACTGGTGTAAAGAGCAAGATGATGTCCCTAGAGCCTCGCAACGAGCCGCAGATGCTCCGGTGGTTTCGAAAGACGTATCCGAGCTACGACCTGCAGCCGCTGCTGCTGAAGCGCCAGCGAGAGCTGGAGGAGGCGCGGGCCTTCAACGCCTGGCTCGGCGAGCGCCGGCTGGCCCAGGAGGGGCAGCGGCACCTGGACGACGTGAGCCGGCTGACGGAGGCCGTGCACCGCCAGGTCCCTCAGCTGCGCTACGCGCGCGCCGAGCGCAGGGGCGTGGAACGCGCAGCGGGCGAAACCCATAAAGAGATGAAGACGCTTCGGTCCCACGGCTTCAATCAGCGCCCGCGCTTCGAGCAGGTTGTGGGCTACCTGGAGCGGAACGAGCCGCTGCCCCTTGACCAGCCGGACCGCAAGGCCACCACGTTCGTCACGAGCCACTTCTACTTGGACGATTTCGTGCAGTCCAGCGAGGACCCCAACCCGCAGCCTCTGCAGCACACGCCCCTGAGGGCGATTCCAGAGGAAGGCTTCCGCACTCCCGCTGAGGCCACGGACGAGGACTTGGCCCGGATGCGCCAAGGCGGAGAAAACCGCTTCGGCGAGGACGACCTGGCAGGAGACCCAGAGGCCGACGCGCTGACGAACAACGGAGCGCTGCCGATGGGGCGCAGGCTGCAGCGGACCTGGTGGGCGCAGGAGCAGCAGGGCTCGCGGCGGCGCAGGCCTTCCGCTCCCAGCTCCCCCAGGACGCTGCTGAGCACGTGCGCATGAATGTATTGCCCCGCCCAGGGCCGCAGCCGCAGCCACCACCGCAGATCATCGGTCGACCCGACGACGTAGAGCGCCTCCTGGACGAGGCGGGGCAGCGCGCGCAAGAGGTGGAGCGTGGCGCAGCGCAGGCCATAGAGGAGACGGCAGCTGTGGCCGCAGAGGAGGGAGAGGTAGCCGTTGCCGCAGAGGGCGCCGTGTCTTGCAGAAGGCAAGAACGCAACATACTGGGAGTGTATGCTGAGATGCCTGACCTCTTCGCTATTGCACTTCGAGGAGAAGACCAGCGCGGAGAAGATCATTCTTTCCTATGTTGGGAAGGGAAATGCGGCATGGCTACAGCTGTATGCTTTCTTGTGTGCCCAAACAGGATGCTTGATTACTGGCCGCCTTCCGGGCGCCAAAGCCATCAACGCGTTGATTCAGGCGGAGAAGAACCCGGACAACGCACCTGGACAGTTGAACCGGATTATCAATAGGCAGAAGAGGAGCCCCATTGGCGAGGCGACGATTCGCGACATGATGATCCACAAGAAGAGCTTCTTGGTCCTGGATTGGTCCCTGAGGGCCGTCAACTCGAAAGGGAGCACGAAGACCTTCCAGATGATGGTCAACGAACAGGGATGGACAAACATCGAGGAGAGATCATACTATGGGTCGAGTGAGCAAGTCTCCTCACCCAACGACACGTTGAATATCATCTCCCGATTGCAGAAGCTGGACAAGCTCATCGCTGAACGACGGAGGCGAGACATGGATGACTCACCAATGTCGGTGCACATTTGGATGTCGCTATATGATTGGGTGTGCATGAGGGGATGCGGATGGCAGGTGACCGCCAACCCCATCATCGACTCCCTGCAGAAGGCGATGTCTGACCTCGTCAACACATGCAAGGGCCTGGTCGTGGTGTGCGTGAATCGCGATGTTGCTTTCCATGGTGGAAGAGGGGACTTGGGGACGATCGCCAACAAGGTTAGCGAGATCTGCAAGGCGGCAGGCGCACTGGTGACCGAGAACGATCGCCTGTGGCGCGTGGTCCACGCGCTCACAGGAAAGAACTACAAGATCCCTGGGAGCTCGAACTTGCAACATTTCCTCCTGAAACGACTGCTGATTGAGAAATCCATCGATGCGGTCGCACCAAGCAACGCGTTTGTGTGTGAGCTGGAGGGGACGTGCAAAAACGAGCCCGACCTTCGATTCAACATCCCGAAGAACATGGAGGAATCGAAGGTGAAATTCGAGTACAAGCCGACCTTCACTGCACAGTCGAAGAGGAAGCAAGAGCAACAAGATGAAGGACACGGCGAGCAGGACGCTTTTGGGAAAGCCGATGCCGGTGATCAACGTCTTCGATGGTATCCGGTCACGGAGCTCAGCAAGTTTATCTGCGAACTTTGCGCTAAAGAGATGCAGATGAGCAAGTCGAAGGTGCTCGGACCGAAGTCGAAGTACAATCCCTCTTCTTGCGTGAACTGTTGCGCGAACTGGAACGCGGACACGAACGGTATTGCAATGTCTATCGAGGGGAAGAAAATGTACACGCGCCTCTTCGCGGAATGCGTGGTGGCAATCCCCGACCTTCAAAACCTCATGGTGGACGTCAACAACATCCAGGCCATGATCACGATCATACGGGAGCTCGTGTATTCAAGCTGAAGAAGGAGCTTTCTCACGTGGGATTCGTGAGCATGACTGTGGATCAAGCAGCGCAGTTCTACAACAACGGTCACGGGAAGCAATTGTGTGCATCCCGGGATGTGATCGTGTGCAAGAATTCCGAGGGAGTCGAGGAGAGGATGTCCATCTTCTTGATAGACAAGGATCTTGGCAATGTGGCATATTCGTCCTGGATCAAGAGTGTGCTCGACCAAGGAACGATGTATGAACTCCTGGGACAAACCACGAACGAGGAATCCTTGGGAGACGTCGTCGAGATGGTGTTGGGATTCTTTGAGGTGATGTCGTACTTCCAGCACGAACTGCCACTGTGGAAGGATGCATGGAAGATCAAGAGGGAGTTCGAGCAGTCAATAGTGCGACACCTCGCTGGGAACGTGACCCACACGACGGGCCAGAACAGAAAGCGGAACAAACCGTCCGCACAGCTCGGCGTGCCCACGAAGGAGGTGCTTGACATCATGAACAAGGTCAAGCCCAGACATCCACGATCCCTGATCACCGAGCCCTCTGCACAAGGGTCCAAGAGAAAGGCCACGGAGGGCGAAGATGAGGGTCTTGGTCAAGCACCAGACCCGAGTCGAAGTTCTCAGCCCAATGCTGAGAAGGAAGATAAGAAGCAGCGAGTGATCGACGGGCGGAGAGCGGCACTAGGATTCCTGGAGTCAATGGAGAAGTGCATGGGAGATATGGGGATCTGTAAGAAGTGCGCAAACCTGGCCCACGACGGCGACTGCAAGGACATTGAAGAGGCTGCTGGAAATGAGAAGGCGATGAAGGTGCTCCGTGAGCTACTCAGCAGTGACCCTGTTTCATCTGATGAAGACATGGGGGATACGGAGGAACCGTCCTCATCAACGTCCAAGGAAAGAAAGAAAGGGGGACAAGCAGGGAAAGAAACAATTGAGATGTACAGCTACACTATTAATTTGGTGGAGATGGCTGACACGGCTGAGGGAGGAGAGCTACAATGTGGTGGCGTCGACCTCACCTACAACCCGTGCGGGGACAACAGGACATTCAAGAAGACGCTTGAGATGGGATGCGACACCATCCCGTGCTACATCCCGAAGTATGGCGATGTGAGTGATGTGCACTTGCCATGGGCGTATGCGTCCATCGTTGACCCCAAATACTTTCCCAAAGGTGCAATCCTTGAGCAAGTGGACGTGATGCAACTTGGCAAGAGTGTCAACTTCTGCATTGCTCTTTTCGACGGTGCTCCACTATGCAGGATTGGTGATGATCGCTCGGTATTTACTACAAGGGACCAAGCAAACCAGCTATCTCACGACCTATGCAGAGTCCTTCGACACAAGATCGGCAATTGCCGAGGAAGTGCTTTCAGGTGCGACGAGGGTGGATGGGTCGACATTGATGCTGTCATTGACGACCGGAACAACGACATATTCCCACCATACACCACGAGAGCGAAACGATACATGGGCATCATGGAGGTGATCAAGTGGCAGGAATCCGGAAGCAAGAAATCGAGATTCCAGGTTCTGGCAGCAAGGTTTCCGAGCATCATGAACCCGAACGACACGAGGGCAGCCAGGGAGGAAATGACCAAGGCTGGCGTGGATCGGGACGACATCGACAGGATGTTCAACAGATGCGATGGATGGTACAGACCTTGGTGCATCCGAGTCACAACCGGTCACAGTGATTTTGGATTCATGAGCTCATCCGCACTGGCGAATAGGTATTCCGCAAGTATGGGTGATACTCTCGGAGGAGCATTCCATGTGACGTACGTGGAAAACCTGCCAAGCATCGTACGCTGTGGGCTAGTCCCCGGCGGAATCGATGGCGGTAACAGGCTAGCACTGCACTTCGGGGCATGTGCTCCATGGGATGAGATGAACGTGGCGACGAAGACAACGCTACGGAACGTGAGGAGAGGGGATCCGATTGCGATCATCTATATTCCCAGTGCAACCCTCGCGCGGTAAGGGGCTGGAGTCGCGGCTAATGGGACTTTCATGGTCTTTGACGTGATCCCGTTCTATGAGGTCAAGTCCATTTGGATTGGCAAAAGCAACGGAGGGAAGCGCCTGGAGTACGCTGACATAAAGAGGGCGTACTCGAAGTGTGTGGAGAACGAGATCTGCCCTGGCTTTGTCAACTCTTCCCAAGAGTCGGCTGCGATGTTCCTCCAGAACGTCGCAAAGATCAGCGAGAGGATGCCGGAGACTGAGACAGGTGCCGATAATCTGCACTACATCGTTGACATGGTTAATCGTGCTTGCGAACTCTATCGAAACAACTAGATGGAAGAGTTCAACGCACAGGTCAACGAGGTCCGGGACGAAGTCAGCAAAGTCGTCATCCTGAATGATGAGACATGGGAAGGACTGAGGTGCCGGATATGTCCATCATGTGCGACCGCGATCCCCACCTGCTTCTGCTTATGCCTGGAGTGCGCGGCACAACTGATCTCCATCGGAAGATACTACATTCACATCAATTCCGATGACGAGGAGGACAACCAAAACCCCAACGTCTCTGGAGATGCCAGGCGTGCACAGGAAGAAGCTAACCACGATGCGGCAGCACAGGAGGATGAAGACGAAGCGGAGGAAGTTCCGGGAGAAGATGACGACATGGACACGCAAGGATATACATCCGGCTAAGCGTCAGAAGAAGAAGACAGCGGTTGGCATTACCGCGACACCGATCTGGCGTCACGGGACATTATAAGTTCCCAACGGATGGCGATCTGCCTTGACGAGCCGCGTGAGGCTCAGTACATGGCAGGATTTATCGCACTCCAGCTGTCCAAGATGTGGGGGATGTTTGAAGGTGGTGAGGAGAGAACGATGAATGCCGGACTCGAAGGGAATCCGGGCTGCCCTTATCACAATGATTTCCAGAGGTACCCCAACATCACTGAGCATGATCAGGAAGGTATACTTTTGCCATCAACAATAACGAAGATTTCTCAATCGGAGAATGTTCGGACAAGAGCCTTCCGATCGGTTGAGGAGCGTGACGAATATATTCGTATGATGGTGAACAAATGCGAGGGACTATACACATTCTACAAGCTGTGGATTGCAGCAAGAATCCTCGATGTCACCAAGGAAGAATTGAAGCTCCTGGTCAAGGACCGAGTGCACCCGGTGGGTGATATTATTTTCAGATGTTTTGCACTAGCTTTCAACTGTAAGGATATATCATTCGTGAGGGATGGCCTAAACCTTGGCAAGAATGGTTACACGGTCAACGTGAGCGCCATCATCTCGGCCATCGACCCGAACAAATGCGACACACCCCTGCTGGATTGGTGCCTTCGGAAAGGGCACTGGTTGCCAGAGGACTACAACAAGAAGTGTGTCCGGGCACGAGAAGCCCAGAAGAACTTGGACGAGGAGTTCCGCCGACGTACCCATAGGCTGTCCATTGGGGACAGGTAGGCTTCGTGAAGATGATGATTGCGGTACGATGTGGGCCAGTCCCCATCTGTTACTTGCGTCACATCGACACTGTTTCGGTGGAACGACTTATGTCATGATTTATATTCATGTGTCCAAGATGAATGGATGTGTACATGGTTACATATTCCGAAGACTATGACGCTCTGGATATTCATGGATGGAACTATTACCTTATAGATGATATCTTTTCATTATTTATGCATTGTCCATGGTATCTGGAATGGCTATGATTTGCATTGATTACTCACCGATGTTTCTTTGCCGGAGATATGCAGACCGATCACAAGCGGGCGCGTCTGGTGGACTTTTGTGGCCAACCCATTTATGGATGACAGCTGCGCGATGCGCAATTGCGGCAGCTGGAATGTTCACTGGCGGTCAAGTGAAGTGGCCACAGTGTATTATATACACCTGCATATGGATGTGTGCTTCGATTGGAGGATGAATGTTTCACTTTTCGTACAATCGAACCCGGCATGTTTCACAGCGAATGAACGGTGTAGTGATAGCAAGTAAAAAGAATGCACGACACGATTTCGTAGTTGAAGCCGTGGCCAGTGGAACGTTTTGTGGTGTTTGGACCGCATGATGAACAATGCGACCCAAATGGGGGATGTTAAAACCCTCTAGGCCCCGTGCCGAAATTGGGTAGCTGTTCTGAGGTCCTTGTTGGTGGTGCTTCCCAAGTTCCATTGATCGCCATTTTGGCTCAAGACACAATTGAGGTTCAAGATCTGATGTGTGACTGCGCACATACGTGACGGGCATTAAGAGCAAAACAACTGCTTGCGCTGCATTCGTCAGGACCACTGTCGTAACTATCATTCCTTCTTCCTTACAACGTTTACACGGGTTCGGCTATAACGGCATCGTCCGTATACACCTTTCTACGTGGTTGGTATTAAAGCTTGAGGGTTCGGTGCACAGCGTCCCACGGGACGTCACCTTGCCGTCTCTTGACAGCGGGCTTCATGGAGCTCAAGCACTGCGAGCGGAGGCAGCTCAAGACGGCGGGGAGCGTGGTCGCCGAGAAGGTGGTGAAGCTCACCCAGAACGCCATCTTCGGCCGCTGCTGCATGAACCCCGACAAGTTCAGGAACACGAACGCCTACGTGGACCCGGCCAAGTTCGAGCGGGCCGTGGGCATGAGCTCCGTGACGAACTTCGAGCTCCAGATCAACGACTCGGAGGGGTTCCTGGCCTTCGTGGAGACGCTCAAGGCGGACCGCAGCAAGGCCTGCATGAGCGTGCCCACCCAAGTCGGCGCCCGCACGCTGCAGCTCTCCAAGCTCATGATGGAGAAGGCCTACTACCTCCACATGAGGAGGCTCTTCCCGAAGATGAGGCTGCTCTTCACGGACACCGACTCCGTGATGGTGCAGATCTTCGAGCTGCAGGACCCGCTCCACACCATGGCCGAGGCGAACCTGAACGGCGCCGCCCTCTTCGACGTGGCCGGCAAGTCCAAGGACCCCGAGAGGGACCTGAGCGCGCTCTCTGCAGCGGCGCGCGCCAAGGCCATCGAGGTGATGGGCCAGCTGGGCAAGCTCGGCGACGAGACCTTCCCCGCCAGGATCCTGGAGTACGTGGGTCTGCGCTCCAAGATGTACAGCATCCTCACGGTCCAGCCCGACGGCGCGCGCAAGGAGAAGCGCAAGATCAAGGGCGTGCCGAAGAAGGCGGTGACCAACGTCCGGCATCTCGAGTACCGGGAGGTGCTGGAGGAAGGCAGCGAGCGCAGGGCGGCCTTCGCGCAGCTGCGCAGCCGCGCGCACGAGATCGCCGTGGAGACCGTAGAGAAGAAGTCGCTCTCGCCCTTCAACGACAAGGTCTACGGCCTCGACGCTCACAACTCGCGGCCGCTGGGGCACTGGCGCAACCTGGAGCAGCTGCGGATGCTGGGCGCTTACGCTCCGCCAGGCTCTGCGCCCTTCGACCTCGTGATGGAGTTCCTCGTGGGGCCCCCGCCTCTGGGGCCCGCTCCGGCACTGCCGCTGCGGCTGAGCCGCTGCTGGGCGTAGACTGTCGGAACCTGAAAAAAGAAAGATCCCGAGCTCTCGTTTTCTCGCCTTCTCGCTTTCTCGATAATGCTGATTTCGAACCGCCGCAGCTGCTCAAGATGACTTCCTCAGCGGCCTTCCGGTGCGTGCAGGCATGGCTCCTGGAGAAGCCTGCCGCGTGGGTGGACGCTGACGCTCCCTGCCTTGCGGCTGCTCTGATGGCCCAGCGGCCTCCCTGCGACATGCTACGCAAGCGGCCCCGCGACGACGCGCTGCTTGAGGCCGAGCGCTCGCACCAGCGCGCTCGCATCGCGGGCCTCGATGAGGAGCTCCTCGATGAAATGCACCGCGGCTTGGAGCGGGAGCGCGAGAACAGAAATCTCCGCCGGCGGGTGGGCGGCCTCAACGATATCATCGACAGAGAGCGCGAGCGAGCCAGGGAGCGCGTTGAAGAGCTGGAGCGCAGCAACAGAATTCTCCGCCTGCGGGTGGCGCAGCTCGGTGAGATCCTCGCGCAAGCGCACAGATGAGCGCGAGCAAAAAAAGATCCCGAGCTCTCGTTTTTTTCTCGCTTTCTCGATAATGCTGATTTCGAACCGCCGCAGCTGCTCAAGATGACTTCCTCAGCGGCTTTCCGGTGCGTGCAGGCATGGCTCCTGGAGAAGCCCGCCGCGTGGGCGGACGCTGACGCTGCCAGCCTTGCGGCCGCTCTGATGGTCCAGCGACCTCCCGCGCGGGCGCGCTGCTCCAGGCCGAGCGCCTGTACTACCGGCTCCGCATCGCTGGCCTTTGTGGGGAGCTCCGGGAGCGGGAGCGCGAGAAGATAATTCTCCGCAGGCAGCTGGAGCGCAGCTACGATCTCGGCGAGCGAGATCTAGCGGAGCTGCAGATGGTGCGGGAGTATGCTGCTCTGTTTGAGGATGAGGTCAACCGTGAGACTTGGCGCCGTGAGGCGCTGTCTCGAGGAAGAGAACAGAAATCTTCGCAGGCGGACGCACTGACGAGCTTGGACTCGCGCAAAGAAAAAAAGCCCGCCAAATGCTCGAATGGTCCAAATGCTCGATCACCCGCCGCAGCTGCTCAAGATGACTTCCTCGGCGGCCTTCCGTTGCGTGCAGGCATGGCTTCTGGAAAAGCCCACTGCGTGGGCGGACGATCCCTGCCTTGCGGCTGCTCAGATGGCCCAGCGGCCTCCCACCAAGCGGCCTCGCGAAGACGCGCTGCTCGAGGCCGAGCGCTCGCACCAGCGCCGCCGCATCGAGCTCCTCGATAAGCAGCTGGACGGCACGCTCGTGGAAGTCCGACGCCTTGCGTGCGAGCTCGAGAATACCGAGCACTCGCAGGAAGTCTTGGAAGAGGTGTGCGAGATCTGCACGGCTCTTCGCACCCCGGCCACGCGCGCACAGCGGGCTGAGCTTGCCCTGCGCTGGTTCGAGAGCGACATCGCGTGGTACGGGCGCTGGGAAAATTGGAAAGCCAGAGATGACGAGGGCTCGCCGAGCAGCCCCCGAACCGACGTGAAGGAGCTCATCAGTGAGTGGCAGGCGGAGCTGTCGGAGACGTTGTAGAGACGTAGAGGCACACGTAGAGGCACAGAGAGCATCAAAAAGGAGGTGGGAGCCTGGGGCCTCTCTGTAGCCTCCGCTGGCGGGATTGCACCTCCCCCCGCGGTTCGGGGGCAGAGTTTTCGGGGACTTTTCGGAGATCCCTGTGCACCACCTTTTCTGGCCACCCCTCCAAGCCAAACCTCGCCCCCATCTCCCCGCTCTCGGCGGAGACAACCCTGTATACCTTTTCGCTCCAGGCTATCTCGTTGACCCTGTAGGAGCCCCTGCTTTCGATCGGCTTAACCCTGATCCGAACCATATCCCCGACCTTGATTTCCGGGCGGGTCACCTTGTGCTTGGCCCTGCGTTCGATGTTGTGCAGAGCAATCTCTGCCATTTCGGGGTCAGAGTAGGCGAGGTTCGGCGCCACCTGCGTGGTAGCGTGCTTCCTCCCGTTGATTTGGCTCAAGATGTCGGCCAGCATGAGGTGCCACTGCCCCCGCCGGCCCGCTCCGGCTGCTATGCGGCGCAACATGGCCTCCTTGATGGTGCGGATGGTGCGCTCCGCGAAGTAGGCGTGGCCCCTGGTCACCTGCTTCTCGATGTCCCAGAAATCCATCAGCTCCTTGAACTCCCTCTTGAACTCGGCGCCGTCGTCGGAGTACACGTTGGCCGGCACCCCAGGGCTTGGAAGACCTTCTTCATGCCCGCCGCGGTGGTGCTCGCGAGACGGTCCTTCAGCGGCTCCGCGGCCACTTTCTTGGTCAGCGCATCGATGGCCACCAGCATGAAGGGGTAGGGCTTGCCGCCGAAGGCCCTCATGTCGGCCAGGTCCACCTGCAGCTGGTTCATGGGCTCCAGAGGCACGAAGCTGTTGTAGCCTCTCTGCGGCCGGTCCTGGTTCACCCGGAGGCCGTCCAGAAACGCCTTCACCTCCCCTCTGGAGATGCTGGGGTCGCGCACCTGGGCCTGCTGCAGCGTCTGCGCTATGCTGCCGAAACCGGTGCGGGGATCCTCGTAGACGGCCTTGATGGTTCGCCTGCGGGCGTCGGCCATGTTTCTTATGGATTCTTCGGCCCCCGCTAGCCTGCCAGGCTTCCACCTCGTGTAGCCGGGCCTGGAAGCCCTTGCACACCCCCCAGAGCACGCTGGTGAGGTGAGAGTAGTCGAGGGTGACCATCTCCCGTCGCTCCACCTCGCGGTGCCCGTCAGGTTCTTCCACTTCGTTCCTGCGAAGTCGTCTGACGCGAAGCCCAGCCTCAGGTCCTCGTTCATGTCCGGGCGCTTGTACTGCTTGGCCTCCACGGAGTCGAACAGCTGCTGGAGCTCTGCCACGTCGGCCTCGGCCATCTAGATCTCCGTCTTCACCCTGCTGTCCGACAAATTCGTGAAGCTCGTGTTGCAGACCACGTTGCCCGTGTTGCCCGCGATCACGAGGCAGCCGGGGTTCCTCTGGTTCGTGGTCAAGGACAGCTGCGTCGAGAGGCTCTTCGTCTGCACCAGCGCCTCATCGTTGATCTTGATGAGCTCGCACTGGTGCGTCCCGCCGTCCCGCTCCAGGAAGACCCTGGCGCTCTGGTTGCCCAGGAGCCGCAGCTCCGGGCCGCTGTCGGAGGCCGCGCTGTTGTTGGAGTTCTGCAGCTTGCTCCAGCCCGCCCAGTTCTTCGTCAAGAAGAGATCGTCCGAGAAGTCGGAGGTGTTGGTCACGATGAGCGTGTTGGACGCGAAGAGCTGCGGCGCGGAGACCGTGCCCGAGCTCGTCACGTCGCCGCAGACCACGCTGCCTGTCGACACTCCGCCGCTTGTGGCCGTGAAGGTGCAGTCCAGGCTCTCGCAGTCCAGCGGGCCCGTGGACGCCGCCCCGGTGATGGTCAGCGTGGCGCCCGTGAGCGCCCCGGTGGCCGCGAAGCTCACCGCGGTTGCTGCGCCCGAGGCCGTCAATGTCCCCGTGGACACGTCGCCCACCGTGGTGAAGTTGCGTCCGCCTTGCCGAGGAGGGCGGCGTCCAGGGCTGCCGCGGTGACGGCGTCCAGGAGGGCCGTCGCTATCTTAGAATCCACAATCGAGGAGGTGTCCACGGCCGACTGCAGGGCGTAAGCAGTCAGGGCGCTGGCGTCTGCCTTGGAGGCCTGCAGCCCCGAGACGGAGGCGTCTCGGCTCGCGAGCTCGGAGGCCAGCGCCGCGGTGGAGTGCTGGTCCACCACCGTCTTGAGGCCGTAGTTGGCGGCCACTGTGGCCAGCATGGCGTTGTTGGCCGAGGCGATGGAGCCGTTCATGGCCGCCGTGGTGCTGTAGTTGGACAGCTTCAGGTCCACGCCGTCCGGGGTGCTCTTCGTGGGCACCCTGCAGCACGTCGAAGGCCGACTGGTCTGCCTTGTTGGAGAGACCCGTGGTCAGCGAGCTCTGCAGCGCGGCGATGCTGCTTCCGTGCGCGGCCACCTGACCGTCCGTGGTGGCCAGGGCCGCAGCCGTTGCTAGGGGCGCAATCGCCGGCGCCAGCGCGCTGCTGTCCAGCTTTGAGGCCAGCTCTGCGGTGACTCTGTCGTCCAGGGACTGGATGGCAGCGGCGTTGTTGCCGGAGGCTGCCGTGTTCACCGCCAGGTCAGTTACTTGAGCATAGGGCGTCAGAGCGAGGGCCAGCTGTCCTGCTGTGACGTGCGTGCCGTCAGTCACCTCTCCGTTGTCCAGGACCTCCGGGATGTTGCCCGTGACAGGTCCTTCAAACATGTTTTCTTAGGAGTAGTCGTTACGATTTCGTATCGCAGGGGTGTTGTACTTTCGCAGCGCTCCCTCAGGCGCAGTGTCCTATAAAATCGGACACTGAGCATGATGCAACGAATTGACCGAAAATCTCGGTCAAAGAAACGTTTGGGACACCTCGGCCACATGACGAGACCTGAGCCAACCTTGCCCATTCATGAACCAACCTTGCCCATTCATGAACCATTGGTGAATCACCATTGCTCTTAGGGTGATCAGGGGCGGACCCGGGAGGAATCGAGCCCGAGACCTTTTTTGGAACGGCTTTGAGACAAGCATATGACTACTGGCAGGAATGCGATGATGCTTTGAGGGAAAATATCCCTCAATTCAACTTCCGTGCTACCAGTACACAAACTCGCTTTTCCATCGCGCACTTTTCGGCCCCAAAGAGAGCGGTGACGAAGCGGTGACATCGCAGTGAGCCCGTTGATGGGCCAAAAAGCGCCGTTTTGGACAGGTAACGAGAGCCGATGGTGAGATGGCTTAGGCGTTGCTCTCCGTAGCGACGTTTCGGAGGTTCGATTCCCCCCCGGCACCTCGGCGGGCTGACGTGTTAGAGACCGGTGACTTCGGCGGTGACGAGTTCAGCAGGCTGACGCGTTACGTGGGAGAACCTCGGCAGGCTGACGTGTTACTCGGGAGCACCTCGGCGGGCTGCCGCGTCAGACACTGGCTAGAGACCGGTGACTTCGGCGGTGACAAGCTCAGCGGGCTGGAATTTGCAGGTTTTTCGAGGCAGAATACGGATTTCGGAGCATGGCGAACACCTGGAGCCGGTTTTCGGAGGAAAACGAGAGAATTTGGAGGCCCTGGCTGCACAAAAGACGCAGGACACTTTTCGGAGTTCGCCGATTTCAGCGCTTTTTGCATCGGAAAAACGTTCAGCGGGTTGAAGAATTTGGCTGTTTTGCAGGGTTTTGGGACCCAAATCCAAAAATTAATTGGATACTATAAGCCTTCTTTCCTTACTACTGCACATATAGCAAGGAGCCCGGAGAGTGGAGGTTCCGCGGCTTGGCGCGGCAGGAATGTGAACACAAGTGACACTTGTGTTGAAGCTCTCTGAATCAAATCGTGGGGGGAGTTCAATGGGATTCTGCAGGGAATCCCTGCATTCCCGGAATCTCTCTCTTTAGAGGGCGTTTCCCAAATGGATTATATTCTACCTGAGAGGCTCCCAGCACTCGTCCGTCCAGCATTTGACCTCGTCCTGCGAAGGATTCAAAGTCTAAAACGCTGCGTGGAGGCGTGTGGCTGCAAAATAATGACCCCTAGATATGCGCCGCAATTTGGCTCCAGGTTGCATTTCAAGCGATGTCAAGCTTTGCCAAAGGAACCCCCGCTTGAAATGCAACCTGGAGCCAAATTGGGGGTCATTATTTTGCAGCCACACGCCTCCACGCAGCGTTTTAGACTTCGAATCCTTCGCAGGACGAGGTCAAATGCTGGACGGACGAGTGCTGGGAGCCTCTCAGGTAGAATATATCCATCCGGCTCCGTTTTTGGTGCAAAAAGCGCTCAAAACGGTCGAGTCCGAAGAGTCCGTTTTTCGTGTCGGACTGCAAGGCCGATGGGAGCGGCGCTCAGCTTCCTGGGTCCACGCTGATCAACGCGAAGTGTGAAAACATCTCCTGCTGCACGCAGCCGTCCAGCCGCCCGTCGCCGCCGGACGGCGGGTTCCTAAAGAAAAGGATGACCATATCTACGTGCGCACGGCTTCAACCAGTGGTGGTGACGACCCGCGAAGCCGGACGACGTTGCCGTCCAGGTCGGTCAGGCGGAAGCGCATGTGCCTCAGGTAACCGGGTTCCTGAGGGCCATGAACTGCCCGTCGTCTGAGCCCGTCTCCACAATGGTACCCACTCCGCTCTTCAGCGTGATCTTGGCGTTGGCCAGCTGGGCGCAGGTAGACCTCCTCTCTCTGTTATTTGTGAAATCTAAAACCGCTCACAGCGCATCTTCAGAGGTTATCATTCAGCAAATGTGGATTCTGCGAAAATTTGGTGGTTTTGCGCGGTGCGGCCACAGCCCTTCTGCTTGCACTTCTGCAAGGGTTTTCAGCTTGCTTCAATATGCAGGCAAAACGGGTCCTAGTCGCATTCTGTGCGTCTCGGAAGTTTAAGTTGCCCGGACTTAAAGTGCTGTTTCTGGCCTTGTAAGTGCGTTTCTGTTGCGGAGCTTTGTGGCTCGAAAAGCATGATAAGTGCTTTCTAAGCGCAACGGTAACTCAGAGCAGAAGGGTGGAATTCTCTTGGCCTCATTTGCTGCATGTGAGCCTTGGGTTGCGTCTCCGTCAATCCTCCGGCAACAGGATTGCATTGCTGTGCTGGGTTAGGGCAGCCGCAGATAGGCCAGCGCGTATACTTCAGCTGCCGGCTTCCGGAACTTGCGTAACGCAAAAGGACGAATGGGGAAGATCAAGCTTTTCCCCACGCCTGAGTACACCAGCAAGCAAGCCTCGGACCCCGTGGTGCCCCTGGTGCCATGCACGGGCATCTTCCTCGCCCAGCAAGTCGGGCAAGACCGTGGCGCTCATCAGCCTCATCCTGGAGCAGTACAAGGGCGTGTTTGTCTACGTTTTCAGCCCAAGCGTCAACATCGATGATGGCTGGATCCCCGTCAAGAAGTACATCGAGCAGGACCTGGGGTGAACACGGAGCGTGAGCAGGCTTACTGGGACGAGTGGGATGAGTCCGCCTTGCGGCGCATCATCCAGCAGCAGCGCAAGATCACGGAAGAGTCCAAGAAGTTGGAAACGAAGAAACTGTACCAGTCATCGACGACTTTGCTGACACGCCGCAGCTCCACAAGCCGCACGGCGCCCTTGACACGCTCTTCATCCGAGGCCGTCACATGCAGATTAGCACCTGGGTGAGCTCCAGAAGCTGAGGCCATCAGCGCTGCCGTGTGAACATGCAATTGCTCTGCTGCTGGAGGCTCAACCAGCACGAGCTGAGGAGCTGAGCCTGCTGCCGAACCGGCCCCCCAAGTCCGCTAGGCCCCCTAACCCTGGGTGCCCCGGGGCCTCGCTGTTCTCTCGAGGCCGCCGGGGTCAGTTACGGGCGCGTTCGCTTACGTCTGACATCCACGATAAACCGAACGCAGTTTTAGAACGGGCAAGAGTCCCCGCCCGTGCCGGGGTTCACCTGCAGGTCGCGGACCTCCACCAGGCCGCATTGCTTGCCCATAATCCAGACCTGCCACTCCTTGAGGCAGCTCTGCCACCTGTCCTTCACATCGCCGTAGTCGCCCCAAATGCGGCTCGACCGCGAAGACAGCTTCTCGAATTCCTCCCAGGCCGCCCAGACCTCGGAATCCGTTTCCATCGCAAGGCAGGCGTTCTGCCTGGGTCCTTGGTCCTCGCCGAAGCTGCTGGGCTCCAGAGGACGTGAGTCCACGCGGACTGCCAGACGATGGCGCCCTTGGGGCTCGTCTGCACCTCGCCCAGGGCGAAGCTAGTGGCGATGGTTCGGGACTTTTGCTTGCCGGTCCTTTTCCTATAGACAACTATGGTCCGACCAAAGGGACGGCCCTGGCTCAAGCGGCTCGAGGGCCGCCATTTCCGGAAAAAACACGTTTTTGTTTGTTTTTCCGTAAATTCAGTTTTGCATGGTTTTTGAGCGTGATTTTGCATGACAGGTTGCCGGTGTTGCGTTTTTCTCACGATTTTCACGTTGTCGGTCGTGTTTGGAAAGAGCTTCCCCAAGCACGTGAGCCTTGTGAAGGCGAGATTCGGGGACACTCTGGGGTACGGGGCGGGAACCGCTCGCGGGTGCAAAGGCGTGGTTTCAGACTCACAGTTTTTCTTGACCTCACGTGCCCTGTGCCCAGACTTCGACGTGCAGATCTTCTCGCAGCGCCGCGAGTTGCCTTTTTGTCACTTTTGGTTGGCCGCTTGCAGGTGGATCCAATTCGTGCTACTGGGGACTCTTTGGCTGGGCACCTGTGCGGATTGGTGTCAACTCGGCCTTTGAGCAGTGTTTCAGGTTTGGTCCTGGATTTTGAAGGTCGTGTTTTCGCGTGCCAGGCTTTGTTTTGACATCGGGGCATACTGCCCGGGCCTTCGCTGCTTCCGTTGTCATGGCCATCAATGCCAACTGATCTTTGAGGTTTGGGTCCCAACTCGCCAATCTGTCAGGCCCCCTGATCTTTGGCCTAGCGAGGCCCGGACACCCCCCCCCCGTCCCGTGCCAGGATTTGCGCGACTTCGAAGACGTTCTGCCTGGGCCTTTTTGCTGATTGCGCCGTCAGTGTTGATGCGCGGATTTCAACTGAGCTTTCAGGGTTGGGCCCAACCTTGATCTCTTTGACCCGGTGAGGCCCAAGTGGTTTGCGTTGTTTTTTTGTGTGCGTTGCCCAACCCCGTCAAGCCGCGCCGTCAGGCCCGTGTATCTTTGGAAATCGTGAACTCGTTGAGCCAGGCCCGCATTTTGTATTGTCTCTCCAACCTGGTGAACCCTTGACCTTGAGAGCGATTGCGCCAACCCCGTCAAGTCGTACTGTCAGGTCTTTTGTAAGTCAGGCAGTGTGGTTTCCTCAAAATCGCCTTTTTTTTCCTGGCGCTCAGGCACTCCGAACTTTTGAGCTTGCGCCTCGAGCTCCACGTTCCGCCCGGGCCCTCGCCGCGTTCCATTGTCATGGCCAAGAGGTCCCGTGCAGGTTATTGTCATTTGATCTTTGTCACCAATCTGTCAGCCCCCTTGATCTTTGACCCAGTGAAGCCCTGACGGTCCGTCCCGAGGGTCCCTGGGGTCCCTAGGGTCCCTGGGGTCCCTGGGGTTCCTGGGTCCCTGGGGCACGCGGGCGTCCGCTGCAGGTGCCATGAAACAACGTCCTTCCATCAAGACGTCTGGCCAGTCCCAAAGTGCATCCATCCTTGTCAACACACGGCGTTTTGACCCTAGGGACCTTACGGACCCTAAGGGACCTTGGGGACCCCAGGGACCTTAGGGACCCCAAAAACCTTAGGGACCCCAGCAACTCTGGGTCTTGGGGGCAAGAGATCCTGTGAAGTGTGAAGTCATCTCTCAAGCTTCGGTTGGTTGCAGCTTGCCACGCAAGGGGACACAAAGACGCGCGGAAGGGCAAAGCTTCTGTTGTTTTTCCATTCGAGCAACTTGCCATACATCTATTTATCTTCGTGTACTCATATTTATTTTCATACATTTATATCTTCATATCTCTACGTATTTGTATCTCTTTATGAATTTTCATACATTTATATCTTTGTATTTCTACAAATTCATATCTTTATATCTTTGTATCTTTATACCTTTCTCTTTATATCTTTATATCTTTATGTCTTTGTGCCTTTATGTTGGTATGTCTCTACATGGTGTTTTCTACATCCGTGTTTGTAGTTGGGAGATGATGTTGTGGTGTTGTGGCCCATTTGCAATGTGTGTGTGTGTGTCTTGGCTTCGGCATTTTGTGTTTTTGCATGACCCTATGATGCTGGAGAATGCCCAGGCTGAGTGGTACCCGGCGTGAAGTTCTTGCCAAGATCCCTTCAAGCCCCAAAATCCTTGGGGCCACCAAGGATCTCTTGAAGTCCTGGGTCGCTGGGTCCCTGAAGTCCTCGGAGTCCCTAGGGTCCCTAGGGTAGGGTTTGCAGGGTTGCTAGGGTCCCTAAGGTCCCTAAGGTCCCTAAGGTCCCTAAGGTCCCTAAGGTCCCTAAGGTCCCTAAGGTCCCCAAGGTCCCTGAACCCGCCGTGCGTTGACAGGGATGAGCGCACTCTGGGGCCTTGGCGAGACGTCTGATGCACACGTGTGCAGGGACCCCAGGGACTCTAGGGACCCTAGGGACCTTAGGGACCTTAGGGACCCTAGGGAATGTAGGGACCCTAGGGCCCCAGAGGCCCCAGTGATCCCAGGGACCAGGGACCCCAGAAACCTCCGCCCTTCAGCCCCTGGCGGCCCGGTGCCGATTTCGGCTGCTTGTTTTGCAGGCAGGCCAGTTTGGTATCTCGCTTGGACTTTGATGCAGCGGCAGGATGTGGGTCAGCCAGTCTGACGGATGGACGCTGCGAAGCCTTGCAAGGCTTGGCCCGACCGACCTTCAGGCCGCGAGTGAAAAGGAGGAGGAGCATCCAAACCCGAGCGTTGGTGTTGCCAAAGAAGCCAGTCAATCTTGTGTTTGCTCTGGAAGCTTGGCTCGAGTGTACTCATCAACACTGACACAACAACAGCTCGCAATGGTTGCCCGATGGGTCTAGTGCCAGCGCTTGAGGAATCGCAGGCCGCTCAAGCGCTTTTCGAATAGCCATGGCGATGATGCGGACCAGGACCAAAAGCCGAGGCTGGCAAGCTTGTGACGCTACCGTGCCCGCGGTAGGCAGCGGCCAGGTATGTGCCTCTGCCTTCTCGGGATTGCATTGGCGCTGCTCGTGCAGCCGAGCACGGCCTGGGTCTTGGGACACATTTTTTCGAAGGTTTTCGGGTTTCAGGAGTCCCTTGTCGCCGCCGCCCAGGACTTTGCTCGAGGAGTTCCTGGGCTGAAGGAGCATGAAGTCCCTCCTTTGCATGTTCTTGTTTCGTGCTGAGTGCCAGGACAGCATATCGGCCCAGATCTCAGAGTTGCCCGCAGGCGCAAGCAGATTGCACTTTGGCTCTTTCAGGTGGCAAAACGGCACCCGTTGCATGCCGGAGTCGCTCGGCGCGCCGGGGCTGCGCAAGAGGACTCCTCCGACCCGAAGCCAGTTCGCATCTTTTGCCGGTTGCCGCCAGGACAACAGTGGCCAGGCCTGGGGGACACGTGCATCGGGTTTGAACGTTGGGCTTGTTGGTTGTCAGGACCGGCTCGATCTCGAGGAGGCGGGCCTTCAGAGAAAGCGACGTCCCAGCCTTGTCTCGCTCAGGTGGTCGCAGAAGCCAAACGGGTTGTGGACAACGGCACGCTGAAAGACATGCAAGTGGTCATGCGCCGCTTTAGCAGCACATTGGTTGCAGCAGGCGTGGTGAAATTTTGAGCTCAGGAAAAGTGCAGCTGACAGATCCAGGGAAGTGGAATGATTTGGCGACTAAGCCTGAGTTAAAGCAGCAGCTAAAGAAGTTTGTGGCAGAGGCAGGAGTGTTTGCTTGTTTTACCAACAGGTCAGATTCACAAGCGCTTTCGTGACATTCTGTGTGCTGCATGTTTGTCGAGGCAGCCCTAAAGGCCTTGGAAGAGGCCGTCCGTCCGAGCGCACTGCTGCTCGGCGTGTGAGTCTTGCTGGGCAGGACCTGCTCCTGGCGCGACAGCAGCAAGCGAGCGCCCAGCGGCAGGTTGAGACTGCCCAGCGGCAGGTTGAAAGCGCTCAGCGGCAGGTTGAGAGCGCCCAGCGGCAGGTTGAGAGCGCCCAGGAGCAGGAAGCGATGGCGGTGAGGCGTCTCGCTCGAGCTGCCACCGTCTTGGAGACGGCGGAGGACTCGGGCAATGCGACAAAGGTGCAGGAGGCGGAGAGGAAGGTTCAGGAGGCGGAGAGGAAGGTTCAGGAGGCGAAGAAGGAGATTCAGGAGGCGAAGAAGGAGGTTCAGGAGGCGGAGAGGAAGGTTCAGGAGGCGGAGAGGAAGGTCCAGGAGGCGGAGAGGAAGGTCCAGGAGGCGGAGGTCAAGGAGGCGAAGGCAAGCGGCCGGACGAAGGAGTCCGAGGCGGGCGGAGTCGGTCGCTTCCGCCGGCCGGCTGCGTTCTGTGACTCTGATCGTTGCGTGCGGTTCTGAAATTCCCCGCGCGGCCCGCACATGGTTTTGGTGGGGCAGCCCTGATCGCATCCAGAGAACCAGGAAATCCCAAGATAGCATTTTTGCAGATTGCGGCGGTTCGTGTCCTTGGTAGGCTCGGTATGGAGCCCCCCATGAACGGATGGTTGCCATTCCTTGTTGGAGGTCGGTCATTCCTGCCGGTCAACATTGATTGAGACGTGCCGTTGATCCTTGTGAGTGATTTTGTCATTGCCTTCAGCTTGCTTTTCAAAGAGCAAGACCTGCCCTTCTGCCGTCGGGGAGAGGGAGGGCAAACTCTGATGTCTTTATGTCTCTGCACCCATTGGGGTCCTGGCTGCTGAAGGCCCAAGTGCATTCTGTGAATGTTCTCTTTGATGCAGTGAGTTCAACCATACATTCCCGGCTTTGCATCCACGGGCAGAGTTCCTGTTCGATGGTTTGGCCCGTTGTGCTGCCATTCCATCCCCTTCTATTGTTCAATTTTAGATGTACCTGCTCATATCTGCCTGATTTGAAATTCTTTTGCTGAGGCGGAGCCACCCGACTCGATAAATCCAACAATTGCTGATGTCCTTACACTCCTCCGCGCCCGATTTTGGAGACAGGCACGGAGCAGTTGGTGCGAGAGGTTGCTCGCGAAGAAGTTGAAGTTTGGAGCAGCCGACCAACTGCTTGCAACAGTTGGGGCCACATGGGACTATTGTGGGAAGGAGGTGCTCCGTGAAAGCATGCAGATCCCCATCCAGAAGCTGCACGAGCAAAAGGGGAAGAACAGTGACAAACAGCTTCATCCTTTGTTCATCGCATTTGCAGGCCCAGGGCAAGGCAAGTCCCGGTTGCTGACAGAGTTCCCGGGCCTGGTCGAGCAGTGCTTGCAGAATGTGTCTGAAAGGCAGAAACTGAAATTCAGCAAGCAAACGAGGAGCTTCATGATCAGCTGCGAGAACGGCCTCTCTCCCGGGGACTGGGCCACGGAGGAGCTCAATGCCCGACGCTTTGTGGCATGCCGCATGCTGTGGCAGCTGAGGAATGCAAACAAGGAGGCTTTTCGGGAGGTCGGCGCTCCAACAGACTTTGCCGAATTCCGCATCCAATGCCCTGCCGACCTCACACCCTCGCCTGTGCTTAAGTCTGTGCTGCGTGATGAGCTCAATCATAGCACGGTGGTGATCGGAGTCGACGGGATGCAAGGTCTGCCTGGATTTACCGAGCGCAGTGATGCTGCGGGCAAGGACCTGCCATTCTATCAGGTGATGCAGGAGGTCTGCCGCCTTGTCAACCAAGTGGAAGGCCCCTTTGTCGTAGCTTGTGTGGCCGCTTTGCAAAATGTGAAGAGTGGACTTGCTGGCAGTCCCCAGGCCCGAGTTTTTCTGGAGCTGCCACGCGTGACCGCCGTAACCCGCAACAAACAGCCGGTGCTGCCCGGCCACCGCCTAAAAGACCTCCTGGTCGAAGACATGGGCGGGCATGGCAGAGCTTTGGAGTGCCTTCTAGAGGCCTTGATGGAGATGCCCAACGCTGCAGCAACTGCCTTGGTGGGTGCAGTTATGAGACAATTGAGGCAGAAGTATCCTGACGCCACTCAGATGGAGCCGGGTGCAGACCTCAAGGAACTGCTTCGCGCAGCTCTGTCAGGCAGATGGATTTTGTCTGGCGAAATGGTCGGCAATCTAGATCCTGAGAAGGTGGAGCTTATCCGCGTCAAGTTCAAGGACGGCGACTCCTCGCAGTACCGCATCGACTTGCCCTACATTTGGTTGTACTTGATGCTGAGTTTGTCTAAGTTCTCTGACGATTTGCAACCGTGGAACTTGATGGACTACCGCTTGTTTGAGTCAGAACCAACCTGGCAACAGTGGGAAGAATTCAATGCCAGGTTTCGAGTGTTGCGAGCTTCTGCGTTTGAGGATGGACAACTAGTTGACATTGCCGATCTACACAGGGGTGCAGTGATCCAGCCTGACAGCTTGAAAAGCACCAAGGTCATCAACCGGCATCTGCAATTTGCCAAATCCAGGAAGCAATTGTTGTCGAGGTCCTCACGCTGCGGCAATCCCAAAGCTCGGACAAATTTACTTAAGGGACTGGGAATGCACCAGTGCGTAGTTGAAATGACAAACCAAATCCTTACAGTGACGTTGACTGGCAAACGTGTTTTGGTCGTGAATGCTGCCGGAGCTCCAGCTGCTGATGCCTTTCTCATGTTGGAAGAGGTGAGGGCAAAGGGCAACAATCGCACGATCTCTGAATGTTTGCAATGCAAGAAGGGCAATTCTCCATTCATAGTAAAGAACGAGCGTGACAAAGCATGCGACACAGCTGACATCCTGGTGCTTTTGCTGACAAGGACAGAGACTGTGCCACAAACCGGCAGACAGCGCTTGATCTTCGCATCTGAAGCGCAGTACCAGGAGTACTTTGGCTTCTACGCTGGTAGAGCCTTCCATCAAACCAGGGCGGCCAAACCTTGAAGGCTGAATTGTTGCTGCTGTGCCATTTCCTGGCCTAGAATTGGATCTCGGGGCTCAAAGAATTGCGGAGCATGAGGAAAAAAGTTTCTGGGTGCAGAACGAGCAGATTGGGGAACCGAGGAAGGCCATGGAACGATTTAGGGGGCTGTTGAGACCTTTTGTTTCCTTTTCTCAATGCTTGCATTTTGAGGGCAGCCGGTGAGTGACGAATCAAACGCATGAAAATGTGGAATTGGCTACATGCGATTTGGCCCCAAAGCCCATCAATATGCTAAGACATGTTTTTTTGCCTTGTGCTGGCCCGGCCTCCTGGGCTGCCCCAAGAAGTCTTCCAGCTGCCTTGCCGCAGCGGGCCGGCCGCGCCTCGTCAGCCTGCCCGCGGCGTTGCCGCTGCCCTGGGGCGCTGGCAGGGCCAGCTTCAGCAGGGTCTCCGGCGGTCGGTCAGATCCTTGTTGTGCTGGAACTTGTCCGCGTTGTCTTGCAGCAGCCGGAACTCGGTGGCCGGCTGCCGCTCCACGTCCGCTGGGGCCCCGTAGACCGTCTCGCGCGGCCGGGCGTTGTAGGCCCCGGCGGCCTGCTCGAAGTCTTGCGGGCCACTCGCGTGGCCAGGTCCTTCTTCAGGGTCTGGATGCCCCGGTCGATCACGGCCGTGGCGTTGCGGTCCTCGGGCCGCACGGCCTCCTCGGGCAGCTCCCGGTCCAGGGAGGCGAGCTCGTTGCCCAGGTCCGTGGTGACCACGAAGTTGCGCTCCTCGCCCACCAGCTCCCGGGTGGCCCGCTTGCGGCGCTCTTCTCTGCAGCGACTCCACGGCCGCCTCCCTGGTGAAGACGTCCATGACCACGAGGCCGTACCTGGTCTTCCCCTTGGTGTTCTGGCTGAAGTCGATCGGGCCCCTCCGCCGCGGCGGACTTGCCGAGGGCCCTGGGCGTCCTGCCGGCCCACGTCGGTCTTCAGGCTGCGTGACGTCCATGTTCCGCTGCCGCGCAAGGCGGTACAGCTTGCGGGGGTCCCGCACATTGAAGTCGTCGGCCAGGACGTCCATTTTTTACTTGTTCTTCCAGCTTGTCCAGCCGGGCCTGGAAGCCCTTGCACACCCCCCAGAGCACGCTGGTGAGGTGCGAGTAGTCGAGCGTGACCATCTCCGTGCCGTCGCTCCACCGGGCGGTGCCCGTCAGGTTCTTCCACTTCGTTCCTGCGAAGTCGTTTGAGGCGAAGCCCAGCCTCAGGTCCTCGTTCATGTCCGGGCGCTTGTACTGCTTGGCCTCCACGGAGTCGAAGAGCTGCTGGAGCTCTGCCACGTCGGCCTCGGCCATCTCCGTCTTCACCCTGCTGTCCGACAAATTCGTGAAGCTCGTGTTGCAGACCACGTTGCCCGTGTTGCCCGCGATCACGAGGCAGCCGGGGTTCCTCTGGTTCGTGGTCAAGGGCAGCTGCGTCGAGAGGCTCTTCGTCTGCACCAGCGCCTCATCGTTGATCATGATGAGCTCGCACTGGTGCGTCCCGCCGTCCCGCTCCAGGAAGACCCTGGCGCTCTGGTTGCCCAGGAGCCCAGCTCCGGGCCGCTGTCGGAGGCCGCGCTGTTGTTGGAGATCTGCAGCTTGCTCCACGCCCAGTTCTTCGTCAAGAAGAGATCGTCCGAGAAGTCGGAGGTGTTGGTCACGATGAGCGTGTTGGACGCGAAGAGCTGCGGCGCGGAGACCGTGCCGAGCTCGTCACGTCGCCGCAGACCACGCTGCCCGTCGACACTCCACCGCTCGTGGCCGTGAAGGTGCAGTCCAGGCTCTCGCAGTCCAGCGGGCCCGTGGAGGCCACACCGGTGATCGTCAGCGTGGCGCCCGTGAGCGCGCCGGTGGCTGCGAAGCTCGCCGCGGTTGCTGCGCCCGAGGCCGTCAGCGACATGTACACCACGAAGTTGGAGGCCGTGCCAAGCCGGTAGCGGCAGGCGAAGAGGAGCTCTCGGCCCGGGGTCAAGTTGTAGGTGCGCACGATGTTCCACGGGTTCACCGCCAGGGTCAGGGTGTAGCCGTCCACGCTCACTGCGCCCGCGGTGTGCGTGGCCAAGACCACGCTGCAGCCGCTGCTGGGGCGAACCGTCCAGTTAGACAGCGAGACGTCCGTGGGGGCCAGGATCTGCTCTCCTATGGCGGCCACCACCTCGTCGGCCCCGCCGTCGTCCGGAAAGCGCACTGCTATCTGCAGCGCCGTGGCTGCCTCCGCGACTCCGAGCTTGCCGGCGAGGAGGCCGTCTACTTGCGCGATGGTGTAGTAGCTGAGCAGCGCGGCGGCGATGCTCGAGGCCGTCGCCGTGTCCTGGTCTGCGGCTGAGCGGTACGCCACCAGCGCTGAGGCGATTTGGTTGGTTGTGAAGACGTCCTGGTCCGGGCCCGTCCGGTAGGCCAGCAGCGCGCCCGCGTTGGCGGCCTGCGTCTGCGTGTCCTGCGCGCTTGCCGTGCGGTAGTCTCCCAACAGCGCGTCTACCTGCGCCGAGGTGTAGTAGGCCAGCAGCGCTGCTGTGATGGCGCTGGTCGTCTCAGCGTCCTGCGCTGCCCCTGTGCGGTAGTCTCCCAACAGCGCGTCTACCTGAGCCGAGGTGTAGTAGGGCAGCAGGGCTGCTGTTATGGCGGCGTCAGTGCCCGCCGTGGAGTAGCAGTCTGCCGTGATGCTCAGCGTGTCGTCGCCGTTGGCAAGCGCAGCAGAGAGAGGAGCCACGAAATGCAGGTTGCGAACGACGTTACTTCCGCGAACGAGCTCCAAAGTCGTGAAGCCCGCCCAGGCCGGCGCGTTA
>CAUJNA010002473.1:0-32811 GCA_963377175.1 Effrenium voratum | reverse complement strand
GCGGGCGGGCGGGCGGGCGGGCGGGCGGGCGGGCGGGCGTGCGTGCGTGCGTGCGTGCGCGTCTGTTTTGGTCAAGTCACCATCGGTGCCGGTGTATATCTCCTCGCCGTGGGTTGGCGTGGAGCCCCAGCCGCTGCCGCGGCCGCCGCCGCCTCGGCCGCCTTCCCCGCCGCTGTAGTGCCCGTTGTTGGTGTTCACCTCGGCTTGGCACAGGAAAACCCGGCGGATGTTGCGCCAAGCATGGAACAGGCTCCAGATTATGTTGACTAACGGTACGGCCCGATTTCCGCAAAAGGAGCACGGGGTCAAGTCCATGGGGTTCTTGAAACCATGAAACCCTGAACAAAGCCGACATGCTTTGGAAAAGCTGCGCATGCTGAAACAGCTTGCAATCACTTCATTCCAAACCAAAAAAGAAAAAGAAAGAGAAGAAAAAAAAGGCTCCACCCGGAGGTCTGGTGGCATTCACGCCGCCGCCGCCGCCCCCGCCGTACCACTTCAACGTGCCCGTGATGTCCGAGGCCAGGCCATCGCCTCCGCTGCCGCCAATGTGCTGCTTGGGCGCTTTGCCGCCAGCGCCCCCCGCACCTGAGGATCGGCTTCCCTCAGCTTCCAGCTGCCAGCTTGCAGCTCAGCTTCCGGTGGCTTTTGGTTCGTATGGTTTTTGCCAGCCCGAAACCACCAAACAAATCGAAATCCAAATCCAAACCATCCACACCGAAACTTACATGAACTCATCCGAACCGAGAAAGCAGAAGAAGAAAAAGAAAAGAGAACGGACATGTCCCTTCACCGATCCAAGCATTCTGCCCCCCCGGCTCCCCATCGCCTCCGCCGCCCCCAGCCCCGCCCCAGGCGGTGCGATCGCTGGCGCCGCCTTTGTGGCCTTGGCCCGCCTGGGAACCAGGGACCGGGGAGCGGGTTAATGTTGACCCAGGGTTAATAAACCCGTCCCACTATTAGGGGGGTGTTCCCTCCCAAAGTGATGAATCCCCACTCAAAGGGGACACCCCCCTATTAATGGTGGGAAAAGGACTCAACCACTTGCCCTTCTTTCGCAAAGCGCAAGAAGTCCGACTTCGAGACACGTGGATAGAAATAGCACAATGGGGACATGGTGAACACAAACCACCATGCAAATGATGTTAAAGCCGTTGGTGCCAATGACTTTTCGAGGTTCTCCACTCAAACTCCCGGCCATGTTCAGGGCCGAGACTTTCTTGGGGAAAAAAGAGAGGGAAAAAAAAAAGAGCCTAAGCCTAAGCCAAAAGCACGGCCGCCCTACATGGGCCCTCTCACTCAGGGTAGGCCCACCTTGGGCTGCCCAACCGGCCCGGAGAGCTGGTCGTTGCACGCGCCGCCCCCGGAGCCGCCGAAGCCGGCGCTGCGGCTCTTGTCGCAGCCCTTGCCGCCGCCGGTGGCCAACACGTCCCCCAGCTGCGAGTCCTGGCTGCTTGGAACATTTTCAGGCCAGGGAAAGGGCACCGCAAGGAAAGAAAGTGGGCGATGAAATACCACCGAGCCATGTTTAAGAAGGTACTCAACAATTGTCAAATCAAAAAGTTGTTCAAACAAGTGTGCATTTGCTGTGGTGCAAAGCTCAAAGTTCAACTGATTATTGTTTTAACAACCTCCTTTTCGGTGTCCCTTCTGACAAGGTCCAACATCTGGTGGCTGAAACAGATTTCACCCAACGGAGTCGAAAAACCAAGCTTTGAACCACACAACTGTTTAAAAGCATCCTTTTCGTCCCGCAGGGCCTCCCCCTCTCTCTCTAGCGCACCAATTGTTCCCACCCCAGTCCTCGCCGCTGGTCGCCAGCGGCCCATCCTGGGCCTTGGAGTTGCCCCCGGTGCCGCCCTGGCCGCCCGCGCCCACGCTCACCACCCAGGCGGAGCCCTTCTTCATCAGCACCCAGCCCTTCACCACCCCCCCCGCGCCGCCGCCGCCGGTGCCGGCGCCGCCGCCCCCGCCCACCACCAAATACTCCAGGGTCAAGGTCTCCTAAAAATCAAAAGGTTGAAGGAAGGCACTATCCCCTGAACTCATTACCACCGTTAAAACAAAGGGGGTGGATATGAACACCCTTCTTGACCGTTCAGGATGGTCATCCAAATTGGGTCCTTGCTGTTCGTTTCATGGGGGCAAGAAACCCCCCCTCCCCCACCATGGTTCTTCCTCCCCCCCTCCTGTGGTGTGGTTGGGGTGTGGTTTAGGGTTGGTTTATGGTTGGTCTAAGACCACCCCTGTGGTGGGGTTGTAGTGGTTTAGACTTGGTTTAGGGTTGATCTAGTTGTAGTGGTTTAGGGTGGAAGAGGGTTGGTTTAGAGTGAGTTCAGTGTTGGTTTAGAATATGTGCTTATGGTTGGTAGTGTTGGTTTAGGATGTGTGTCTTAATCCTTGGTGCAGGGGTGGTTTAGGTTAGTTCCGGAGTGGTTTAGAGTGTGTTTAGTGTTGGTTTAAGATATGTGCTTAGGGGTTGGTTTAATCTAAGGTTGGTTTACGGTTGGTTTAGGGTTGATTAAGTTGGTTCAGGCTTGGTTTAGTGTGTTCAGAACGCGGCAAGTGTTGGTTTAAGATGTGTGTTTCTAGTTTAGGGTTGCTTTAGGGTTGGTTTAGGGTTAGTTTAGGGTTAGTTTAGGGTTAGTTTGGGCGCAGGGCGTGCCGAGGTGTGGGTTCAGGGGTGAAGGGGCCGGGGTCTGGGGACCGCAGCAGTGGGGCTTCTCCTTGGAAATCGGGTTCTGGGGGGATACCACTTCGAGGGGGGGGGGGACGGAGCCCGAGACCATATCTCATATTTGTCCACACGCCTTTCCAAAAAGTCGCCAGAGGCCAAGTCTCCGTCCCTGGGGTGGGGAACTCCAGCGCGCTGGCGCCCACTGTGGTAAACCAATGGATGGTGTAGCCATTGGAAAACGTTGGGGCCCCGCCGAAGATCAGAGGCGTGGGGTTCCGGTACCGGACCACCACGATGCCTGAGCCACCTTTGCCGGCGACCGTGCCTTCAGGATCTGTGCCGCCGCCCCCACCTCCGGTGTTCTCCCTTCCATCGCTGCCCGTGAACCTCTCATTGCCCCACGTGTGACACCCAAAGTTACTGCCCCTGCCACCTCCTCCCATCCCGCCCTTGCCCGCGCCGTAGGTGTATCTGTGGTCGTTGGCATTCACACCAGATCCTCCACCACCTCCATACCACGTAACAGCGCCAGTGATGTCGCTGGAAACGCCATCACCTCCATCACCCCCCCAGTACCGCCCGCCAGCCTTGCCGGCTTTTCCAGGCATTGTAGGGAAAGCCAAAGCGCCCAAGCCTAAATGCGCCGCATATCCTTCATTTTATAAAGCCCGGCCTCCACCTCCACCTCCTGACCCATGCCAGGTGTGTGTGGCCAGACCACCTGTGTGTCCCTGGCCAGCGGTGTTGTTCCCAGGGGGCTCATTTGGCCTGTCGAAGGTCCCCCCGCCCCCACTTCCACCCTCACCGGGCTTCCGGTCAGAATCCGCCCCATGGCCTCCGCCAAGGGCGACCAGGGTGCCCAGCTGGGAGTCCTCGGTGTTGGGCAACAAATGAGGCACGAATGTCAAGAACAAAGCAGTGAATTGAAGGGATATGTCGTTGATATTTGCTATTTTGGTTGTTTTGAAAAAAATATTTTATGGTTTTTATGGATGTTCCGAGCTTCCTCGCCGTTCTTGGCGGGCTGGTCGGGGACATAGCCCTTGCCGGTGCCGCCCGTGCCACTCTGCCCGCCGGCGCCCACCTTCACAGGCCACACGACGCCTGGCGGCATCCATTCGGAACCCTTCAGCACGCCGCCAGCTCCGCCACCACCGGTGCCAGCGCCGCCCCCGCCCGCCACCACCAAGTATTCCAAGTAGAGGTGCCCTTCCTGCGGGAAGGAGAGAGTGCTCTTGCCTGCGGTGAAGGTGTGGATCTGAAATCCCTGGTGAAAACTGGGCGTGCCGCCCATGAGCAAAGGCCTGGGACTTGGATAGCGGATGACCACAATGCCGGAGCCTCCGCTCCCTCCCTTCTGACCTTCTGGATCTGTTCCACCTCCGCCACCGCCGGTGTTGGCCTCGCCATTTGTGCCATAAAAGGTGGCCCAGCTGTCGCGGCGCCGCCCCCCAGCGGCGCCAAAATGGCTGCCGCTGCCACCGCCGCCCTTGCCCCCATATCCGCCACGGTAATGGAAGTCGTTGGAGTTTCGATTGACTCCGCTGCCTCCGCCACCGGAATACCAGGACGACTGAAAGGTCAGGTCGCAAAGAATCCCATCTCCGCCACTACCACCATAGTGCCAGGAGGGGGAACCTTCTTTTCCTGGTTCTCCTGCACCTGACGCGAGCATGTTTTGCAACACAAAGTGCAGTCAACACCTTCACCCCCAACTCCGCACCCGCCTTTTTGACCCACCCGGACCTTGCCTCCACCGCCGCCTCCTGCGCCATAGTAATTCAGGGTGGCTCTGCCCCCGTCGTGGCCTTGGCCTTTGACGCATCGCCCGATGGGCCCCGCTGGCATGTCGTAGCTGCCCCCGCCGCCGCTGCCGCCGCTGCCCGGGGTCCGGGTGCTGTCCGCGCCATGGCCGCCGCCAAAGGCCCTCACGGGGCCCAGCTGGGAGCTCCCCCCGTCCAAGGCGGGCCGGCTGAAGTCCCGGCCAGGACCTCACACGCAACACGCCCAGCCAATACAGGCTTGGCCCAGGAACTGAAGCTTCTGCCCAAGGAATGAGTTCGTTCAAACCAGAGTGTTTGCTTGCCTGTTTCAACAAATTCCCTAAAGGATCTAAAAATCACTTAGAGGTGTTGACCTCTTGAAACTGAGAGGCTTGGCATCCGACCCCACCCCACCCCCCAGCCCAAGCCCAAAAAGACCCGCATAAAACCGGGACGGGACCGAACGGGGGTTGCCTGAGCCGCCGCTGCCACCTCCACCTCCTTTGCCCACGGAGATGCCCCACGAGCTATTCTTCGGCAGGACCATGAAGCCCTTCACCAAGCCACCGCCACCTCGCCCGCCCACGGGAGGGGCCCCCCGGCCCGGAAACGGGCGAGATTTGTTCCCAAGCTTCGGAAACACGAAGGGAAGGTGATTCGGAAGAAGGCCGGGGGGGCAAAGCACCCACATGGTTATATAGTTATATGTCCCATCCTGTGGGGTCTCTTGGATGCCAAAAGCGGCAACCTGAAACCCCATAGCTGTTGGGCGATGCGCCCTGATTTCTCTCTCTCCCTCTCTCTCCAACATCCTTGCCACGAGTCTCACCCTAGTTTACACACCACAAATTCACAACCACGTGTGTTTTCGCAACAGCCTGAACCATGGTTTAAGGTGAGCTCCTGAGAGCCTGAGCAGGATGTAAAGAAGGCATGTTAACAACCTCTAGGTTTCCCTTTCAAGGAACAAAAAAGACTGTTGATGGTTGAGACCATTTTCGCAAGTGCTGATTTAGCCCATTTTCTTGCAAAGCCTGCCTCCACCCCCGTGGCCTCCACCACCCCCGCCAGCGACCACCAAGTACTCAATGGTCACATCACCCGGACCCGCACACAGGGGCCCAGTCTGCATCGGGGGGCAAGCGGATTCACAAGTCAGCAGCCGCCCCTTCTTCAACGCCCAGTCCATCACAAAGCGACCTCCTCACAGCGCAACTGGACATACGCCGAGCGCACTCTTAGTTGGGGACCCTTACTGAACGTCAATTGTGAGGATTTGTGTTCACGACCATTTGTTGAGGGTCGTTGGAATTCCTGGCTCTACCGACCCGAGTGCTAAAAGCTATTGCGATGAGTCATGCGTGACGCACGAGCCAGGTCCAGGTGGTGAAGAAACAGCCACGCCCTGCTGCAAACATGCGGTCAGTCACTAAACCCGATCGGGCCGCGGGGCCGCGCCTGGTGCCACGAAGCTGCCTGTCTGGGCCATGGTGGGACCTGGCTCAAATTTCGCTCTCTCTCCCTCTCTCATAACTTTCATATGACCCGAATCCCCCAATGTCAATCCAACTCCCCGTGCTCGCCGCATCGCACCTTGCCGACGCAGGTCTGCGAAATCCCCATCCAGCTGGTAGTAGACCTCCAGGTTCGTGTCATCCTCCGCGCAGCTGGAGGACGTCACCCGCGCCAGCTCCCCATGCTGCAGGGCGCGGCTCCAGATCCCCAGGCGCGACACGTTGCAGGCGAAGGACCTGCAGAACTCGATCCCCCCAGTCACGGAGGAGGGGTCATCGCTGTCCTGGCACCGAGACAGCCACGAAAACAGGGTGACCCAACATTCAACATCTTGAGAAAGATGCAAGGATAAATCGTTGCTTTGACAAACTTCTTTTGGCTTCCCTTGAAAGGCGAAGCCAGGGGTGGACGTGTCAATAGTGTTGCAACCAACCCTGTCCGTAACCGGATAGTCTGCTCTTCCTTGACGCTCTCCGTCCACATAAAGCTCAAGATACTTCTGCGATTGGCTCAAGACTAAGGCAAGATGATGCCAGCGTCCGTCATTCACGTTGACTTGACTGTCGACCCTCGAGTGGTGCAAGCTGCTGTGTGCACGGAGATGCTGTCCATCGTCTGTAAGCTCCACTCCCACCCATCTTCGGCGAGACCCGCCTGCGCTGTCGTACCCTCTGGTGGACATAACCTGCGCATACGCATCCGTCTTCGCATCACCTGCGGCCAACAATGTTCCGTTTTTCTGGGGCATCTGAACTCCAAACCTCGTGCCCCTCCCACATGCACCCAATTTGGGCACCTTGGTACATCATCTCCCAGGTCATATCCCCCTTCGACAGCTTCTCCCACAAGCTGGTCTTTTTGTTGCCGGACATTGTGGGGAGCACCAGGTACTCCTCGCTTTGCGAAAGACCCATCTTCGAAAGGGGGGCACACCAACCCCTGGGCTTGAGCCCCATTAAAAAGAAAGGTTGGCTCCAAATTGGAGGATGAAAATCCTGAACGGTAAAACATGTTGGTTTCATTCACCCAACCATTCTTTTAATCGCGGTAGTTAACTGAACGGTCAAAAAAAAGAAACAGCGGGCGCGACCTTCGTTCTTTTTTTCCAAAGGAACACACGACAACCACTCGGGTCCGTGCCGTCGCTCTTCCAAACCTTCGAGGGCAATGACGGACCCTTCATCAGGACGTGGATGGGAGAGATGTCGCAGACTTGGCAATCAGACCCGCAGCTCTCGAAGTTCCTCAGGTCCCAAAGGCTCAAAAGGCTTGTGTTGATACGTCTGGACTCTGGTTATTTGGTGGTTTACAGGGACCATGTGAGGGGCAAAAAAGAAACGATGTGAACTGATTCGCCATTCCCCCTTCTTTTCACGTCCAAACACAAGGCTGCGGATTTGGCCAGCTTTCTAAGAATGCTGAGAAATGGGGCAGCTGCTAGGGAAACAGTCACTCAAAAGGTCAGAAGCTCAAGTCTTCAAAGATTCTCGTTTCTTAGGTTAAAGCTCGGGCGTGAAGAGCAGCCAAGGCTCAGTTGGGGCTTCGAAGGCTGCAAACTCTGCGACAGCGCGCACTCCTCGAAAGAGTCATCCAGAGTGTAGAGCGCCGCAGCGCGCTCCTGCCGACTTGTCTTTTTCCCCATTGAAATCAAGGCGAAAGGGGGCCACGTGCAAAAGGATACATTGCACAGTGGCAAAGGAGCCAACTTGCCAAACTGTGAGACGCAAAACGAGTATTTGTCAAACAGGGGGGACCCTGCAGGTGGGTGCTCCCAAGAAGGGTCCAGGGCATCTCACAAAGCACACACACGCGCAGATTCATCTTCCTCCAACTGGTTCGATGGTGATGTCCCATTGGCCCTCAACAAAGAACCAGGGGTTCAAATCCCCAAACCACCCATCCAAACCACCAACCAAGGGCTACATAATATTTCCTTTTGGCCAACCAAACAAACAAACAACGTAAACAACAACAAAACAGAAAGCAAAAAGCGGCTTTCACAAAACTAACCAACGTGCTGAAACGTGCTGAATAGAGTATATCTTTCTGCCTCACGCCGAAAACCCCGTCCTGGTCGGTGGAAACATCGCAGGTGCTCGCCATCCTGCGGATCCTGAGCTCGGAGCTCGCTCAGTAACCGACCGCTCAGGCTATGAGAATGATGTTGACCTCTGATGAATAAACCCCGCGGGTGCTCATCAGGAGGCTTCCCCAAAGGAATCCCCACGACAGAGTGGGACCTCCACCTTTCATAGGGGGCATATGCCGTATATGTCTTATACCTGTATATTTCATGTGTCGGAAGCCGCGACTCAGCTGGCCAAGCAGCTCGGAATGGGAGAAGGCACGGGTCCACAGAGCAAACCTCGACACCTCGGCGACTCGGACATCTGTGAAGCTTTGGTCACCCCTCTTGCCAGTACCCTGTTTCTGGGGTCAAAAGGGAAGCCAAAAGAAAACTTCCAATTTTGAGCGCTTGTGTTGTTGTGTTATTGTCGGATTCCTTTGCCATGCGATTGACCTGCCTTGCAGGACAGCAGGTGGTCAGCTCGGCCACCCAAAAGAACTTGCCCGTCCATGGCCACGTTGTCATCTCCTGCCCGGTGCACAAAGCAAATCTCTTTTGGGGTTCAGGGTTCCGGGCGTTGGGCTCCTGGGGCGTATGCGACTTTGGCCGCCAGGCTGCCATCCAAGTAGTACTGCAAGCTGGCGCTGCTCTTGGCAAAGACCAAGGCCACATGGTGCCACTGCCCATCGCTGATGTTCTTGTCCTCCAAAGGACCCCAGAAACAAAAGGTGATCACCATGTGGGCCGACAAAAAATGGAAACCTTGAAAAAAGAAACCTTCCGTGCCGAGAACTAAAAATGGAAACTTGGAAAGAAACAAAAGTCCAAAGCGGTCAAATTCGCTTTGGTCGCAAGTGTCATGGCTTTGCTGCACCAAGGAGTCCAAGACGTGGGCCTTGACCAAGGTGGTGCCGTCGGGCTTGATATGAACGCCTGCGTGCCGCCGCCGATGCGTGCGCCGGCGTGTTTGAGACTCATAGGTCGCCATACCCGTAGCCGCACCAAGAATGGGAGTGTCGCCTGACAAATGCGAGGCAGCATTGGTGTTAAACCAAACCTCCCAGGTCATGTCGTCCATCAGCATGTGCTGCCAGAAGTCTGTGACTTTCCGAGTTGAATCTCGAGTGTGAAACACCAGGAAGTCACCTTGAGAGCGCCAGACTTTGGCAGGATTTCGCGTCAAGTGACACGCCAAAGTCGTGGTCGTTGTACTTGTGGTTGTGGTTGTCTGAGGCGCTGTGCACAAGCTGCCTATTGCAAGGCACTGTGCTGTGCTGGTAACTCCGCATTGCACAATGCCAAGTTGGTCTGCGTAGTGCTGTGAGCATGTTGCAAGGTCCTTGGCTAATCTTGGTCAGGGCGAAGCATATGGCACACTACACTGTGCTGGACTTGCAGCCACTGAACAAGCATAAGATGCACTACGCCAAAAAAAATACACTACTTCGCATCGGGTTGGCATGAAACCCAGACGGTATCTCTTGTTGCGGAACCCTGGTTGTTTGGTTCCAGGTTTGTTTTGCTCCGGGAGTGTGCCGCTGAGATTCCGCATCTTCACAATCTGACACCCATTTGCCAGTACACGGAGGGTCTGCGGACACGACGAGCAAGAACACGAACGAGACGAATTGCTTCATTAGGACGAGCTAAGAACATTCTTCCAAAACGTGCTTGGGCCAGACCTGGCCTGCCAGATCACAAGTTGAACTGCACAATCTCTGTCCGCAAAGGCAAAAATCAGAGAGCTGCAGCATGCACGCCTTTTTCCCTGCAGCCAAGGTGATGAAACGAGAATGGCCTTTGCGACGGCTGAGCTCCGAGAGCTGCCACTTGGGTTCTCGCGCCTTACGGCTAGCGGGGGGGGGGAGAACCATGCGATAAGGGCGCGCGGGAAAAACTAAAAACAATTGCGTATGCCTGCTTCGTGCTGGTTTGGCACTCGCAGCCGGCACGTGGACGAACTGCGCTTGGCTCTTCCTTCGTTGCCCCCTTTGTCCACTCTCAGCTCCGGCGCGCATGGCACGACAAGCTGTTGACCGATGCCCTGGGCAATTTGTGCCGTCCGCGCCGCGGAGCTTCTTTTCCCGGAAGCATTCCGAAAGGTTTTTCGCATAGAGACATTCAAAAGGAAAGTGCACAGTGAAATGCATAGAAACATGCATAGGGCACGTACAAAGTGAAATGCATACGTGCATGCACAGGGAACGCGGACAATGAAATGCATGGAGGCATGCACAGGGAAAGTAGACAGTGACATGCACAGAGGCATGCACGGAACTGAAGTGCGTAGCCGACGCACGCGCCGAAGGCAACATGGAGTGTCGAAGGACACACCAACCATTCCGTGTGCGTCCCAGCAGGTTGTGAACAAATTGTTCACCACCTCTTGGCCTCTGCAAGTGTTTGTGCACAAGTGGTCGGTGATCGCATCTCACATCCCGGGAGAGCACAGCAATATCCCGGTGGTCTCACACCCCAGCAGGTAACACACCTGGGACCGGTCGAACACGCTTTGTTGACCGGGGGTTCGTAATCTCAGGCTCCGCAGAGGGTGCAGAGCGGGAGTTGGACACGCGTTGTCAACTCCTCTGCAGTACCTCTGAGCAACGCCTGACGAAAAAGGGAGGGCGGCCGTCAGCTTTGTCTACTTTCGCTTTTTTGGGCTTTGCAGGTTCCTCCATTTGGCTTGAAGCAGTGAACTGGATTCTAACTACTTTCCCTGTGTATGCATCTATGCATTTCACGCTGTACTTGCCCTATGCATGCCTGTACGCATGTCACTGTCTACTCTTCCTGTGCATGCATCTATGCAAGTCACTTTGTATGCTGTGCAGCATGCCTCTATACATTTCACTGCCCACTTTCCCTGCGCATGCATCTGTGCATTTCACTTTGTACGTGCCCTATGCATGCCTTTGCAAATCATCAGAGGTGCACTTCGCAATGGGCATGCGAGATCGTGCTGGAAGCACGTACTGCAGGGATGGCAAAAACCGGGGCTCTGACCCGCGGCACAGCCTGGGGAGAAACCAATGAACTTGCAGGCGGTGATACTGCAGCAGCCACTGCAGAGCAGCTTTGCTGGGTTTGGAAATGCGAGTGTGTTCTGCGGTGGGGTCTGCGCCGCGCACCCAGCTTGCGCCGTGGCTACGCACCACAGGCAAGTCGGTGAGGCAGTGAATAGCCGTGCCCTTCTCTAGAAATTTGGATCCCAGGGGCATGCGCCACGTGTTTTGTCAAGACCGCTTTGGAATTGAGGGCCGAGACAAACGATGGCAAAATTCTGTCATTTACTGAGACCATGCAACTGTCATGCGAATGCAAGTCTGCGTACAAGGGAACCAGCCATGCTCGCAGGTTGGTGCACAAGCTTGTAGCCCATATGAGCAAGCCGAAAACCTGTGCTAGAAGCTTGCGCTTGACTCTCCCGGATTTTAGCAATGCATGCAATCGCTCAAGCAATTTGGCGGTTTTTGTAGGCATTAGCATGCGAAATTGGGGGACCATCCGCACCATGTTAGCTCGTTTTATCTTTTTCCAGAACTGAAGTCGCTGCGAAAAATGCAACCATCAGCGCGAACTGATCGTGGGCACATGGTCGGAACAGAGCGCCCAAGAGAAGAGCCAAGCTTTGTGGCGAGCTGGACAGAATGCCGTGCAAAAGACGCAGTAAAAATGCCCCTGTGCGCTGCCACCAATATGCGGAGAAACGGACTGTAGTGGAACAGGACGTCCTGAAACGAAAGAGCACTCGATTTGTTTGTGTGCTGCTCTGAAATTGAAGCTAGCTCCGACGAACGCAGCACGCGAGTCCTCTGGCAGGAACGCGAGCCTGACGCAGGCTGCAGCTGGTGCGCTGTCGAGGACCAAGCGTGGTTCCTTGCCTTCGGCATGCACGACGTTTAGCTTTCCCACTGCTATGCCTCTATGCCAGTGCTTTCTAGCCTGCTCTAGTGACATGCTGGTGCGGACGACCCACTTGTTGGCGATTTCTTTGTCAAGCAACGCTTGGACAAGATGCGGCTCTGCTTCTGCAGCGGTCCAATTGCCGAGGCATTCGGACAGTTCTCAGGGCGGGTCGCTAGTGGTTTTCTCTGGCCACTGCAGGCTGCGGGGCAATGCGGATATAGCGCCGGTAGGCACGCCTTCTGCAACAAAGGCAGCAGCCTGAGATCTGGACCGTTGGCTGCTGTAGCCAGTGCATGCAAAAGCGCCAGGCAACATGGCTGGCCTGTATCTGGTTCCAAGTTGCTTGGGCAGGCGACGCCCATGGCTGTGAATGCGAGGCGCACAGCTGTTTGAGCTCAAAGACGGGTCCGGGCTACTGGATGCCACGTGTGACTGTGTGCGGTGGTTTCGAGCACGGAGTGATCTGCGGAGGAGTGGTTACCAGGTGCTGATGTGTTGACCAGAACATGTGAAGCACCAAGATTTCGCGAACCTCATTTATGCTGGCATGCGTCCACCCATGCGAGGTGGCTGTGGGAATTGTTTAAACACGCAAAGTTTTCCGGCTCGAGCCAAGGCATGCTTGGCGGAGGCTGCTCTGTGACGGCGATTCCGCTTTGCGAAGCCACTGCATTGAACAGGTCCCGGCTGCGTCTGTGAATTTCATGGCTTTGTTGCACTCGCGCTAACTCGACTGGCGCGAGACCTGGAACTCCGTTTGTATGCGCTGGAGTTCTGAGGGTTTTGGGGCCTCCTGGTTTGAGTTTCAGCCTGCTATTTTCCTTGCATGGCGGGGCCAAAGTCAGCAGGCCTTGCTCTTGCTTTTGCCCGTTTCCCTTGCCCTTTTTGCGTGCGGGCTCTGATCTGTGCTATGCCTTTTGGGTGGCCTAGCATCTGTGTTCTGCGCGATTTGTCAAATTATCATATGCGTCACGCGAGGTCTGAGCGCCTCGCTGCAACCTCGGGCGGGAGCAAGATGTCACGATCAAGCAAGCGCGGCTTGTTTGCGACACTATTTCATTAGTGAGAACGCGTGCTGCGCGCTCTGTAATTGCAGGGCCGTTCTTGGCCGAGGTATGCGACGCAGCGTGTCGGTGCGGATACGTTCCGTCCGCATGCTGTGCAACACGCCTGTTGCAAAACGCCTGTTGCAAACGCTGTGGGCTGGGCACTTTCATCTGCGCAGTCGCGTGAACTGGAGTCCTCTGATGAGGAAACGTTTTAGGTCTTCCTACTGCTTGGGTTTGTTCTTTCTCTCTGGTAGACAAACCTGCTGAGTTCTGCGGGCAGTTGGTGCAAGGCGATCGTGTCTGGCACAGGGTTGGCGCTGACCGCAAAGGGTGGTTCGATGACGGGGGATGCTGTCCGCCTTTTGCTTGTGGGCTTGGCCTCGCTTGTGATCAGCACGTCCTTGCTGTCGTCGAGACTTTTCGGGTAGCCGAAGCTGTGCTGGAGCGCTGAGCCAAACAACCTTGAGGCATTTAAATGCTTGGATGAACAAGGCCCCCAATGCCACAAGGCTTGGGTGTACAGCATTGGCCCTGCAAATAGGGGAAGCTTTGGGCTGCACATGGGGGCCATTGCGGGCAGAGTGAAGTCTGGCGATGGCAGTTCGTGCTGCGAGCCTGTGCTATTACTCGGGCGCTTCAACCAATGCACCGCCCAGGATCTAATTATGCTGGCAGCGTCCAGCGGGAGGCAGGGTGCCACCCCCCATTGCAAAGCTCCGGCCCGGCAGCCTGCCTGAGAAGGGGCGACGCAAAGGCTGTCATGGCTGCATGGGTCAGCTGGGCCGACCACCTGGCAACAAGAGCGCTGACAACACTGGGGCGCAGCCGAGCTGGCGCTTCAAGTGCCCGGGCGCGGGCCAAGGACCGGATGAAGGAGGCGGCCTCATCACTCCACCGCAGCTTCTCTGCAAACGCGTGCGGCCGCACGCTCTAGCGGACACCCGCGCCCCCGAAGCACACCTGACCGGGCGCAAGCTGCACGATTGGTCGCCGAAGGGGTCCAACAAGGGCGCAAAGATGGCAGTGCAGCGTCTACTATCGTGCTTCATTCTCTGAAGTGTACGCAGTTAAAGCTCGGCTCACATCCAGGAGATGGCTGCCAAACTAAGCCAATCGGATGGCGGTGAAATTGTGCGAAGCAAGTATATTCTAATCAGTGCGATCATGTCCTGCACCAGAAACGTATGCTAAGCATCACCAAACGCAGGTCGTCGAGTACCACCTCCAGGTCTATGTAGCTTCGCGCCGCGTGCAGATGGAAGTATGCGACAGCCTGGTGATGCGAGGCTGGGTTGCTCGCACGTGCATGCACGGCCTCGTTCTTCACGTGCAAGTGTAAAAGAGCACCTGCGGGTGGAGCGATGCTGCCCAGTCACCTGCGGGTGATGAGACGATGCTACCTGTGCGCAGCACGCATGCCATACATAATTGGCAAGGAGGCGCTCCAAGCCTGCTCCACCAGCGTGTAGGTAGGTACCTGCGGCTGGCTCTGGCTCAGCGGACGCGAAGCACGCGGCTTGCATGAAGGGCCTTGTCCGCCGGTGGGTTTCACTGGCTCTTGAAACGCACACGCGGTGCGGCTATCCGGCCTTGCTAGGGGTTGGCTGGGAAGCATATGCGCCTGCGGGTTCACGGCTTGGGGCTGTGGTTTTTTCATCGCCTGGTTCTGCCCCCCCTCAAAGCTCTTAAGGGATGCCCCCGGGCACAAGGGGTCTTGGCGGCTGTTGTTCGGAGGCCAGCTCCTCACGTGCACAAAGCTGGCCATTTATATCCAAAAGGCCGTCACCGAGGCAGACGGCTGCCGGTGCTTGGCGGGCAAGCGGAGTCGGCAAGCAGCGCACTCCAGTCTGCGCAGGGCCCGCCGAAGTTGGACTGGCCAGCAGCGACCCGCCCTTCCAGTATGGACTCGGCAAACGAAAGCTGGGCTGCAAAGGTGAGCAAAGGTGAGCAAAGCAGACCACCGAGCGACCAGGCGCAGCCTCCGGGAAGCGGGGCCGAGCAAAGAGGCGGATGAAGCTTGCAGCCTGGATAAACACGCTCCTTCCGCAACGCCTCAACAAGAGCGGCGCCCCGCGTTCGCCCCACACGGCGGCGGGGTTGGCCCGCAGGTCATGCCATCGACCAGGTTGAGATCGGCCAAGCGGCTGTTGGTGGTCACCCGCGCCCCAGCCTCACGGCACACCCGGGCGGCCGCCCTTTCGAGAGCGCACCCGCGACTCCACAACACACCCGCGAGAACACGCTGCACGGTGGTCGCCAAGGGAGTCCAAACGGCGATGGCACCGGCAGGTGTTTTCGGTGATGGGGAGTGGGAGCCGGAGGCGCCGAAAAAGGACGATGGGGGCGGTGAACTCAGGGCTGGTGGGGAGAGCGGTCAGAACAAGGCCAGCGAAGGGCCCCTGCTGCGACTCCAACAGCGCCAGCGTAGAGCGGTCAGGATGGAGGGACAGGTCCTGGAAGCCAACGGGCCCTGAACTTCCTGAACCTGAAAGCCAGCCCGCCCAGCTGTTCAGCTCTCAGGCTCCCCACTGCCCGCCCCGGCGCCTTGGCGCGCTACGTACCCCCGCGCCCCTTCGGCGGCTGCCTTCCCCACGTGCGATGGACGCAATCCCCATCACTCCCACTGTGCTTCCCGATGGGCCTATTGCCGGCCCGTCTATTCTGCCAACATCCCACCCAGCGTCTGACACTGCGGACGCTGCCGCTGAGCTCCGAGTCTGACTTTTTGCGGCTGCCAAAGACACCGCTGCGCCCTTGCGCCTCGCGTGCCAAGCTGCCCTGGTCCAACTGCCGGGCCAACTGCGTCAGAAGCAGCAGGAACGGTCGCAGCGACGGCAACAGCACCAGCAGCGGGCAGAGACTGGACTGGCATAGCGTCGTGCAACTGCAGAGCGCGCCAATCGATGCCGGCCACACAGCGCTTCATGCTGGCAGCCAACCTTGTCTGCACAGGGCAAATTGCATGCGGCCCGGGCCTGGCATCGGCTGGCAGAAGCGGGTCCGGCACCGCTGTCTTCAAGCAGCTCGCCAAGAGGCGGCAAACTCCGAGGGGCTGGGGGGTGGATGCCAAGCAAGAAACCCTCGCGGCCGCAACGCCTCCCTTCCCGAGTGGGGAGGCGACTCCGGGTTTCGAGCCATGCCCGGCGCAAAGCACACTTGCGCGTGCCAAGGCGCGCGAGGCTCCCACCAGGCTCCGGAAGCTTGCAATCCGCGCTGGTCCGCGCTCTTGACGCACGCCGCGATCTCCGCCTTTGCCGTCTCCTTGGCGGGCATGCCGGTTGGGGCGCGGCATTGCAATCTTGATGCTGTCCTAGAGGGACTACGCATAGGGGAGGTACAACGTGAATTGCGCAAATGCATGCACAGGGAAGGCGGACACTGAAACGCATGCACATGGAAATTAGACAGTGAAATTCATAGAGGCATGCATCGGGCAAGTACGGAGTGAAATGCATGGAGAAACCTGCCCAACAATCCGGTATTCCGTTTTTTCATTGCAGTCCCTCGCTTTCGCAAACCAGCGTACCACTAGCGGCTCGCAACGCTGCAGGTGTTGCGGGCATGTGCGATGCTTGGCGTGTGTTGCCCGATGGCCGCTGGTGACACGAAGGTGCTGACCAAGGACAGCTCACAATTTGCCTAAGGTACCTAACGCTGGTTGTCTGGTTTTCCGAGCGATGCGCAGCGCTTCCCTCGCCGCCGTTCGTCGTGCTTGCAAAACGTTGGCAGCCGTGGGGGTGAGGGGCGCGCGTGTGTGTGTTTTGTTTTTTTTTTCTCACGCATTTTTTTGCGATTGCCCAAGCGGTGAAGCACGTGTGTGTGTGTGTGTGTTTTTTTTCTTCGCGCGCCTTTTTCCGCAGTGGCTTCAACGTGTTTCAGGAAGATTTTAAGGGGCGCCTCCGGGCACGGGCGGTTTTTGCCGCTGTTTTTACGGAGGCCAGCTCCTCACGCGCAGGCGGGCGCCCTTCACCGGACGCGGCTGCGCGCGGCAAACGGCTCCCCGCCGTCAGCAAGCACGTCACTGACCAAGGGCGGCGGCCCATCGACACCTGCGGCCGAGTGGGCGGGCAAGGCCAAGAGGCTGGCAGCGTACGCCCGGCTCGCGCCCGCGGCCAAGAAGGAGGACCAGCGCCGGGCAAAGGCAGCCGACACGGCGCCGCGCACACGAGGCGGCACACTTCTCGCACGCGCCCGCGCCAGCCGCTGCACGAAGTCCACGGTTTCCGGGCTGAAGCGCCCGCCAACCTCAAGCGCAAGGACCACCAGCCTGCAGCGCGAGTCAGGGCGAAGGAGCTCCGGGTATGTGCGCTCCTTGGCCCGTCGGGCTTGGCGCAGGGCTGCGCCCTCGGCTCTGTTCTGGTAGCGCCGCAGGGCACCTGTAAAGGACAAGGCCGACACCAGCGTGGTATCCACAGCAAGTTGGCTACGACTTCAATCCGCCGGTCATCTCCGGGCACGCTGCCGACATTGAGGTCCCTGACTAAGGGGGAGTCTTGGGCACTAGGACACAAGCACAATTAGGGGGTGAGAGGCTCGGCGAAGGACAGCTGAGCCGCGCGGGACAGGAGCGCCGGCCAGCGAGCAACGAAGGCGGCAGCCGTGGCGGAGCGGAAGGGAAGGGGGACTTCACGCGCCCGAGCTCGAGCGAGGAGGCGGACGAAGGACGCAGCTTCCTCGCTCCACCGGCCACCGACCTCAAGGGCGAGGACAGAGGCGGCACCGGTGGGCCCGGAGGAGCTCGGGGTAGGCGCGCTCCTTCCGCAGGCGGGGCCACGAGTGCGCCCACCACGCCGGCGAGGCCGTCCAGCGGGGGGACACGAGAGTTGCGTCAACGGCGAGCTGGGCGCCGCTCACGGCTGGAGACCGTTGGCGACGACTTCCAACCGGCAGTCGTTGAGGCGATCGACGGCCAGGCTGGGATCAGCCAGGCGGGTGTTGGAAGTCACCCGTGCCCGAGCTTCACGGCAGACCCGGGGCGCATGAGCGAGGTCGAGAGTTGAGGGAGGCAGGGGCCGGTTTGGAGAAGCGCCCGCAAGCAATCCCCCGCGGCGACATCATGGGCCAGGGCAAAAAAATCCGTGGAGTCGGGTGGCAGCAGACGAAGACCGGGGCGAGCAGCAAAACAACCACAAAAGCCACGAAGCCTGAACATCGTCCAAACCCAGAAGCCGCGTGAGCCGGACAGCGTGACTGCCCGCCAAGGAGCGGAGCTGCGCCGCAACGAAAGGGGCCGAGCCAGGGCCGAGCACAAGAAGGCCTTGCTGGGAAAGGGCAAGGACCGCGAACCAACAAAAACGAAATCAGCACCGGAGGCCAATTCAGACACGCCAGGTGGTTCATGCCCAGTTGCGTTCCAGACTTTGGTTTTGCCGGCGTTGAGACGGACGCGCGCGTCGCCACAAAGCGTCCAAGAGCATGTCGAAAATCGAGCAGATGCGGTCCGGACGGGCAATCACGTACACATCATTGAGAAAAACCAGAAGCAACTCACTGGGCGCCAGCCGGGCCTGAACCTCCGCCAACGCAGCTCGCTGGCCCAAAGAAAAACAGGCAGGCATGAGCGGGTCGCCTTGCTCTCCGCCCTCGGGTAACGGCGTGTGGTTGACCAGCCGCATCGTGCCACACGAGTTCCGAAGTCGAAACGTAAAACTGCCGCATAAAAGGAAGGCGGCGATTCGCTCCGAGCACGGCCTGGAGGGCCTCCAACATGGCTTTCCCAAAAACGGTATCGAAGGCCCCGACCCCATCAACAGACAAAACGGTCGCCCCGGGTTCGAGCTCGACAGCTGCCGTTAAGGCATGGACCAAACAGTCAGCTGCTCGGGTAGCCAAGGCCAATTTTCTGTGGGTGGCAAGCTTCTTGGAAGGCAGCACGCTGCTGAGCGAGGGTGCGAGCCACAAGCCGCCGGAAAAACTCGCTGACGACTATGCCCCGGACACGCCCCGGCTTGCGCAGGGCAATCAAGCGACCCAGGCCGAGCGCGGGAGCAACAACAGCTGGGCACGGACCAGGAGCTGGGCAACCTTGCCAAACCGCTCGGAGTCGGCCTCATTTGTTTTTCACTTGTTTCTTTTTTTTTATTTATTCTTCTCCAAATATGTTTCTGGGCCAACGTGCGCAACACAAGCCTGCCACCAACGCACCCCTCAATGCGAAACACTACTTCCACATTTCAGCATGGGCTACAGGCCTCCCACTTGAAGCACTCCTCTTAGCAGCGGCACCCATCTCCCGCGCACCGTTTTAGAAGCGTGAGTCGAGTCCCCCGAAAACACTGCCGAAACGTTTCCGGGCGCCGGTCTCTGGAAATCAGCGTCCTCACCTGCTCAGCCAACTGGCGAAGGGCGGGGCGGCAGCCACCTCGAGAAGCTCACTCGACCGTGCCCGTTTCTCGTGGATTGTCGTTCCGCCTCGCTTTTGTATGAAAAGCGCTCGGCCCATTGCTGCCCCACTGCATGAAGATGCCCACCCAAGGATAAAGCCGTGTGTGTCGCATGGCTGCACAGCCCATCGCCCGAACCAACCGTGTGTTCCCACAGCAGTGACTAGGCGTCCTCATATGTTGGAGCTTTTCGCCCGTCCACGCTCCAGCCCCACAGCCCCCGGTCGCTGGCTAAAAGGACTGACCAGGCTCAGCGCGCAAACGGCCCACGCAAGCAAAAGATTTCAACCTGCAGCGTTTCTGCGCAGCAGCTGGCATGTAGAACGGCAGAGGTTGCGAAAAAAAGATTCCTTCAACCACACGCCGCGTGCACGCACGGCCTCGGCATGGCCGCCGTCACATGACATGCTGCAGGGCGAGCGACGTGGCCATGAGTGAGGCGATAGCTTGCCGCCTCTTGACCCGCACTCGCTGTCCGTGCAAAAACACAGTCCTGGGCAAAGGCAGAAACATGGCGGAAATTGCCTGCTGCCAGCCCCGCCCAAACCCGGGCGATACAGAAACAGCGGCGCAAGACCGCCTCCTCGGGCCCGGCGACCTGTTCAGCGCCGCCTGCTGCTTCGCTTTCCATCTGCGACCGGGGCGATCACTTGTAAGGGAATCTGATGATGGAATCGGATGATTTCGTGGTCTGGGCTGTTTCGTGGTTGAAGCCCAAATTTCTATTCATACCTTGTCGGGTTAGGAGTAATCTTTTCGGGGTTAGGAGGGTATGTGCGGGGTGATCGGGCAACCAAGTCAACTTCCGTGCGATTTTGTTACGGCCGCTGCCACTGTGGCCGCGCGCAGGATCGGGGATCACCGGTGTGCTGAGAGCCCACGTTGTGCTCACACCCCCAGGCGCCCCGTCCGAAGACAGGCAGATTGAAGTCACTGTCTCGCGCCCGAGTCACGATGCCAACGTGTGGTTTTGGCAGTTGCCGAGCCGCAGAATTCCTGCGCCAGCTGCGCGAGTCCACGCGCGCGCAGCGACTCCGCGGACGCGCGGCGTCCTAGCGGCAACCTACACCAGGCGTTGGGCCTTGCTCTCCGCGGTTTCAGGAGGAGCAAGCAGCTGGACTTTCGTGCCGTGGCTGCGCGCTGCAACAAAGAACTATGGGAAACGCATGGGGTTGCTAGGCGACAAACGCTCCAGCGCTTGCAACGCGCTGCGCTTGGCAACGGGGCGTGAACTTACATCTCCAGAGATGGCTGCGCAGCGCGTTGCTGCAAGCATCGGCGTCCTGGCCCGCCAGCGCTGCAGTGCCCCTCGCCTGGGCAGTCTAGCGGTCAGGATACCTTTCTCGGGGAGAGGCCGGTTCAGAGCATCCAGTGGCGAGGCAACCACAGTCGAGACAGCTGTTCCCGTGCATGCAATCCTTGAGAGCTGAAGGCTGTCCTAAGGAACGACAGCCCCACAGCGCAGCTACCAACCGCAACGGACGTGCCGACCGATGCTGCCCGCGAGCAGCCGGAATGGCCTCCACCTGCGTGCCCGCACAAGGCGCCGTGCGGCCAATAGGCAAAGCGCGCCAGCGCCCACCAATCTCATGTTTTTGTTTTAATAACGAGGGCTGGGGCTCTTTGCTGGCAACAGAAAACCGTGATTGTGGCTGACGACCTCTGCCGGTTTATGTTGTCCTTGTTTGGTTTTTACATGTCAGGCGTTTTTCTGCCCGCACGAAGCCTCGGGTGAAGCCCGTTAGGAGCAGCGCCGACGCGGGCGAGAAACACAACCCCACCAAGAAAGACGGCAGGGCCCCCGCACACCGCCTCGCGGTGCCCTCGCAACAGGGCAAGCTCAATAAAAACACCGGCTGTACATACATATATATATATATATAGTTATATATATATATGATGGTTCCAGATATTTGAATCATTGGCGCAAGATGTTGCTTGTCTTCTTGGTAAACCATTTGTATCAATAACATGAATAGGTATAACTATAGTAATAACGGGCATAGTCTTAATGTTTAACCAATATGTTGTCAGTATTCCTTATGGTTCCTTTGGAAGGACAGTCTATACCACCATACATCTCACTAATTGTATAACTAATACGTTTACTTGGCTTTAGGACTCAAAGGAGAGGGAAACACAGTTTTGTCAACAACGGGGGAACCCGGGACCTTAAAAGGAACGAACCCCTCCGTGACTGCGACCTCTCCCTTAACCTTGGGGCTAGCGCGGTGCAACGCGCTGTTTTCAGCACTTGAGCCAAAGCAGTGATTGGATCATGCTTTGGCAACCACTTGAATGTACAACATGCAACTGACTACATGAGAACCTACCTCATGTACCTCTGGGCCATAAATGTCATCGTGATAATTGACTCCCCCCTCATTGACGGCACTGAGGGAGTGTCTTGGGCGCATTACCACGCCAACTTGAAGTCAAGTTTACATCACAACGACTGACACAAGTTATTCAAGCATCACCCAGGCACTTTGCACACTTTTGGAAATTTGCGGACATGCTGCAGCGCACTAGGCAGCTGCTTTAGCGGCCCTACTTTCACGAACGTCTTCAAGCTTCTCTGGAAGGTCAACACGAATGCCGAGCAACCGGATGGCATGGTCCCACTTGTTGGGTGGAAGTGCTTTCGTGAAGATGTCCGCTGACTGCATGTCGGTTTGGACGTATTCTATCGAGATGTGTTCGCTTTCAAGCTGCTCTGCGATGCACGCGAGGTTCACCTTGTGTGTTCGCTGGACACAGCGTAGCTTGGATGAGAAACCTTTCCTTGCTACGAGGATAGTCGCCTGATTGTCCTCGTGGATCTTGAGATGGAATGGTCGGTCCAAGATCAGCTCCCACAAGCTAAGCGCAGGGAGCGCCTCCTGATAAAGGGAGTATGCGAGAGATACAATCTCCGCCTCGGTCGTTGACCGGGAGACCGATGTCTGCCTTTTGGATACCCACGCAAGCGGAAAATGCGTGTGCGGACCACTCAAAATCAAGAATCCTCCGGACGTGGATTTTGCATCTCGCTCTCCGGCGAAATCCTCCACGGGACAGATGCAAATCCTCAGTCGAATCTTGGACTGTGCCTACTAGCGTGCTGTTGACCGTGCTGTTTATGTAGCAAACAAGCCTGTGTAGCTGCTTATCGCAGTTTCTAGACCATTTTTGAACAAATGAGGCAAGGTCGCCAATGGGCTTGACCAGGTCTGGGCGTGCCAAACGGCCGAGCCATAAGGCTTTCATCAACACGCGGCAAGCGGCGAAGCCGAGTTCACCCTCCAAGGCGTCATCTGCAGGATCGAGGGATCCAGCGGGACAGAATGGAGTGGTGGCATCACGCAACTTTTCACTTTTTAGCTGTGCAACCTCAAGATACAATGCCACCGTCTGACGGGCATAATCCCGCATGTCGAACGCCATGCCCCTTTCAATCTGCCCATTGCGGCATTAAGATCGGGTTCAGTTGGGTCCTTTGGAGCATCTATCAAAAGGTGGTTCCTGCCTAGCACCCGATATATGTCTTCTGGGGGTTCTATATCAACCAGTCTTGTTAACTTTTCCCAGAAGTCTTTATGAAGGTGGCTGGGGCCGGCCAACGTCAAGTCGTCGACGTATGTCGAGAGAAGTAACCCGGACTCCTTGAACCAGAAGTTTCCAGGAAACTCTGCGACCTCACGCCCTCCAAGTTCACTAATGAACCCTTTGAGGTGTGCCTCCCAGAGTCCGCCAGCGTCAGGATGCCCATAAAGAGCTTTAACGAGCAAAACCACAGGTTTCACGAAACGCTCGCGCCACCACCTTGGCCGGAGCTCAGGCGGGAGTGTGATCCAAGTTTGGTACTTGGACTTCAGCAGTGCTTGCACATAAGCCTTTATAGCGTCCGCTGTTGTGGTGGAATTCCCTGGCAGGGATCCATAAGCGAGACAGTTATTAAGACCTTGTACGCTCGTGGGATTTGCTCCCAACTCTTGGTAGACAGCTGCTGCGCCATGTTCGTCTTTCGCACAGTCTCCGCGATACACAATCCTACCTTTCATCTTCTGAAGGTGTTTCGCGAGTTCGGCGAACTTGACGGATGCTAGCGACATCAACTGCCCGAAATGGACTTTTATACTGGATCGTCGCGCCTCAGCAGCGACTTGATCGTACTCTCGGACTGAATTTAGATCCCAGGCACCGGCTTTCTCCAGGCCTGTGGCTTCAAGTCGAACGGCTTCAAGAGCTTCCGGGGAAGCCAACATTTCGGCACGTGACAAGAGTCTGGTCACCATTGCGGTGATCTCAGGATCCTTCTTCTCTGTGACTTGTCCTAGGGAATGTGCGATGAGATTTTCAACATCAAGAACTTGCTCAAGAATGTTGTGACACTTTTCATCTGACTCAACAGCAACACCTATATCTTCCAAACCAGAGAGAGGGGATATGTGCTTCAACTGCTGTTCACGTTCCCGGTGATCGAGAGGCAATGGCACTTGGACAGGCATCGCAGGCACAACGGGTTGAACTGTTGGATACAGCGCACGGGCAACTGTGAGACACATGCCTTCGGGGTAGAAAGCGGTCTTTGCGGTCTTGTTACCTGCTGCAAGCGAATGTTTAGACCCTTTTTCGTGCGGACACTTGAATGCACCTAGTGCGAATGCGAGTGTGCTATTGCTGGTCATGACTTTCCATGGCTTCTTGATGGGATAGCCATTGCTGTCCTTCAGGCCTAGGGCGCAACCATGGAAGGTCGCTGGGGTGAAGACGTGTGCATATTCTCTAAAGAATGCGGAAACATCATCCCTAGCCCAGCTGTCGCAATCCCTTGGCCACTCAAACGAAACACTACCCCCCTGATGGAGGACAGTCTCTGCGTGACGTCTGAATCTGGAGAACAACTCTCTCGACTCTCTAACTTTTTGCTTCAGTTTCTTTTTGAACTGGCTTCCTAACTTGGCCTTATTAAGGCGTTGCCATGCTGAACCTGATGTACAGGGGATTGCGGCCCAGAGGTTGGGTTTATCACAACCTTCAATCTGCGACTGCAACTGGATTTCTCCTTCATCTGTGCTGAGGTCGATAAACTCTTTAGCCAGCCTAACATGAGGTATGCCAAGACCTTCAAACACGCGACCCATATTGGACTCTGGTGAACATGCGTATTCGAACATCACAGGCAACTTGTCAATACGCGCCTGTTTCTTGCGGGCACGATGATTTCCAACCTCAAACTGCTTGCGCTGTGGAGCTTCAACCTCTGCGCTGCATGGCATGCCGAAAATTGGCAATGTGTTCGGACGACCGTTCTTTGATGCATCGGTGAGAGGTGTCGGCGGTACGGAGTCTAACATCACGGCTGCACCTGTGGTGATAACACAATCGGACTGAATGGGTTTTAACTTGAACACTGTGAACCCGGTCCATGCATCTCCAAGTGAGCGATTGGGTCGGCTACCAAACCAACCATCATGGATGTTGTCTGCTTTGCCCCCCTGAAACACGGCACGAGTGGTGCGAGCTGCAGTAAATCTTTCTGGGGAAACGGGGCAATCCTCGACCTCTTTTGGGGTAAAGAAGATTCTGCCTTGGCATGATATGGTATCGAACCAAACAGTTGGCATTTTCTTTGAACACCCAAAAATCTTCACCTTGCGACGTAGCGGCTGTCGCTGGCGCGGTATCGAAAAATGAGCCACCGGGTCTTGAGGGAGCGGGCTCCCCAGCTTCGGCTGCATCAAATTCATGCGCAACGTCTTCTGCACTAACTGCGGGCTTAGGATCCTCTCCATGCTCGGATGCGTGGATTGCTCTAGCTAGCTCGTCATCCCCTTCAGTATGAACAATGGGAATGGGTTCCTTAGATTCAGTTTTGGCAGCGCTTTTTGCAGCTGCTTCAGCTCGATCTGCAGAAACAAGTTCGGAGAACCTCTTCTTGCATTCGGCGCTGTGAATCTTGGAATGACCGGTGCATGCACGGCAGCCTGGCGTTTCCTTGAACTTGATGATCCTCTCAACAGTTATGTACACGGATTTTGACTTGACAGCGGATGGAGTCGGTGGGGCACCAAAGGGCGCCTCTCGCAGGGGCATAGGGGGATCAGACCCTTCTGTCTTGCCACCATGCAATGCTCTATCTGCTGCTGCTGCAATCGGAAAGCTTGGGGGTCCGTCTTCAACGAACAATTCCGGTTCAGGAACATCGTGAACGGAAATGGAACCATCTTTACGGAAGGCTTCATAGTCCATGACTTTGACCACATTACGGTACCGCAACCCCGGATCGACCCTCCAACCCAGAAAGAGCGCTGGCGCCATGTTCGGATCGAGAGTGCGCTTGCCAGGAGTCTTGGTTCTGTACCAAACCAGTTGCCCGAAACAGCATCTCTTACCTTGGAACTTTTCCTTGGTGAGGGCTTCCCATTGGGTTTTCCCTGGGCTGAATGGTGCAGGCCTGTCGAACGACATGGAGAGACATGCAAATGGGTAACTAAACGTATGCAACGAATAGGGCAACCCTGATTGCATGTGGATGCTGCGGCAGCATTCCTTCTCTTCGCGAATGTCGCGCTCCAGAACGGTGTTGTGTGGCCACCTGTTCGGTAAGCTTGTCTCGGGGACGAGACCGACTTCGTGGGCCGCTCCTTCGAGCTCTCCTGCTGCATCCATTTTTACTAGACATGTTGGCGGCGAATCAGTGGCCCGAAGGCCCATGAACTGACGGAAGTTTTTGACATGCGCTTGCGTGTCCCGCCTACTCACAGGGTAGGCAAGTCGAACGCCTGAGAAAACATCACGTACTACATGGTGAGATTTGATTCCCCCGAAACCTACTCCGAGATGTTCATCGCCCATGGCAAGAATCACGGAATCGGTAGCCAACTGTTGAAATGGTGCGGTTGGGACATCGACTTTGTCGTCTGATCTAGCATCCTTTTTGTGCGCTACCCTTGCGGAAGTGGTCTTTGAGATTGAACACACCTTGCAAAACGGGTTCTTCGGGAAATGGGACCTCATGTGCTCAGGAGATTTTGCTTGCTCCTTCAACGCAGTATCATGTGTCGGGTCACCATCTCCGAAGGCGATCAATGGAAGTTCGTCCTCGGGAGGAGGGGCTTCCTCGGCCGCTAGCATGTTCACAGGAACCTGATCTATCTCACCCTCATCTGACGCTTGGCACGAGTCATCGCACAGAGAAACGACATCGTCTTCGGCCGCGCTCATAGCAGCGGCTTCAATCGGCCAGAGGTGAGTTGACGACTCTGCCACTTTGGGTTTTACCACTTCATCATATTGGGGAACGTATTCCACTACCCTAGATGCATTAATGCGCGCATTGCGAGGCACGTTAATCTTACATCTACTGATGTCCTTTGGGGGCACAAGGTATGGAACGTTTTCACGTGGATCCCAAATGAAAAGGTGTCCTTGATCCATTACGGTCTTACCGATGGATTGCGCTGGTGGGCAATCACGGAGGACGTACACCTGCTCTTCCACCCCCCCCCCCCCCCCCCCCCCACGCCCCCGCCTCCACCCCCCCACCCCCCCCCCCCCCCCACCCCCAACCGCCCCCCCCCCCCCCCCCCACCGCCCCCCACCCCCCCCCTCCCCCCCCCCCCCCCCCCCGACCCCCCCCCCCCCCCCCCCCCCCCCCCCCCCCCCCCGACCCCCCCCCCCCCCCCCCCCCCCCCCCCTCCCCCCCCCCACCCCCCCCCCCCCCCACCCCCCCCCCCCCCCCCCCCCCAGACAGGAGCACTCGGCTGTCCTCGAACCCTAATGAAGTAGTGCCTTGTTGGGCACCACCCCCAGTCGCAAAACCTACGGGTGTGCTGCTCTCGCGCACGCACTTGATCATGTTGCTATTCAAAGCTTGACGTCCGATCAAGTGTCTCCCTGCGGCAGTATCCCAAAGCCAACTAATGCGATTGTCATCGGAGGCGACGCTTGCCATTGCCGGAATGAGCTGTGCAACAGCTGCACTCGCCTTTGGCGGCGGCGGGGACAACAAACTTTTGGGCTTGGGACCAGTGTACTTGTTGGAATCACTGTGGAGAAATGCACACTGCTTGGCCTTGCACGAATTATAGGCATAAAACATGCACGGCATCTTGGCTTTCTCCGCCGCGGTCATAGTGGCTGTCTTACTGATGGCCTTAGACCTAGGAGTAAGGTTATCGTTCGAACCGCCCTTACCTTTACCCTTTGGGGCTGGAGCTGCATTAGCTTTAGGAGGAGGCGGCTTTGGAGCTTTAACCTTCGGCGCAGGGGCTGCCGGAGTCTGCTGGTCAGCAGATTTATCCTTCTTGTTCTTCTTACTCCTCTTGGGCTTGTCTTCGCTGCTTGCTGCGGGCATGGCATTAGAATTATTCCCCTGGGACATGACGGCTGGCTTGATTTGAAGACTTTTGTCAAACTCATCCCTGTTCCGTTTGTCCTGATGGAGCTCCAAGGCTAGGTCAACCTTGGACCACAACCATTCCGGCTTCCTACGGTGGCTGCCGAAAGGGGCTTCCCGTGCCTTTTCTACCTTAGGCTTCAGCGCAGTGCACTTTTCCAGCTCATCCAACAGATGATCAAACAAGGTCGTTTCCCTGGGTTGTTCTGCCACGGGAATTGCGGTCAGCACGTAAACGTACTTCTCCCGAAAGGCATCCAGGTCAGCAAGGGACGGGCCTGCAAGAGACAGCTTTAACAAGTTGCGACCTCCTAAGGTTCCGAGCCTACCTCGTTCTAACTGAAAGTGCTTGAAGATAGCACGCAACATGATTCTCCCTACGGGCATCCCACCTGACGAGATTCTCTCTTGTTCAACCATATTCTGAAACAAGAGCCCGAACTTACCTTTGCGGCAGGTCTTAAGGAGCTTTGCGGCTATTTCACGATCTAACCGTGGGAAACGCTTGTCCGCGACGAGTTCTTGCTCGGTGGAGGACCTGCATGCTTGGGCCCACTGGTAAACTTCATCTCCGGGGGTCTTCTGGAGTCGACCGATGGCCATCAAAACTTGGTTGACGAAACCTCTAGCCTGTCCAGCGTTCTCCGGAGGGGATGGCAACACGAGATCCTTGAGGTCCTTGACGCGAACAACGGATTCCTCATGCGTGGCGTGATCGGTGACGGTCATGCCTACACTAGGATCGGCAGCTTGAGACGGGTCTGCATTGGGGAACTGGCCAGGGCCTCCCCCACCTCCCCCACCACCATTCCTGGTGAGGTATGGGCAATCAGTGTCTTCATGGCTGCCGCCGCAAACTCGACATTGTGGGGTATCATCATCTCCATTGGAGTCTGATGATGTGTCGGAGCTTGCTGCCGATGGCGCTTGCGGGGATGACGAGTATAAACCTCCCAACATTGTGATTGGTACTGGTGGAACATGAGTGCCATTGCCAGCTTTCGGCGGAGGCGGCGCCCCAAAAAGGGGAATGGGAGGCACTGGAGGTGGTGCGGCCGGAGGCGGAGGTGGCGGAGCCACTTGATTAGCAACCAATTGGGAAAGCTGCTGAACCATTTCCGCTAAAGCCGTCACTTGCACTCTCACATCGGCTTGATCCCTTGGACCGTCTCTACTCAACCCGCTAGTCCTCGACGCGCCGGGGGCTGCGTCTCCAACAGAGGACGCTGCTCCTAGCACTGCCGAATGGCCTACGAGAAGTTGACTTGTATCAATTCCACCCGGGTCCCTTGAATCAGCTGGGGCATCGTGACCAAGTCCTGAACTTTGAACAGAACCACACGGAGGGTCGGGGTTAATACTTAGAAAAGCATTCCCTTGCGACGATGCGGCAACACCGGAGGCATCTTGTGAATGTGAAACCTGAGGTGCTCCAACCGGCTGATGGGTTCCTGGAGGAACTGTGCCTTGACTTGAGGCTTTAGCCGCGCTTGTTTCCGTAGCTGTTTCGGCTATTGATGCGGCTTTTGGCGGGGACTCTTGCATCGGAACAGGGGTCGCACGAGCTTGTTGGGTGAGCTGCGCAACAACACGTTCGAGATCACCAAGTCGTTGATGCATCACAGAATTTTCCTGGGACAATCCACGAATGGTATGCTCTTGACTGGCAATGGTTTGCTCCCTTTGTAGGATTGCCTGATGAGCCTCTTGAACAATGCGTTGAACCTCTTGCTGAGCGTCCTGTTGAGTGGCATTAACAACCTGTCGTGCGTTCTCGACATGGCCTAAGGCTTCCTGTCGTGTCTGCTCAATGAGTTGCCTAGCCTGAGCCTCACTGTGTTGTGCTGTTTGAACAGCCTGCTGTGCTTGCGAAGCTAGCTGAGCGGCCTGAACCCTAACGTCTGACACTTCTCTTACAGCCCTTTCCCTGATCCATCCGGCCTCTTGTCTCGCCTGGTCGGCGGCCTGCTGTTGGTGCAAGGCGTGATTGGCTGCCTGAGCAGCGAGGTCGGATGCTCGATGAGCTTGCTGCACCGCAGCTCCAGCAATAAATGCGGCAGCCGGTACGTTAGTCATCGGGTCGGGTAACTGCGATCCCTGTGAAGGAAACTGAATGGCTGGGGAAGCTTCGGATGATGTAGGTTCTGACACGATCGGACCACTCGGGGGTGATGATGGTCGTGTTTGGGCTGCTCGTTGAGGTGTGGATGTGCGAACTGTGGACATAGCTGCAGGAACCATGGCTAGGTCAGGGTCATCCGGTTCAGAATCCCTATTTGGGGTTGACCTTGAACGGGGTTCCGATGGCGGTGATAAGCCCGTTGAAGCCATGACACAGCAATGCAACTTTTGCACTCACACGAAGCTAGCTCCACGCGCTTTGAGCAGCGTGTCAAAAGGTGCTACGAGGAGATATCCCTGGATTGGCAGCTGGTTGCGACACGCTCAAGTGAGCCACTCAAGAAAATACGTTGCGAAACGCTCAAGTGAGCCACTCAAGAAAATGCGCCCTGCTGCTTTGCACCTGATGAATTCTGTATTTGTAATTGTACTTGTAGATTGATTGATCCGCACTGCCGCACTATGGTGCTTTATCGAGAGATGTTGCCAAGCTGTATTGAGAATTTGTCTGCAAATCGGAAGCTTGTAATTGCAAAAGCTGTACCGCGCAAAGCGACGGTTTTAACGGCTCGCAGCAATAACTACCGAAGTACCCGGCTGGCGGGTAGCTGAGATGCAGATCGGTGAATTTCTTCGAGGTATTGCGATGGATGCAAGCCTCGCGCCGCCGGAATAAATTGTCTGTTCCGGGATTCAATGAACTCACCGAGGTTCTCAAGCGCGTTGCCAAAACCTCCCGGACCGAAGTGCGGATAATTGCGGAACGCCGCGATGCCTGTCTTTTGAGCTTCACGGACAATCGATGCTGTATCGTCAATAAGGGCGTGTACGCCCAGCCCTTGCAGGGCGTCTGCTTTGCCTCCCCTTCCCAACCGTTCGTGAACGATTTTTATCGTAGAAAAAGTGAGTCCAGATGTTGTCCGCGCGGGCTCCAGGGCGACCTGAAATTCGCGGCGGCGATACTCGCTTGCAGCCCTGCCTACGAAGGATAGCACTATAAAATTTATAGGTGCGTAGTCCGCGGCAAACTGAACGAGATGTGGGATCACTTCCGGGTTGAGGTGGGGTCCCTGCTGCCCAACGTCAAGAACTCCGTGCCAGTCAAGAGCAACAACAAGCTCCTTGGGCGGCACCGGCCTTCCAGGCGGAGGTGGCGGCGGCGGGGGCGCAGGCGGTGCCCTCCTTGGTGGCGAGCGGAATCGCGTGCCAGCTTCAGGAGTTGCAGCGCTAGCAGCAGCTGCTTGAACGACCTGCGGAGGTGGCGGCTTGACGATGTACCCGAATTGTGGCGGGCTTGAGCTCGATTTGCTTCTGGGTTCGGCCTTGTTCAAGCCTCGCGGAGGTGCCTTGTAACCGAATGCACTCTGAGTCCGAACCGGAGATCTGGCCCTTGGCGGTGACTTCCTCGGGATGTCTGCCTTTGCAGGCGCTGGAGAAACTGCCTTGGGGACCTCCTTGGGCAACGGTGGCTTGCTGCCGAAGATGACCTTGGGAGCGGCCTTTGGGGGCGGCGGTTGACCTGCCCCGATTCTTCGGCTGTGAAGCGCGATGGGCTCGGAGTGAGTCGGCGCCTCGTAAACGCGCCGAGGCACGTATGCTGACCTGCCCGTCCTGATGGACTCCAAGTATTGCGGTGGGTCCTCGTCCGAGCTGTAGGCGTCGAGGCGGAAGGTTTCCGCAGGCGCCGGGCGGCGGTCAGGAGACCGTGAGCGTGAGCTCGTGGAGGACCTCCTTGGCGGGTCCCTCCACGTCTCGTCAGCGAGGAGGTAAGGATCGGCTTGGCGAAGCTGCCCAGACGTCCGTTGCGCTCGCCGACGAGGAGCCGCTTCACGTGGTTGTGATGCCTCCCGCACCAATACCCAGGTACCGTGTTCGTCAAACCTCGTCACAGGGTAAATGCTATTCTGTGGAGCCAAAACGATGGGCCGAGTGGCTAGGGAAGTTCTGGATGGCCTTCCCTCCCGCGCAAGCGCGGGTTCAACACTATGGGCCCGTGGTTCCACAGGGGCAGCAGCAGTTGGTCCTCGTCTCGGTGATGTCGACGGAGACCTCGACCTTCTTGGCGATGGGGACCTCGATCTTTGTGTTGATCGCTCCCTGCTGCTCTCCCGCCGCGTTTCCGCAGCTTTAGCGTATACCCCGCGAAGAGTTGACTTTGCGGCTTGTCTTTCCTCTGCAGATGGCCGAATGCGAGGCAATGGAGTGCGCGAATCTTGCAACCAGGAGGAAGCTGATGGAGGCGTCGGAGGACGAAGCCAGTCCGCTGCACTGCTCGATGCTCCCGCCGCGCCTGAGGCTGCGGCTTGATCCTGAGATGGCACGCCCTGCGGCAAGACCACTCCTGCGGTTTCAACCAATGCGAGACGCTGCTGATAAGCGTTGTCCGCGGCCTGGATCACGTCGAAGGCTTCTTGGTCAAAATTCCACAGGTGCCAACTATCCAGTGACTCACGCCAGGAGAAGAGCGCCTCGACCTGTTGCTTCGAGGCGTCCGCAAATCTGACCCACCGGAATCGTCTGTTCTGCCGCTTGTACTCGTCGACGACGATCTGTTGCAGAGTGTTGTACAATCGGGCACGCGGCCCTTTCCCACCGCGTGTGCCGCGGTGAGGGCCGACTTCCATGTGCGACCAACAGGTCGCAGTCACGGAAGGGTTCGTTTACCCGAAAAGCGTTACGGCTGATAACCACTCAAAGGAGAGGGAAACACAGTTTTGTCAACAACGGGGGAACCCGGGACCTTAAAAGGAACGAACCCCTCCGTGACTGCGACCTCTCCCTTAACCTTGGGGCTAGCGCGGTGCAACGCGCTGTTTTCAGCACTTGAGCCAAAGCAGTGATTGGATCATGCTTTGGCAACCACTTGAATGTACAACATGCAACTGACTACATGGGAACCTACCTCATGTACCTCTGGGCCATAAATGTCATCGTGATAATTGA
>CAUJNA010002472.1:0-32831 GCA_963377175.1 Effrenium voratum | reverse complement strand
GCTGCTCACGGCATCTCCCAGCAAAATTGGCAGGCAATTGAGTGGTCTGCCCGTTCGAGATTGTGAGTGCCACTGCCGCCTCCGTATTGGTCGCCCATTGCTGCAACGCACTGTCCAAGTTCCCGGATGTGGGGTTCTGGCTGAGGATTTCGTCACCGTGATGTTGGTAATGTTCCGCTATCTGTTTAGTGTCGGGCTCAAGCTGCGACCAGTCTTTTGGGTATCTAATGATGGACTGCACCGTCTGGCCTTGTGGTACACTCAACTTGAGCACGAATGGCAAGTGAGCCGCAAAGGCATGTTCCTCCAATACCGATGCCTTTATCACCTGTTGACTCATAGGTCCCTTGATCAAGATGGTGTCGTTATATGAAGTTCCCAGACACGTGGGTCTGATGTTGTTGGGTTTGTTCTGACGAGCCCACTGGAGCATGTCAATAAACCCGTGGGCTTCGTAATGGTACCTCATACCCGTGTCCTCAAGGGAGGAGTTGAAGTCCCCTGCCACAATGACATGGGCACCTCCGGACTGTGCTCTCAGAAGAGTTTGATTTAACAGTATCCTATTCATGTCATTGATTTGCTCAGATTTTCCCACTTTGGCGTAAATGCAGATCACAAGCACGTCAAGGTGGGCTATTTTGATCCATCTTTCCATGTACCTGCAAGATTGTAGCAGCCACGGCTCAACCTGGTTTCTGCTCAACCTAACTGGCATGCGCGAGTAAATGGCCACACCTAGACTGTCTCCTCGCAAACACTCATCAGGCACACGCGTTTGAGTCCTGGGTGGGCACGCTTCTCCCCAGTGGATTTCACCATGATTCAAAAGTTTGGTTCCTAGAGTCTTCTGCACCGCCTTGGTTGCACTGGTTTCACTAAGAAAATATATGTCTGCTTTGATATCGAGAATCGCCTTGGTTTTTTGCAAAACCGACGTCGGGTTTAGAACACATAATGTAACGTTCAGCGGTCCCGGGTTTGTAGCTTCCCCAATTCTCACTCCCGTCATTGGCGAAAAGGAATCGTTGATGCGTAAGTATCGCAAAACCAGGATGAAACAACGGCCGACGGACCCTTGTTTTTGCCTCGCGTCACAATTGCCATCCACTTGTGCGTACGGCTCACTGCTTAGCTCTAGCACTTTCTGCTTCCGGCTGGGTTTGGGCCAAAGGCGGAGATTTGCCATTGCGACTCCGACCCAAGGCTGATGCACTGTCGCTGCGACCCCACTCAAGCACGCGACCATTGGCGCGTCAAGGAATGACACTGAGAGGCACAAGTCTTTCCTGGCCAGACCTGTGCATGCCATGCAAATTCCCGGACGGGTGCTGCCCGGCATCACCAATCTGAGGTTCACTATGGCGGCTCCACAATGCAAATTCCCGAGTGCCTATATCTGTTCCGATGCTAATTAAGGTATTAAAGCGGCCCGGCCACGGACGGGATCTCCACTGGCAAAAGTGCTCTACCACCCCTACACAATGCCATGATCTCATCTTTGGCCGCACAGGCCACCATCTCACTTTGGCAATTTCGATTTGCAACATTTCCAGTACCTGGCCTGGCGGCCCTCTGCAATTCAAGCACTTCAAGGCTACAAATCATCCATTGCCGCGTCATCTCCCTTGTACGATCTGGTTTTCTGCTTTTTGTCCTTGGGTCCGGACTGCAGGGACGTGATGGCTGTCAAGAGTTCACTGCTCTGGGCTGCAAGAGCTTGTTGCAGAGTATCCTGGAAAGAGGTCTGGAGCTCTTTTCGCATGCTCGCCATCTCTCCTTGGAGTTTCCTTTCAAGCTCACGGATGTCAGTCTTCTGTGTTTTCTGAACATCTTGCATCTCGTCTCTGAGGCCGGTTGCAACGTCCTGCAATTTTTTCTCCAGTGCCTGGATCTTGGTGTCCTGAACATCCGACAGAGTCTGATTTGGCCCTGCCGGTTGCCTTGGCGCCGGGACTGGAATTTTTGGCTGGCTCCCCGTGCTCCTGGCCACATGCTGTGCCCATGGATCTGCACCTGACTGCCGCGGATCTGCACTGCTACTTTGGGGCGGATTTTGCGGAACTTGCTTTTTGTGCTGCGGGTCTGTCAGGATGACCTGCTGCTGCTTCATGTCCTTTGGTCGGACTTCTGTCACGAGGACCGCCTGATCTTCAATCAAGGCAACCTGTGTCGGTGCAGTTTTTTCGGAAGCAATCAACCACTTAGCCGGGCCCAGGCGCTTTATTGGTCGAAAGTTCCAATTCATTTTTTCCGCAACATTCATCAAACCCTCAGCTGTCACCCCTTCCGGCACCGGAAACAGAGTGTATTTGAAGTTCGATGGAATTGCTTGCTGCAGTGTCTCTCCAGGTCGAATGATTTTCCAGGCCTCCTGATGTTGCGTGAGCGGAACCCGGATCGCCACCCCCTTGCGTCCTCTGATCCATCCCGCGTGAGCGCTCAACTTCTGGAGAAGGGTGGACAAATCTGCTGGCGTTTTGTCCTTAACCCAAATCAGAGCATTGTCCTGCAAGGGTCTCCCGTCAGCCCCAATTGCCGTGATGGAAACTGAGGCCGCTCCGGACTGCGGGGTCAGCTTCGGAATTTCTGCCTGGTCAACCTGTGCATAGAATCTAACCGAAGTTGCCTGCGCAGGGTTCGAGGGTTTCCCGTTCCTCTGGTAACTCCGGCCCCAAATATGCACAATGGCCTTCCGTGAGGTTTCCTCCAAGCGTGCCAAGATGTGCTTGACGGGACTCGAGAGTAGCACACTCCATGCCTGTGGCTCAAAGTCCTCCGCATCTGCCGTAAAATGGCACGGGGCTGTCGCTCCTGTGGCTGGCTTGTGGTTCTCAAGAGCTAGCTTGATGTCAACCTGGCCCATCTGGATCATTTGAGCCCTCAGAACCACTCTGTTTCCCTGGGCATCGGTGGCGGGGCACGTAATGATTTGCATGTGATAATCTGGGAAATCATCCGAATTCACATGCTGCAGCAGCAACACTGCCAGTTCATCCTTAGGGTGGTGCCCCGCCTGCAACCATGGTTGAGCCTCCTGGTGGCTTGCGAGCACAACGCCGGTGGCTTTGTGAGTGATTTCCTGCAAGATGGAGGGCTGGGTGCCGTCCTGATTCGCAAAAAACCCCGGGTCCAAGGCGTACAGCTTTGGGTTGCGCTGGATATGCTGCTCTGGCCGCCTAGCACTAGTAGCTGGCTTTGCATCCATCTTCTTTGGAGTTGCAATGTTGAGTCTCTCAGCCAAACCATAGAGGGCACTGGCCGTGTCTTGCTGATCCGTGGTTTGCAAGATGCGATCGATTTCAAGCGGATCAGCTTTTTTGCTAAGCTGTTCCACGATGTCACTGATGCGCTTAATCTGGCATCCACCGTCCAACAAAACCTGTGCAATCTGCGCTCTCACTGGGCCTGCCACTTGTTTCTTTTGCGCACCACCAGCCAGCCCTGGTGCATGGCATCGAAGCACCCCACGTGTGAACGGCTCCGCTGGCTCGTTCAGAGATACCCATTTGCCATCGTGGCGCACGGTCACCCACGAAAGCCCTGACCACTTGTCCGACGGTGGATGTACACGGCATTTGCAGGTAAGTAGTGGCACCTCCCGCCCACGCTATGGCGCATTCTATGTGCTTGGGTGGGAGCACTTCCAACCCTCCCCTGGCTTGATAGCCCATGTCACTCTTTGCTCCCACAAAGGAGGCAACATGCAACAGCACATTTTGCATCATATGCATGCCCACACGAAAACCTGAGAGGAGCGGCTGCACACACATCTGAGGTTCGTTGGATTCTCCTAGGCATCTAATGGCTACTTCCCACCCAAGCTGTTGGAGTTGCCTCGGCACTTCCGCTTGGATCAAGGATCTGAAATCCTCGTTGACGATTGCCAATGTGCCCCGTGCCCGAAAGCTGTCATGGCTCCGTGCAATGCTGGTCAGGCACCTCACTGGTCTGCATGCTTGGTCTGGCTGCTCGCCAACGGTCGCAATCTGTGCTCCACACGCGTTTTCACAGACAATGCACTGGGAGAGTGATGGCGCCTCAGGTATGTACATTCGCAATCGGTCCTCAGTTAGTTTGCACTCATGCCTGGCGATAATGATGCACCGGTCGGCGATTATGCACTCAAAACTCGCGTTAAGATGCACCTGCTGATGTGGGACTTCCAGTATCACAACCGAAGGACGCTCACGAATCTGGCTTACCTGCAAGTGGGTCTGGAACCAATGCATGCACTCTGCGTCCTGAGCGTGAACAGAAAACCGGTCCTCATTGCAGTCAAAATGGGTGGTGAGGAATTCGTCACTGATCAGTGTGGGGCTAATGCCTTCACTTCCCACCTGTTCGGTTGCTTCCTTAGCGTCAATGATAAAGACAGCCTGATCTTCCATTCTGATCTGGACATGGCACGCCTTCAGTCTTTTTGCTAAGACTCCTTGAACTGCAACACCAGGGTCAATTGCAAACTTCCTTCCTCTATGAAAAGCCGTCAAACCGTTCGCAATCGTCAAAGCTGCGTGCGGGACACTTATAGCATTCCCCAAAATCAGGGACATAGATTTGTCCGTTCCTCGGAGGGTCAAATGACCAACACATCCTTGCAGCATCGCGATTTCAGCATGGCTCAGGAATCTTAGACCTCCATCTTGTTTCAAAAGATCTCCAAAAAGTCCTTTGGCTTGGAGCAGATTGTAAGGCAGGTTGTGCGCATGCCTGTACGACCCCATGACGCATGCGAAGATCGATCCTCCATGCTTGTAACGCTTTTCCGGCCTTTGCGAAGGCGCCAGCTTTTTGTCCTGGTATTTCTGCAAGACCTCAGGTGCAAGTTCACACTGGCAGCTTCTGGCCTTGTCCGGCGAGAGTATCACATCGCATTTGGTGAGGCTGACTGCAAACTGGGGTATCCATCCACAACAGGCTGCCGTTGGGTGTTGCTGATCAAGCGTGTTTCTGTAGACCGCAAGGTATCGCTTTCTATGCTGTGGCAGGACTTCTGACAGGTCTGACGTGGTCTCCCAAACTTGTTGATAGTGTGCAAAATCAAGCAAAGCATGCACCCATGCCCACTGTTCATGTGTTCGGAAACCTGCAACGTTCTCAAAGGGAATGATTGCCGGCCGTGCGAATGCCAGTTTCATGATAGCATGCAAAACAGCCGTACCCGATTCGTGGCTGAAACCTGTTTCCCATCCTGCCGTGGACCATGGTTGACAGGGACTACTCACCATAGCAATGTCAAAAGCCTGAAGTTGTTCTTCCCCCAGCCATGCATGGTCGGCAACATCCGCCTGTATGACATCCGTCTGATGTGAGGTACCCCACTGCTTTGCATTCTCGGCATAGCATTGCGCCGCCTGTTGATCTCTATCCAGAGCCCAGACCATCTGAAAGGAAGGGTTATTCTTAAGGACCGACTCAAGGGCCTTCATTGCTCGATGCCATCCTCCAAACCCTCCGCAGAAAACATCACAACACTTGATGTCAGTGCCTCCTGGTTGTCGAGGTTGTGTCAGTGGCACCAAAAAGGCCTTTTGCGCGGTGATGTGGCCTTCCCATTGCTGTAAACCGACCGCAAATACCGGACCTGGGTGCTTCAGGAGGTAGTCCCACTGCTTGGTTGTATATTCCACAATGATCGTCCGTTGAGAAACCTTGCACTGGCACCTGGACGTCAGAATCTCATTAAGCTGATGCCTGCTAGGCTGGATTGGGTTGATGTGGGCCTGAACCAGAATACGGTTGTCCTCCTCCTTGATGGGTTCATCGTGCATCAAAAGTGCTGTAAATGATCTGTTCAAACACATGCAGATTTTGTCCACCGGCAAATACTCCATCACCGTGCTCTTGAATGCCGCCCGTGATACTTGATCAATGCTTGGCAGGCAATTCGCCCTTCGTCCATCAGTTGTGCGCCACGCCTCTTCCTGGTGAAGCGGTTCACCGTGCTCAGCTTGCGGTTGGCCTCCACGATCGTTGGTACTCTGACCTCTGCTCTGGGGATCAGTTTCACCACCACGGCGTGGGGGCGACCTGGATCGTGCCGGCCGGCTGGATCTGGGAGCATCTGGAGGTGGGGCCGCGCCTGGTTCTATTACCACCGTACTAGACGAGGCTCGTAATGGGTTCCACACCGGTCCTACCACGAATCTGCTCATTCCTGTCCACAGGTAAGGCAAATGCTGGTCTGATCCATCCGCTCTCCAATCATCCGTGCGCTGGAACGGTGGCCGATTCAACTGGATCGGCGCCACATGGGTGGTGCGCTCAGGTCGCAACATGTCAGCTGTAATTCCCGGAGGAAAATTATCTGGTATGTATAATGCCGTGCGCGGGATCCGGTGATGTCTGGTCAAACGAATTCTGTCAGTACCAGCTGGAAAAAAGACCTGCCACTGGTCAGTTAGCGCGTTTTCGCCCTCGCTTGATCCCCCGAGCAATCCTTTCCACCTGACCCTCAGGACATCGTCCTGCTTGAGCATGTCGGTCATCAGGATTCCCATTCCTGAGCACTCGAACTTGGTGCAGTTTGAAGCCCATGTCTTGCAACAATGACCCAACTGCACGCGGCCGAATATATTCAGGCATGGCGGAGTTCATGCTCGGCTTTGCTATCCAGACCTTGATGTCATGGCAAAAGCGCTGATCAGGTCCTGGTGGTTCTGGTGATCTCCGGAAACGCCTACCACAATTGGCCCTCCCTGGATGTCTCTCAAATCCATCTGCAATCTCGGCGAGCTCCATCTGAAAAGACTTCATCCGAAAAATGCTTCCATGGTAAAAAAGAGCATCGCTCCCAACCGGAACAGTCGTTCCGCCCGAGGCCAGAGTCCACCTCTTGCTGTCCACTCCCAGTGCCTTGTAAATAGCAAATTGTAATGTATCGCCCGGCTGAAAAGGAATACGACACCGTCCACGTCCCTTGATGTTCAAGTCGAACCACAAGTCATGCATGTACGACCCAACAAATGCCTGAATGTCATTCCAGGTTTGCATCTCCACCGGAAAATTCGGCAAATGCATGCTGCACAGGCCGTCGTAGTCAAACCGATTCGCATGTTTCCAAGTACCAAGGGGAAGGAAACCCAAATTCCTCTCTCGCTCACTAAGGAAACCCATGTTACCAGTCCGGCTGCTGAAATCCATACGTGCAGGTCGCATCAAGAAAATGGAATGGCCCCGATTCGTCCGACCACCGTCTCAAGCACAAGAAACCATGGCCCTCAAGCAAGGCTACCGCTACAAGGACTCGAGCCGAAACCTTGCACCTGGGTGAGCTCGCAGAAGCTGAGGCTCATCAGCGCCGCCGTGCGGGTCAACCAGCAATTCCTCTGCTGCTGGAGGCTGCGCAACCAGCACGAGCTGGACGCCGTGGTGGAGGAGCTCAGCGCCCTGCTGCCGTAGGAGCAGCTCTACCAGTTGTACGAGCAGGCGACGCGGGAACCTTACAGCTTCCTTTTCGTCTACTACCTGAAGCCGAGGAATGAAATGTTCTTCAAGCGCTTCGAAGAGCGCTTCGTAATTGAAAACGCCGATGGGAGCGGCGCTCAGCTTCCTGGGCCAGAAGCTGTTCGCTAGTTCCACGCTGATCAATGCGAAGTGCGAGAACATCTCCTGCTGCACCTCCGTCGCAGCCGTCCACCCGCCCATCGTTCGCCGAACCGGTGGCTTTCTAAGAAAAGGCATGACGACTATCTACGTGGACAGCCGCAAGAGGGTGGCCGGTTCGGACAGCGACTTCGAGGTCGACCTGGGAGAGTCCCTGCACTTGCAGAGCGACGCCCGGCTTGCCGTCTACAAGATCCGCCTGGCCGACAGCTTTTTGTCCACGGACCGGGGCCGCTACCTCTACTTTGACGCCGCGCTGGGCACGCTGAACTGGGCGTTGTTGCCCGAGGGCGCGTGCACGGGCGCTCGGTTGGCGGCCTGGATCAGCTCCAACTTTGCCACCGCCACCTACAGCGAGACCACCAACAGTCTGAGCGTTGCCTACGACGGCAACCGCCTGATCCTGAACGACCTGGAGCTGCGGCAGCAATTCCCTGATGCCGCGGACTACCCCGCCGCGCCGCCCGCCTCTCCCGCCAAGCCCTTCAGCGTGGACCACATGCTGGGCCCGAGCTTCGTCTCCGGCGGGCAGCAGATCTTCGAATTCGTCCGGATGATGGCGCACAACGAGGTCTACCTGCGCTGCGCCCAGCTGGCCAACGCCAGCAGAGTGCTGGGCAACCTGGGCGACGACATCCTCTACAAGATCACGCTGAAGAGCGGAGTGGGCACCATTGTGGAGACGGGCTCAGACGACGGGCACTTCATGGCCCTCAGGGGCCCGGTTACCCTGAGGCACATGCGCTTCCGCCTGACCGACCTGGACGGCAACGTCGTCCGGCTTCGCGGGTCGTCTTTGTCGTTCGTGTTATATCTTGACCACGTATAATTAAAAAGGATGGAGCCAACCGAACACGACAGGGCGCAAGAGGCGCAAGAGGCGCAAGAGGCGCACGCTGCGCACGCTGCGCCACACGCTGCGCAGGACGCGCCGGAACCGAAACGGCGGGGCAGGCCCCCTGGGAGCAAGAACAAACCGAAGCAGGACGTGCCTACTGAGCCGGCTGCCCCAAAGCGCAAGCCAAAGCCGCCGGTTGAGACACCGGCGGAGGCACCAGCGGAGGCACCGGCGGAGGCAGCGGCACCACCAGAGGCGCCTCAGCTCACGAGAGAGCAGCAGCGCGCCCTGCGCATGCTGGAGAGGCAGTCCGCCTATGACCGGCTGACCACAGGCGCAAGCGTACTAGTGTAAAAGCATGATGTCGATTGAACCTCGCAACGAGCCGCGGATGCTCCGGTGGTTCCGCAGGACGTACCCCAGCTACAACTCCTGGCTGGGGGAACGCCGGCTAGCCCAGGAGGGGCAGCGGCACCTGGACGACGTGAGCCGGCTGACGGAGGCCGTGCACCGCCAGGTCCCTCAGCTGCGCTACGCGCGGGCCGAGCGCCGGGGCGTGGAACGGGCGGCGGACGAAGTTGCGCAACAGTAAATGAAGGCACTTCGGGCGCACGGCTTCAACCAGCGCCCGCGCTTTGAGCAGGTGGTGGGCTACCTGGAGCGGAACGTGCCGCTGCCCCTGGACCAGCCGGACCGCAAGGCCACCTCGTTCATCACAAGCCACTTCTACTTGGACGATTTTGTGCAGTCCAGCGAGGACCCCAACCCCGGCCCCTGCAGCACACGCCTCTGCAGGCAATTCCCGAGGAAGGCTTCCGCACTCCCGCAGAGGCCACGGACGAGGACGTGCGCCTTGCGCGGAGGTACCAAGGGTACGGTGGAACCCGCTTTGTTGAGGACGACCTGGCGGGAGACCCCGAGGCCGGCGCGCTGGCCAGCAACGGGCAGGGGCCGCCCTCCATCACGGACCGTCTGCGCGGCACTGCAGACGGCGCGCAGGCGGCAGCGGACCTCATAGGCGCAGGGGCCGCGGGGCTCGCAGCCGCGCAGGCCTTCCGCTCTCAGCTGCCCCAGGACGCAGCGGAGTACGTGCGCCTGAACGTGCTGCCCCGTCCGGGCCAGGCGCAGCCGCCTCCGCAGACCATAGGCCGGCCCAGTGACGCGGAGCGCCTTCTGGACGAGGCGGGGCAGCGCGCGCAGGAGGTGGAGCGCGGCGCAGCGCAGGCCGTTGAGGAGACGGCGGCCGTGGCAGCGGAGGAGGGCGAGGTGGCCGTTGCCGCCGAGGGCGTGGGCGGAGCCTTTGGGTACCTGGGGGGCCTGGCAGAAGGGGCCGCTGCCCTGGCGCCCACCGCGGGCGAGGATGCTGGAACGCTGGCTGGCGCGGCGGGAGTTGGCGCGGCGGCAACGGCGGGGCTGGCCGTGGGCATCGCAGGCGGCGCAGCCTACGGCCTCGCGCGCGGCACGGGCTGGGTGCTGGAGAACACGCTCTTCCGGCCCCAGCAGGGCAGCGAGGACGCGGCCGTGCAGGACGTCCGGTCCGCCAACGGCATGAACAACGCCACGCAGCCTCAGCACTTCTCGCTGCGCACCGGCAGCAGCACGTCCGGCAGCCCCGCAAGCAGCCGCGCCTCCTCGCAGTCTGGCTTCCGCGTCCAGGCGCAGTCCAACACGCCGCGCCCCTTCTCCTGGGGCCTGAACCCCGTGGCTCTGCCCCAGTCCCAGCCGAGCTCACGGGCGAGCTCCAGTTCCGGACGCCGGAGCTTGCCTCCGCCCAGCTTTGACCAGCTGGCGCGAGACATTGAGGCTGCTTAAAAAATGCACGGTTTTGCGCTGAAAAAATGCTATTAGTCCAGGCCGTATATGAATATACACCCTGGACTAATAGCTTTTTTGCACGGTTTTGCGCTGAGAAAAGCTATTACTTCAGGCCGTATATCAATATACGCCCTGAAGTAATAGCTCGTTTTGCACGGTTTTGCGCCACAAAACGCTATTCTTCTCGTCCGTATATCTATATACGCACTGGGAAGAATAGTTTTTCCTTCGCCGTACGAGTCAAAATGCGTGTATATAAACAAGCATGGAGGTAGTCACCGCCGGAGCCCAGGATGAGCTGATGCAGAGCCTGGACTACAAGCTGAAAACAAGCAACACCAGCTACGTGACGGCGCGGCATGACGTGCAGTACTTCCCCAGCTCGCTGAGCACCTTCTCCCCCACAACCTCTAGGGTCTGCCGCATCCCGCTGACCAGCGGCACGTCCTTCATCGACCCCGAGTCCATCAAGATCGCCTTCCGCGTCAGGAACACGGACGGCACCACCCCGCTGGCCCCGGCCACGCCCACCCCCGCCTGCTTCGTCCAGCGCGTCCAGGTCTTCGCCAACGGCCAGCGCTGCGACGACATCAACTACTACGGGCGCACCGTGGCCGTGCACGACCTGCTGAAGGGCAGAGAGTACCACCGCAACAAGGCCATGGAGGGTTTCGACGAAGTGAACGACCCGCGCATCGCCCGCGCGGTGCACCAGGGCGGCTACGCGGACGTGCTGCTGCGCCCCACCATGGTGGGCATCCTGCGCTGCGGAAGATGCTGCCGCCGCAGCTGAACCTGGTGATAGAAATTGAGTTTGCGGACGCCACCACTGCGCTGTGGTCCGAGAACGCCGGGGCGCACCCGGCGGGGGCCACGCTGAGCACCGACTTCGAGATCCAGAACGTCCGAGTTCTGGCCTCCCAGGTCGTCATGGACTCTGCGCTGGTGGAGTCCTTCAACCGCGTGCTCCTCTCAGGAAGGTCCCTGGTGTTCAGCTACCCCACGGTGCACACGCAGCAGTCCAGCGTCCCGAACGGCGTGGCGGAGCACAACGTCACCGTGGCGCGCGCCTTCACGAAACTCATGGGCGCGTTCGTGACCTTTTGGGACAACGACGCGGGCTCCAAGATCCACTTGCTGGCCAACCCGGGGCAGGACGTGGCCCCCATCGGCGCGGCGAGGCAGGAGGACAGCCTCCTGGAATCGCAGATGCAGCTGGGCAGCCTGCAGTACCCTCACAACCCCATGAAGGGAGCCTCGGAGCACTTCCACTTCCTCTCCGTCCTCGCGGGCACCTACGACGACACGGTGCGCAACATCGACATCGGCCGCGTGGGCTACCTGCGCCACAGCTTCATTGCCGGCTTTCCCACCGAGCGCGTGCCCAAGATGCCCCTCAGTGGCGTCAGCGCCCGCTCGGGCGACCTTGCCCGGTTCACCTTCAAGGGCCTGGACGGCACGATGACGGACCTGTTCATTCATTTGGTGGCCTACCAGCTGGTGACGCTCTCCGGCACGGGCGTGTCTGTGCTTGACTAAGGCCCGGTGTGCTTCATTTTTGATGAATGACACCGCTTTTGAGTGCGCCCAAAAAACGAGAAAAAAGGCGGGGGTGCCACGCTTCATCATTTTTGATGAAGCGTGGCACCGCTTTTGAATGCGCCCAAAAACGAGAAAAAAAGGCGGGGGTGTCACGTTTCACCATTTTTGGTGAAACGTGACACCGCCAAAAAAACCAGTAAAAACATGGAAAAAAGGACTGTTCCAGGCCCCTCGGATTAGAGGAAGCCCGAACGGTCTAATCCGGAATGCTCAGCCGCTCCGCAAGCTCCTCCGTGGCCGCGCGCGCAATCTCCTCGCACAGCGCGGCAGGAACGCTGTAGAGCAGCTCGCGCGATTGGCTGACCCTCTCGTACTGCCCCTCCATCAGCCGCGGCCCCCGCTGCGCGGCCCAGAGGTGCCTGCCGTCCTGCCACGCGCCGCAGCGGCTGCCGGGCCTGCACAGGCCTCGCCTCGGCCTCCAGCGCATGTTGGTCCACAGCCGCGTCTGCTTCCTGTACGGAGTTCCGTACTAGCAGTAGGTCACGTCCACCCAGGGCAGGCGCTCCATGAACGGCCGGGTCTTCAGCAGCCCGGTGGCCGGGTTCTCTATGACCCACATCAAGGGGTCAAAGTGCGCAATGATTTCAAGGGCGCTGAGCACCAGCGCGTCGCCCTCCAGGAGCCGCCGCGGGCGCGTCGTCAGCGCGCGGCTGTATTCCGTGCAGACCGGGCTGGCCCAGACCATGTCGAAGTGCCCCGGGAACGTCGTGTAGTCCCAGCTCCGGATGTCGCAGAGGATTGTCGGCTCAAATTTCGACACGTTGTCCAGGGAGACGACCTCCCAGCCCGCCGCCTCGAAGGCCCTGCCCACCGACTTGGTGCCGCAGAAAAGCTCCAGGAGCCTCGGCATTTTTAAAGAGCAAGATCACCGCCACTGCGACGACCAAGAAAACTCGCACGTTCATCGGACCGGACTTTATTCCTACGGATAAAAAAAGGAGCCGAGCAATGAAGCTTGCACTCGGGCTGGACGTTCAGACCAATGCCAAGGGGGGAAAGTTCATGTCCATAGAGGACTCCCATGAGGGCGCGCTGGTGTGCAAGGTGGACGTGGAGGTGCTGTGGGAGCCCGGCAACTTCCAGGACGACGGGGCCTAGAGGGTGGGAGTGTGCTTTGCGAGCAACACCAACCTGGAGCTGTGGACGGAGGAGGTGGAGCAGGGCGTCATCGACAACATGATCATCTTCCAGAAGCCCTTTCCGGGGGCGGGGGGGCGCCGCCCGCACGAGATTGAGAGCCCCGCCGGCCAGGGCGCGGTTCAGCGTGGAGCGCCCACAGGGCAAGCACGTGAAGTGCAAGATTGGACTTGGACGCTGCCTCTTCTGGGACACGCCGGCAAAACCGTGCCGAGCCCCGCGGAGGTTCGCGCGCCGGCAGGGGCCGCGCGTTTGTGGAGGCCCGGCACGTTGTCGGCTGTATGGGCAGTTGTTGGGGGCGTTGCTTTCGAGGGAAACCACCTCATGCTGGGAGCCGCCTCCAGCTGCTCGGAGCTCGTGGCCCGTGAGGCGCCCACGTACAGGTGGCGCAGCGTGAGGTGGCAGGACTCCAGGTCCAGGCGGACGCGGTTGTGGAGGGTGAGCCCCTGGCAGCTGGCGTAGGTCACTGCGTGGCTCGGCCGGGTGGCCCGCAGCAGCTCCTGGTTCTTCAGCCGCATGCCGTTGTCCAGCCTCACTCCGTCCGGCTCCACTTCCGCCACGGCCACAAAGTCGCCCTTGGGAATTTTTCCGCCGGCCCCGATGAGGCGCAGCCCCGGCCAAACCCTCATGCTCTGCGGGCTGTTTTGTGTTGGTATAAAATTATCACAACCGTTTTGGGGTGCCACCGTTTCGTGGCACCCCAAATCTATGTGGATGACGTGTGTCTCCAGCTCTAGGAGCTTTGAGGCCTCCGGCGCCAGGGCCCGGTTCGCCGCTGCGTTGACGGCCATGCGCTTGCTGTGGCTGATGACCAGCGTGGTGTCCGGCCACCCGGGCTTGGAGGGGAAGAGCTCCCTCAGCCTCGCCTTGGCCTGCTCCAGCGTGTGGCACGCCTCCTCGCCGACCCGCAGCCACTTCACGAAGTCGAAGATGCCGGGGTCGGAGCGCATGTTCTCCGTGAGCTCGTGCCTGTGCCCGCCGGCCAGGTCGCGGATCAGCTGGCTGTGCTCCAACTGCGCGCTGATGGGCCGCCCGGCCCAGGAGTCCAGCACGGCCGGCAACTGCCGGAAGTCTCCCAGCAGCAGGAACTTCACGTCGGCGTTCAGCCCCACGCAGGCCAGGTCCGCCCAGAGCGCCATGTCCAGCTGCGTGATCTCCTTTTGCGCTTCTGCGCGGAGCAGTGCGTCTTGGACACCAGGTGCACCGCCTCGCCCTGCTCTCGCAGCCTCGCCACAATGGTGCGGGCCAGGTGCGTCTTCCCGGTGCCCGGCAGGCCCGTGAGCAGCAGGGAGTTGCCCGCCAGGCAGTGGTTCACGGGGTCGTCCACCCCGTTCCACCTCCGCTGTTTGGGCGCTCCGCCTCCATGCGCGGCGCCCTGCCGCCCAGCAAAGGCTTCGTCTCTTCCACGCGGTAGACGGGCGTGCCGTCCGGGTGGCGCAGCGCCTCCAGCGCCCGCAGCCGCTCCGCGAAGCGCTTCGGAAGCCGCTGAGTCAGCAGGCAGTCCGTCTTCACCTGCGCCAGGTACCGCGGCGGCGCGTCCAGGATGCGCCGGGCCTTGGCCACCATGCAGTGCTCAAAGCCCAGCACCGCGTCGTGGATGGGGCGGTAGGTGCAGTTGCTCAGCAGCCTCCTGGCGTAGACGAAGTCCCACACCATGCCCCCCTCGTAGGCGAAGGCCTGAGAGAAGTCCGCGCCCGCGCCGTCCAGCTCGCTGCTGCTGCTGCGCACGCTGTAGACCACCTCCGTGCTACGCGCCCACAGGCCTATCATCGCGTTCACGCTGAGCTTGGCCATGTGTTCCTCGCCTTCGGGCCACGCGGCGTCCATGCGCTCCAGCGCGCGCCGCAGCGTCGCCGCGCCCACGTGGCTCCGCGCGGAGATGCCCAACACGATGTGGTCCCAGCGGCAGACGCCCAGGTCCAGCATCGCGGCCAGCGAAACCTTCGGGTACCAGCAGGGCCCCACGTACGGCAACAGATTCAGGCAGGACTGCCTCGCGTCGCAGCAGCCCTCCACAAAGCCCAGGTCCGGCAGCACGCCGTCCACGAGCTCAACGCCGTCCGCCGGGCACAGGATGGGCAGGGGGAAGGGGGCGTTGGCCAGCCCGTTGCGCCTGCAGCGCACCACGTCCACGCCGACGTACGTGCTGTCCTTTGCGCACGTCTGCGCCTCAAAAACCAGAGGAGGCAGCTTGGGGCGGGCGTACTCCATGACGCCGGGGGCCACGCGGCTCTCCAAACTCGTGGGCTGCGCGCTCTCTCTCAGCGTCTTCTCGCTGTGGCAGTCGCCGCACAGCGCCTGCAAAATCTGCACGCTGCCCGCAAAGGCCTGCCTCACCGGCACCAAGTGGTCCAGCTCGCAGGTGCCGGCCGTCAGCCCGCAGCCGCACAGCGCGCACTTGCCGTCCTGCGCGGCCAGGGTCTTCTGCCTCTCCGCCGCGCCGGGCACCTCCCGCTTCGCCTTGAGCAACTTCAAAAAAATCTCGTGCGCCAAGCCGGCCAGGCGCTGGCCCCTGTACTCCTGGTTGAGCGCCTCGCACCACCTCCGCAGCACCTCGTGCTCCTCCGGCAGCTCTCGGATCCTGGTGCCCCGCCTCAGTCTCAGCCCGCAGTACTGCGCCGGGCTGCTGATGGCCACCTTGGGGCTCTCGCCGGCGGCCATGAGCTGGCGCCGCGCCTCCGCAGGTCCTCGCACCAGAACAGCCCCGGCTGCACGTCCGCGGCGTCAAAGCGCATCCACTCTTGGATGGGCGGCAGGGTCTGCCTCGCCTCGCCCCGGTAGAGCACGCGCGCCTGCCGCTCCAGCACCCTCTTCACGGCCCTGTACATGTAGCAGTGCCCGTCGAAGGCCAAGAAGCAAACGGTGCGGTGCTCCTTCAGCGCCGGGTCGTAGCTGTCCACGAGGTCGCCCTGCGAGCTCAGCACGCGCAGGGGGGCGTTGCGCCACACGCAGAACTCTCGCACCTCCTCGGCGGAGATGCCGAGGCGCCTCCAGTCGTGGCGCAGCATGGCGTCGAAGTCCGCGCACACCTCCTCCACGCTCAGCTGCAGCAGATCGGCCAGCTGCCGGGGCACGCAGAGCGGCTTGTCCTCGAAGGCGCTCGGCAGCACGTCCTCCTCGCAGGGCAGCTGGAAGCTCACGCTCCTCAGGCCCCTCATGCGCTGGCGCAGGAGCGTCTCCACCTCGGTCCTGGAGTTCCTGTAGTGCGTGCTCTGGGTGCTGACCCTCGGGGTCGAGGAAGTAGGTCTCGTCCGAGAGCTGCAGGATGGGGCCGCCCGGGTCTCCCAGCGAGGCCTCCACCTGCTGCCTGACCCGCTGCGCCACCTGCTCCTCCGTGAGGTGGGCCGGGTGCCTCGTGGCCCCGCCCAGCTCATTCACCGGCAGCCAGTCCCTGCGCTCGTAGTTCCGCCCGCTGCGCCGCCTGCCCCGGATGATCACCGGCACGTGGAACAGGTACTCGTAGTACTTGTCGCGGAAGAAGCCCTTGCCCAGCTTGGTCAGCCGGTGCTCTCCGCCCTGCAGGGAGCGCACGAGCTTCTTCCGCCCGTTGCGCAGCAGGATGTAGTCGTTGGGCCCCTCGCGGATGAGGGGCTGGTTGTAGTCGAAGTCCTTGCTGGGAGGCCGCAGGCCCAGGTGGGTGTAGTAGTGCTGGCCCGCCCGGGTCAGCTGCCCGTCCGCGCGCGAGAGCAGCGCGTAGGCCCCCGGGCCGCGCCGCAGGTTCAGCACGACGGCACCATCCGCCCCCGTGCGAGCCCGGGCGCCGCCGTCCGCGGCCTCCGTGATCTGCTGTCGTTGTCTCGCCCAACTTGCCATTCTTTTTTTACGGGTCCAGTTTTTTTTGCCCGGCCGCGCATTCTCCCCGGGTATACCTGCACGTATACCCGGGGAGAATAGCTTTTCGCACGGTTTTGCGCTACTTGTGTGCGTCGTCGTGCGAGTCAGCTTCCGGGGTGCGTTCAAACGGGTTATCAGGCCGTCAGAGCGTTTTCGCGGCGGGCGGGCTGGTGCCTGTAGGGTTTAAACACAGCTGGCTTTCAACAAGCAACTATTTGCTCGAGAAGCAAGCTCTGCGACGGCGACTCTCTCCGAGTGCGAGCGCGAGGCGCGCGAGGCGGCAGCGAACCTGGTGCTGTCTACCGTCCTTCCGCACTCCGTGAGAATGAGGACTCGCGCGCTCGAGACCCTGGACAACATGCGGGAGATACTGTCCTACGACAGCATCGGCTGCAAGCAGGCTCTGCCCATCTTTGAAGAACTCGTCAACGCCGGCCAGGAGCCCGTGGGTGAAGACTACCCGCCGACGGAATTGGAGCCTGGTAGAGTGGTTGGATCGCCGCGCAGCCGCCCCGGACGCTCCGCCCGTGAAGCCTCAGTCTCCGCGCCAGCCCATTTGCCTGAGCGTGAAGAGGAAGGCGAGCGACCAGCCGGAGAGCGACCAGCCGGAGAGCGAGCCGGAGAAGCCGGAGGTAACCACTTTGTTGCTGCCAAGGGCCGAGCCGCGAGAGGATTTCATGAGGAACAACGCCGCTCCCATCTTCCACAGCAGCAACCACGTTCTGGTTCCCTGTGAGTTCCGCCACACAGGCCCGGGTGTGTCCGAAGCAGAACTGCTGGAGTGCCTTTACAGGGTGGGGGACGACAAGTACCAGGGCAAAGGTTGCGCTTGGATGGCGTGGCGCCTCGTGGGCCAAGCTCAGCTTCGACCCGAAAGAGGGGCAAACTTGTGGGTCTTCTTCCACAAGCCCACCATGAAGCTGCTGCCCCATCCTCCGGCGTCCACCCAGCTCTACAAGCTTGGCAAGGGGAAGCTTCAAGATGTCGTGAAGCTGATGGCCAACTGCTTGGAGCAGAAGGGGACCATGCGGGCCATGAGTCGGGGCGAGTACGACGGCCTTGTTGCAGCAAACGAACCTCCGGCGCCAGAGTTCTCCCCTCGACGGGTTTTGAAGAACTACGGCGATATGACGACGTCCGAGTTCCAGAGCCATCTCATCAAGCTCGACACGACCTTCCGAGGCGACAAGGCCTTGAACACCGGCAAGCGCCCGCCGAACAGTGAGGCCGAGTTCGTGCACTTGCAGAGCAGGGCCCTCTTGCAGCTCCGCAAGCAACTCCAGGACGACCAGTTGCAAACGGAGAGCCTGCTGGTGTCGCGCCATCGCCAACTTCTGATGACCGACTTCGTCATCAACGAGAGCACCGTGAACTGCTGGTGGTACAACCCCGAGGTCCACCAGAAGCAGCCACTGGACTTTTTCGAGGCCTACGGGCGAGCTCGCGACGAGCGAAGGACTCTGATCTTCTACGGAGACAGCGGCAAGGGGAAAACTACCCTGGCAAGTTGCCTGGCAGCCATGGTGGCCCGCGACGTGGGTCTGGACGAGTTCGTCATGGTGTCCAGCCCGGACATGCTGCGATCCGCGGTCGAGCGCAGCCTCCTGCGCGACGAGAGGCCTTTGCTCCTGGACGAGCTTCAGATCAGCAGCAGCAACATCGGCGCCCCAGGCGGGGGAGTGGACACGCTGAAGCATCTCCTCGGTCTGTCGCCCGACTTGCCAGCCACCATCAAATGTCGCTACAACGACGTGAAGGTGCCTGCGGAGACGTTCAGGATCATCACGGTGCAGGACCTGGCGAAACTCCACCACAGCTTGGGCGACATGGCAAAGATTTGCCCTCCGGACCTCATGCTCGACGGGTTTGAGTGGCGCGCTCGCCCGCTTGAAAAGGTCTTTGACGCGGACACGCGCGCGGTGCTGAAGCGCTGCATCCTCGTGGAAGTGACGGCGCAGTGTGTCAAGGACTCTGTGCGCGAGAAGCGAAAGTTCGGGTCCGACAAGGCGACCTCCGTGGCGGAGAGTTTGAGGGCCTTGTACAACGGCCAGTAATTCGCGACACGGGGGCCTGCCTTTTGAGGGCACAGACCAGGCAGAAGCCCGACCGAACGCGTACAGATCGTTGCAAGCCCCCCGCTCCACTGCACCCTTGCCGCACGTGCCTTGCCCAAAGACGCACAGTTGGGCGACGCGCTGCAATATGACCCGCTCCACTCCCCCCCAGCTCCATGCTGTATGTGCTATATGGCCCCCAACCCGCTGAGCCTCCACTCTCACCCGGGTCCATGCTATATGTACTATATGTGCTATATCTCACAAGGCAACCCACCGAACATCCACTCTCCCCGCATTCCTTGCTATATGTACTATATGTGCTATATCTCACAAGGCAAGCCACTGAACATCCACTCTCCCCCGGGCTCCTTGCTGTGTGTACTATATGTGCTATATCTCACAAGGCAAGCCACTGAACATCCACTCTCCCCCGATTCCATGCTATATGTGCTATATGTGCTATATGGCCCCTATATAGCACATATAGTACAGATTTCGCGCGTGCAGAATATATAGCACATATAGTACATATAGCAAGGAGCTGGGGGAGAGTGGATGTTCAGCGGCTTGGCGTGTCAGACCCATATAGCACATATAGCACATATAGCAAGGAACCCGGGGAGAGTGGATGTTCGGTGGGTTGCCTTGTGAGATATAGCACATATAGCACATATAGCAAGGAACCCGGGGAGAGTGGATGTTCAGTGGGTTGCCTTGTGAGATATAGCACATATAGCACATATAGCAAGGAGCCGGGGGAGAGTGGAGGTTCAGCGGGTTGGCGTCCATATAGCACATATAGCACATATAGCATGGAGCTGGGGGGGAGTGGAGAGCCAAACCCAGGGACATTTGTGCGGTTTCGCGCCACAAAATGCGATTACTCTCGTCCGTACATCTATGTACGCACTGGAGTAATAGCTCGTTTTGCACGGTTTTGCGCGGTTTGCCCATGCCAGCCCCGCTTTGATTGGTTCGCCCAACCCGTTGGTTTCCCCGAGGACCCCAAACCCAAGGAGCTGAGCAGGCTCCGGGAATTTCCCCAGCCTGCGCAATGCCTAAAAGCCAGTTTTTTCGCTCGATCAGGATCAGGCAATTCCAACTTGAGTGTGATCAAAGTTTTTTTTTGCGCCAAAAGGGGCTTGCTTCAAGCTTCCGCGGAAACGCGGAGGCCTGAAGAGTGCCTCAAAAAACCATTTTCAAATTAGTCGAGGGTCCTGGGCCTCGGAGGCGCCAGGAAGTCGTCCAGCTGCCTCACAGCCGCCGGCCTGCCCCGTCTCGTCAGCCGGCCCGCCGCGTTGCCGCTGCCCTGCGGCGCCGGTCGCAGGTACTCCGCAACGCCATTGCCGTGGTGGAGGGGCATCCAGACGCTGAAGAAGGACCTGGCCACAAGGGTGGCGCGCAAGGGCGGGCAGTGGAGCGACCACTTCGAGCGGGCGGCCGGGGCCTACAACGCGCGGCCCCACGAGACGGTGCACGGCGCGCCCGAGGACGTGGAGAAGCAGCCGGCCACGGAGTTTAGGGTCCTCCAAGACAACGCCGACAAGTTCCAGCACAACAAGGACCTCACCGAGCGGCGCGTGAAGGCCCGTGGAGGGGACGCAGGGCGCCTTTCCGAGCGACGGACGAACGCGGCCGAGGAGCTTCAAAACTCAGTACGGCGACGTGCGCAGGCTGGGGGGCGTGGCTCCATGGACGTCCGCAGCACGGGCTGTACCGCGGGCAGCTCTCCCGGTCCAGCGTGGCGAACTCGTTGCCCAGGTCCGTCGTGACCACGAAGTTCCCGTCGTCCCCCGTCAGCTCCCGCGCGGCGCGCTTGGTGGCGCGGCCACCGTCTCGGCGTTCTTGTTCTGCAGAGGTTCCACGGCGGCCTCCCGGGTGAAGACGTCCATCACCACCAGGCCGTACTTCGTCTTCCCCCGCGTGTTCTGGCTGAAGTCGATGAGGTCGGCCTGCAGCGGTCGCTCGGCGGCCGACTTGCCCAGCGCACGCGGCCGGGGCGACTGCACCTGCCGGCCCACGTCGGCCTTCACCCCCCCCCCTCCCCCCCCCCCCCCCCCCCCCCTTTGCGCCTCGCCTCGAAGGCCATGGCCTGCGTCACGTCGAGGTCGCGCTGCCGTGCGAGTTGGTACAGCTTCCGCGGGTCCCTCACGTTGAAGTCGTTGGCCAGGTCCCTCAGCGCCTCCATTTAGCTTTGTTGCCCCAAAAAGGGGCCTGTTCTAGCGTCCCTGGACGCAGTGAGGCCTGCACACACCTACTTCTTGCCCCCAAAGAGGGACTATTCAAGGTTCCCTGGATGCAGGGAGGCCGGAACAGGCCTCAAAACCAGTTTTTTTTTCTACTTGTTCTTTGGCCCCCGCTGGGCCTGCCACTCTTCCACCTTGTCCAGCCGGGCCTGGAAGCCCTTGCGCACCCCCCACAGCACGCTGGTGAGGTGAGAGTAGTCGAGAGTAACCATTTCCGTGCCGTCGCTCCACCGAGCAATGCCCGTCAGGTTCTTCCACTTCGCTCCTGAGAAGTCGTTGGAGGCGAAGCCCAGCCTCAGGTCCTCGTTCATGTCCGGGCGCTTGTACTGCTTGGCCTCCACGGAGTCGAAGAGCTGCTTGAGCTCCGCCACGTCGGCCTCGGCCATCTCCGTCTTCACCCGGCCGTCCGACAAATTCGTGAAGCTCGTGTTGCAGACCACGTTGCCCGTGTTGCCCGCGATCACGAGGCAGCCGGGGTTCCTCTGGTTCGTGGTCAGGGACAGCTGCGTGGAGAGGATCTTCGTCTGCACCAGCGCCTCGTCGTTGATCATGATGAGCTCGCACTGGTGCGCCCCGCCGTCCCGCTCCAGGAAGACCCTGGCGCTCTGGTTGCCCAGCAGCCGCAGCTCCGGGCCGCTGTCGGGGGGCCGCGCTGTTGTTGGACACTTGCAGCTTGCTCCAGCCCGCCCAGTTCTTCGTCAGGAAGTGTTAAAACCCTCTAGGCCCCGTGCCGAATTTGGGTAGCTGTTCTGAGGTCCTTGTTGGTGTTGCTTCCCAAGTTCCATTGATCGCCATTTGGCTCAAGACACAATTGAGGTTCAAGATCTGATGTGTGACTGCGCACATACGTGACGGGCATTAAGAGCAAAACAACTGCTTGCGCTGCATTCGTCAGGACCACTGTCGTAACTATCATTCCTTCTTCCATACAACGTTTACACGGGTTCGGCTATAACGGCATCGTCCGTATACACCTTTCTACGTGGTTGGTATTAAAGCTTGAGGGTTCGGTGCACAGCGTCCCACGGGACGTCACCTTGCCGTCTCTTGACAGGTTATCAGCCGTAGCTACAAGCTCTACACTGGACTGGGAGACAGCTGGTTTATTGCGGGTACAGGGACAATAAAGGAACGATAACCTACACAGTACAATGGCGTCTTCGGCGAGCCCAAGTACTGCAACTTTTGGGAACAGCAGATCAGAGGGATCCAATGGATTGATGGCTCTTCCTGCGGTGATGGATATGGTTGCAGATTCACAGGATGAACCTGGGAGCGGAGGTTCCGCGCTATTCAGCGACTTATCTACTCCCACAAGATCATGGAAGCAGATCGATGTTCATCAGGAGTCGAAGAAAAGAGAATCCCCACCGAGAAGATCATCATCTTCGCCTGCGACACCACGGACGTCGCAGAGGGGCGTGAGATCGACATCGAAGGGTGGGAGGTCAAAATCACCCACCAGTGCAGATTTTCGCGCCGTGATCAAAGAGAAGAATAAGATGGAGGTGGAGATCGGGGAATATCAGAAGACACTTGATGAAATGTCGGCAGCAATGGCGAATCTTAACCAAGAAGACTATGGAAGCACCATCCGGATCCAGGGGCTGGAAAGACGATGCGAGATTGCCAGCAAGCAGTCGGGACATCTAGTGAGTCACCACCAACACCACATGGCTGAGGCATGGCGCAAGTTTGAGGAAGAAGCTCAACAGATGCGCAAGGTGGAAATGAACGCATTTCAGTACGGGGAGAAGAAAGACATGGTGTCGAATATTATGATGCAACAGATGAGGCAAGCTGAAGGAACTATCATGGAGCAGAAGCGGGAGATTGCATTGATGAGATCCTACATGGCAAGCGAGAAGTCGGCCGCGCAGGAATCAGCTATTCGTGCAAATCAGATACACCGTGAGGCTTCACAACAGATATCAGCCTATCAGCAACAGATCAGAGGCATAGAATCTTCTACATCTATCGAGAAGTTCAACGAGGAGGAGATGGTCCAAAGTCTGAAATCACAGTTGGAGCATGCACTTGTCAAGCGCCCCGAGACGTACTCTTTGGAGGACTCCAGGGAACAGCTGATGACGAGGCTGAATGACGTTACAGTATTTGCGGAACAGGAATCGAAGAGAGCAGATTGCCTGCTTCGCGAAAAAGAAGAGATCGTCAAACAGTATGAGTCCGACGTGTCGATGAAGGACCAGATGATTGCTGTCGAAGGTGGTCATCGTCAGGTTGCGATCTTGGAGTTAGCCCAGGTCAAAGAAGAGAAACAAGAGGAACGGTGCACGATGGACGAGAAGTCGAAGGAGGCTGAGTACTGGAGATTGACAGCTAAGGGAATGTACGATGAGTACCTCGAGGAGATGCATGAGCTTCAGAGACAACTGAAGAAAGAGAGGCGACGCTCAAGCAAGAAGAGAGTTTTGTACGCCAACTCGATGCTGACAACGAGGAACTACGTGCACACAAGAAGCTGGAGACACAGGAAGCCTCCAGCAGCAAAGATGGACATCGTGAACGAGCAGTAGTGAAACGCGCTGAGGGAGGAACCCAGGCTAATTCAAATAGGATAGACAAGAAGGTGGCTGGGTCAGTCACGTCATCGTCTTCAAATCAAATCCCTAATTCGTCGCTGATGCCAGGTTCGATCCTCTTTCCGTCTTTCGGTGATCCAATGATCGATGTACACCTATCCCAGATGCAAGGGGTTGTTGGGCATGTCCCACAATCCACTACTACGACTGGTGGTGGGGATGGAGGGGGAAACAACGGTACTACGCCCCCATTGGATTACGGTGGATTCCCGCCCAATGGGAATGGGCAGGGAGCGGGTCGACGTCAGTTGAGCCTCGCTGGTGGCGGAGGAGGACCTCCGGATGATCCACCCGATGATGAGGATGAGAATGACGACAACGAAGGAGATGAGGAAGACGAGGAAGAAGAAGAGGAAGAAGACGATCGGACACGGAGGAGACGAAGGAGATCGAGAGATAACCGAGAGATCAAGAATGATCGACCGAGAATCTCGAGGAATGAGGCCGAGAGAGTATCTATTCCGGCCTGGCCAAAGATCCATCAACTTGACACCTGGAAGATGCAACTGCTGATGAATGTTCTGAGCGCATGTGCAGATCCAGATACCGACGCATGGACGAAATGGCTGGAGCAGGCTCTTGGGTTGAACCCAGACCCGGATTTGCTTAGCGATTCAGGTGGCGACAGATTTGCTACGATAGATATTAAGATGGCCATGGGCATGCAGAACATGCTGAAACAAGCACCTGACGAAGCCAAGGACGTATACCTCGATGCTACACGACACTCTGAACTACGACATCAACAAGGGGTGATCGTGATGGGACGAGAGTTGGTGGCATTAGTTATGCAATCATTCAGAACTTCCGATAGAACGGATCTTGTCTACCACATCGAGCATTTATTCAACCTTGACTTTCCTGGCGACAAGAACTTGGTCATGTTCAGGAACAAATGGTATGATTTGCTGCTGAAGATGAGGAGCGAGGACAGACCCAGTAAGCTGGCTCTCAGAGACATCCTTTACAGGAAGATTAAAGGGAGCAAGAAGATGGAGTTCGGCCTCAATGCCTACCATAGACTACCGGACAAGCATCCTCAGAAGACGTATGAATTCTTATTGGCGTTGATCGACTATCAGATCAAGGCAGATCGGGAAGACCTGATGCTCGACTTGAAGGAGAAATCGGTCAAGTCGATGATGAAGTCAGGCGGGAAGGATGCGGCTCCAGCAACTGGCAAACAGGAGAACCAGGGTGGCAAGGGCAGAAAGGGGAAAACCGGTGGACCTGATGCCGCTCCTGTGCTCCCAAAAGCCAAAGCAAAGGGCCACGCTGGCAAGAACGGCAAGTCCGACGGTGCCAGCGACAGAGGCAAGAGTCCGGGCGGAAGCAAGGATAACCCCTGCTGGTACCACTTCAAATCGGTGAAGGGGTGCGTGAAAGGGAATGAATGCACTTTTTCCCACAGCAAGAAGACGGAGCATAAGTTGGAGAGCATGTCCAAGGGGAAGGGAAAGGGCAAATCCAAGTCCAGATCATCGTCACCAAAGAGGGATGATGGAGCATGCTTCGCGTTTCAGAAGGGGAAGTGCGATAGGGGAAGCGCTTGTAAGTACAGGCATGAGCTCATCAAGAACAATTCAGCTCCAGCAACGTCAAATGACAAGGCGCAAGCCAAGTCGAAGGCTACCGCCAAAGCTGCAGCGCCTGCCATTGCGAGGAGGGCCATCGCAATGCCCGCGATAGTCCTGAAGCAATCGGCTCCTGCAGGGAAGGTAAGCTTCAAGAAGGACGTTGATCAGGTCGAACCGGACGAAGCCGAGACTGTCTACCACGAGCACGATGACGACGCGATGAGCGAATCATCGAGATGGTCTGGCGAGTCCGAGATCCCCGAGAAAATGGTGTGGTTCAAAGAAGTGCTCGACGTCGACGAGAATGGGGAGATCACCTACCTCGAAGACGAGAGAAGGCAATGGGAACGAAAAGGGGAATGGTACGGTTATGAGGACAATGAGAATGAGCCTTATCAGTACGTGTACGTCGACGTGAAGAAGTTCAAAAGCAGTGATCATCGTGAATTATCAGCCTATCAAGTCCAACGATCATTGATACGTGCGAAGATACTGAGAGAAGTGGTGGATGATATATACAAGAAGCACTACTTCCCGGTGACCAAGGAAAGCAGCATAATGTTCGAGTATGATCGGAACAAGGACGAGATCAAGGAATCGGCTGTCGACTGGAAGAAGAAGCATGGTATGCCGAAGAACGTTTTCGCCATGTCGACGTGCATCAGCAAACGGGTGAAATGGTTGATGGACACCGGATGTGGTCATGATCTCATTGGAAGAGCCAAGGCGAAGAGCCTGGGTGTCGACATCGTGAAAGATGACGACGAGATCGTGTTCCAGACCGCGAATGGTTCCACTTCCACATCGGATGTGGCCAAGATAGTCGTGGACGAGTTGGACGAGACTGTCGAGCCGCATGTATTGGATGAGACACCCACGGTATTGTCAGTGGGGAGGAGATGCATGAAGATGGGTTATGCATTTCACTGGATGCCTGGTAAACTACCTTTCATGGTTAGGCCAAAGCAGGGATTCGTGCACTTGCAGGTCAAGGACGACATCCCGTACCTAGTGAGTGATGGTAAACTTCGGAGTAACAGGCATCGCCCTACGATAGACGACCTCAAGGAGCACTTTTCGGAGGTATTGGCGATGGTAACGAACGACGAGGCAGATCAGGGAGGTGACGATGAGAACGACGTCACACCCGCCGCTGTCGGTGAGTCCGCAGAGGCCGAGGGCGAACTCCACGACGGGGCATTCGACTTCGGGCCACCCGGAGGAGCCGGTCCGGTACGTCCGCCTCCCGTGGCTGAGGAAATACCTGTAGATGTTGGGTCAGTCCCGCATCGACATGGTGATGCCGAAGCTCACGAGGAAGAGGTTGATGAAGATGATCCAGATGCCGGAATCGAAGTAGACGTGTTCGAAGGATCATCAATAAAGAGGAAAGTGGGAGTCCTCAAGAAGGACGCCAACTCCATAGCTCATTTGCTTACACACAGATACCGAAATCCCTTCTGCGAATCATGCGTCAAGGCAAAGATGAGACACTTCAGATCACGAACGGGAGCATTCAAAAGAGAAGTGAGGACGTTCGGTGACCTGGTGACGTTCGACTTTGTGACGGCATCAGGAGATCATGAAGTGGAAGGCAGGTATGCGCTCATCATCCGGGACATATATACCGGAATTATCATGGCTTATCCCTCCGCGAGAAGAGACACTGACTCAGTCGTCAGGGCCATCAAGCACTTCTGCGGGAGGAGGAAAATCAAGCAGGTATATTCGGATGACGGCCCGGAACTGATCAATGCGTGCGTGGAGCTGAAGCTGAACCACGACCTATCGCTGCCTGGACGGCCGCAGAACAATTCCCTTGCTGAAAGAACAATTCAATTCATCATTGACCAGACTTCGGCTTGTCTAGTACATGCCGGTCTACCCACGTGTTATTGGGTGCAGGCCATCACCACTCTGTGCCATCTCATGAACATCGAAGTGGTGAACGGATCGAGTGCATGGATGAGGCTGCATGGCGAGGAGTTCAAGGGCGAGAAGATACCTTTTGGTGCGCTAGTGGACTTCAAGCCGTGTGAAGCACGAGGGGGAAAGAGGGAGAAGTTCGAGCCGAGAGGGGAAACTGGTATATTTGCTGGATATGTGTTGAGCACTGGCATGCATTGGGCAAACAAGTATCGTGCTTGGGCACTTACTGCATTTGCGGGTGCAGAGCTGAACATCAAGAAGGCAAAGGTTCCACCTCGATTGAGAATGCCACATCAGACGGAGAGGATGATCCTGAAATCTCCTCTGACATTCCCAACACAACAGAAGTACAAGGTTGCCAACGAGACTTTGGAAGGAATAGAGATGTCTATCGATGCAATCGGTCTGGATGCACGTGACCGCCTGATCGAGGATGAGGAATACGAGCCTGAATTGCTGCAGAGTGACGAGAAGCGACTGCTTGACGATGAAGTCGATCAGATCGCTGGTCTACTGCTCGACGATGGCCCGGAAGTAATCGCCGGAGATCGGGGGGATCATGCAGGAGAAGAAGATGCTAGACCGAGCTCTTCAAAAGGGAAGGGAGATGGACACCCTAAGGGCGATGAGAAGGTTGTAAAGTCCGACCTTCCACACGTGTAAGTTGGACTACCTGGGGATGGCATCACGTACGTCAACGACGATGGCAAGGAGGTTAAAATCGACAAGGCCGGAAGACCGTATCCTGTCGGGAAGGATGGATTAAGGCTAATGAAGACATCGAGACCTCCGGAGTTCACTCCTGAAGAATGGAAGATGATGAGTAAATATTACACCAAGGAAGAGAAGGCCGAGGTGAAGGGCGGTGGCAAAAGGAAAGTGGAAGATCCCAAGAGTAAAGAGTCTGAGATTTCCGCGCCGGCAGAGGCACGGACATTACAGATGCCCGGTGGTAAGAGAATTCGAGCGATGCTTCGGAACCGCTGGGGTGGAATAGAATGGCAGTACAATGGGGGATTGCGGAAGAACATATCAAAGATCAAGAACCCAATGGATGGGAAGCACTTGGCTGAGCTTGAATGGGTCAGGATTGTTGTTAATCCTGTCGACGGGGTGGTTGTTCTCATGGATTCCAAACAGTCCCAAGACGTCATGAGACGAAACGTTCCGCTTGAGAAAGAATTTGAGTGTCTGGTGGTAATTTATGCCTGGAAGTTCAAGTCTGAGGAGCGATCAAAGTCGACTCCAAACTGGACGAAGGCGGTTGCATCAGTCATGGAGAGTCATAAAGAAGAAGCTGAGACAGCATCGGGGACGGATCCATCGGTCGACGAATCGACGGACCTCACCTGGTATGAATGGGAGGAGTCTGCTGAGATAGTTTCTGGAAATGTGCCACTCGCAATGCCTGCGATAGGCGAGGACGGTGAAGCCAAGAAGTACCCATCGATGCCGTGCGTGACTTCTGAGCGAATACAGCACAGAGAGAAGGCTGTGAAAGTTGTACGATTCTTCGACGCTTTAGTATCCAGGCCGGTAGGCCGGAAAGAGATGTTGATCAACCCTGATGCATTAGCATCAATGAAGAAAGAGTGGTCGGGATTAATCGACCAGGGGGTCTTCGATCTTGGCGCGGTGCGCGAATACGACGCTGTAGCCAGAGAGGCAAAAGCGAAAGGGGAAGAAATACACATGGCTCGCGCACATGGCATTTGCGCGGTTTGGGAGCTGAGTTTTCGGGGACTTTTCGAAGATCCCTGTGCACCACCTTTTCCGGCCACCCCTCCAAGCCAAACCTTGCCCCCAGCTCTCGGCGGAGACAACCCTGTGTACCTTTTTGCTCCAGGCTATCTTGTTGACCCTGTAGGAGCCCCTGCTTTCGATCGGCTTAACCCTGATCCGAACCATATCCCCGACCTTAATTTCCGGGCGGGTCACCTTGTGCTTGGCCCTGCGTTCGATGTTGCGCAGAGCAATCTCTGCCATTTCGGGGTTAGAGTAGGCGAGGTTCGGCGCCACCTGCGTGGTAGCGTGCTTCCTCCCGTTAATTTGGCTTAAGATGTCGGCCAGCATAAGGCGGATGGTGCGCTCCGCAAAGTAGGCGTGGCCCCTGGTCACCTGCTTCTCGAGGTCCCAGAAATCCATCAGCTCCTTGAACTCCCTCTTAAACTTGGAGCCGTCGTCGGAGTACACGTTGGCCGGCACCCCCAGGGCTTGGAAGACCTTCTTCATGCCTGCCGCGGTTCAGCGGCTCCGCGGCCACTTTCTTGGTAAGCGCGTCGACGGCCACCAGCATGAAGGGGTAGGGCTTGCCCCCGAAGGCCTTCATGTCGGCCAGGTCCACCTGCAGCTGGTCCAGAGGCACGAAGCTGTTGTAGCCTCTCTGCGGCCGGTCCCTCTGGAGATGCTGCGTCGCGCACCTGGGCCTGCTGCAGCGTCTGCGCTATGCTGCCGAAACCGGTGCGGGGATCCTTGTAGACGGCCTTGATGGTTCGCCTGCGGGCGTCGGCCATGTGGTTCTTCGGCCCCCGCTGGGGTGCCAGGCTTCCACCTTGTCCAGCCGGGCCTGGAAGCCCTTGCGCACCCTGGTGAGGTGAGAGTAGTCGAGGGTAGTAGTAAGGAATGTCTGCTTATACCACCCTAATTCGGTTGGATTTTTGGTCCCCAAACCCTGCAAAACAGCCAAATTCTTCAACCCGCTGAACGTTTTTCCGATGTCACCGGTCTTTGTCACCACTCCGTTTTTGGTGCAAAAAGCGCTGAAAACGGCGAACTCCGAAAAGTGCGTTTTTCGTGTCCGGCGTCAAAAGTGCTGCCTGGGCCTCCAAATTCGCTCGTTTTCCTCCGAAAACCGGCTCCAGGTGTTCGCCGTGCTTTTTCTACCCCGAAAAAACCTGCGACTTCCAGCCCGCTGAGCTTGTCACCGCCGAAGTCACCGGTCTCTAACACGTCAGCCCGCCGAGGCACAGCACAGAGTCAGCCGGGCTCTGACACGGCAGCCCGCCGAGGTGCTCCCGAGTAACACGTCAGCCTGCCGAGGTTCTTCCACGTAACGCGTCAGCCCGCTGAACTCGTCACCGCCGATGTCACCGGTCTCTAACACGTCAGCCCGCCGAGGTGCCGGGGAGGAATCGAACCTCCGAAACGTCGCTACGGAGAGCAACGCCTAAGCCATCTCACCATGGGCTCTCGTTACCTGTCCAAAACGGCGCTTTTTGGCCCAAAAACAGTCTCACTGCGATGTCACCGCTTCGTCACCGCTCTCTTTGGGGCCGAAAAGTGCGCAAAAGGCTTGGAAAAGCGAAGTCGGAAATCCGACCTCGCTCCATACCGAAGTCGGATTGGCGCCTGGTGCGGGCCTGGTGCGGGCCTGGTGCGGGCCTGGTGCGGGCCTGGTGCGGGCCTGGTGCGGGCCTGGTGCGGGCCTGGCCTGGTGGGCCTGGCGCGGGCCTGGTGCGGCCCTGGCAATCCTGTGTTGGGCACAGGATTGCTGCCTCAATCCTGCTGCGGCGACAGGATTGCTCCGGCGCGCCACACACAGGATTGCCCTGATGCAGCACCAGCAGCTCTGGCTTGGAGCTGTTCTTGCCCGAGCACAGCCTTGTGATGGAGCCGGCTCTGCTGTAGAGCTCCCAGGCCTCAGGCACATCGTTTATGCTCACGAGGAAGGGCAGGCCGCTTGCGAAGAGAGCGTCTTGGAGCTCCGAGTGGAAGGCCAGGTCATGCCCCCGCCTCCTCGTGCCATAGTAGTTCATGCTGCGGCCTGGGAAGATGTAGGGAGGGTCGGCATAGATACTGGCTGGGCAGAGCGCGTAGATGGGCCAGTGCGTCCTGGCATCGCACGGTCACGTTTGTGGGCGGCCGCTGCAGACGCCGCACGCTGCTCAGCGCCAGTGGCCGCTGCTGTGCGAAGGAGCCCCACTTTCCCGAGAAGCTGTTGCGCAGCAGGACGTACGAGCAGGCGGCCCGGCGCCCGGCGCGGCCTCTCTGAGTGCCCGGCAGGAGGCGACTGAAGTAGAAGCGCCTGTCTATCTTGCGCCCCGCCAGGCGCAGCAAGGAGCGCAGGAAGACCGGGTCTTGCTTTAAGTAACAGCGGTGCAGGTTTGCGACGGGCTCGAAGGCGTCGACGCCGCGCACCTTCAGGGCCGGACGCCGGGCTGCGAGGTAGTACTCCAGCTTTCCAGAGCCGAAGAAGGGAGAGTGAAGCACAGCGACGTCCCCCAGCAGCCGGTCCACGTGTGGGGCCAACCACGATTTGCTTCCCATGTACTTCAGCCGCATGCCAGCCTTTAGATTCATCCCGCTCTCACTGCCCGGCTTCCCAGCGTCGAATTTGGGAAGTAAGGCAAAGGACATATGGGGAAGATCAAGCTGTTTCCTACGGCTGAGTATGGCAGCAAACAGCCCTCGGACCCCGTGGTGCCCCAGGTGCCATGTACAGGTATCTTCCTCGGCCCCAGCAAGTCCGGCAAAACCGTGGCGCTGATCAGCATGATTCTGGAGCAATACCGCGGAGTCTTCGAGAAAATCTATGTCTTCAGTCCCAGCGTGAATATCGACGACAGCTGGATCCCCGTCAAGAAGTACATAGAGGAGGACCTGGGGGTGAGTACCGAACGGGAGCAAGCCTACTGGGACGAGTGGGACGAGGCGGCGCTGCGGGGCATCATCCAGAGGCAGCGCAAGATCACCGAGACATCCAAGAAGTTGGAGATGAAGAAGCTGTATCAGGTGCTGATAATCTGCGACGACTTCGCAGATAGCCCGCAGCTCCACAAACCTCACGGTGCCCTGGATACGCTCTTCATCCGCGGTCGGCGCCTCCAAATCAGCACCTGGGTCAGCTCACAGAAGCTGAGGCTCATCAGCGCGGCAGTGCGGGTGAACATGCAATTTCTCTGCTGCTGGAGGCTGCGCAACCAGCACGAGCTGGAGGCCGTCATCGAAGAGCTCAGCGCCCTGCTGCCGAAGGACAAGCTGCGCAGGATCTACGAGCAGGCGACTCGGGAGCCCTACAGCTTCCTCTTCGTCTACTACCTCAAGCCAAAGAATCAAATGTTCCACTTGCGCTTCGAAGAGCGTTTTGCACTGGAAAGAGAAGCCGATGGGAGCGGCGCTCAGCTTCCTGGGCCAGAAGCTGTTCGCTAGCTCTACGCTCATCAATGCGAGGTGCGAGAATATCTCCTGCTGCAAATCCGCGCCTACACGGGCTCCCGGCTGGCCGCCTGGATCAGCTCCAACTTCGCTACTGCCACGTACAGCAAGACCACGAACAGCCTCAGCGTAGCCTACGACGGCAACCGCCTCATTCTGAACGATCTGGAGCTGCAGCAGCAGTTCCCAGACGCTGTGGACTACCCCACCTCGCCGGGCGCCTCTCCGAGCAAGCCCTTCAGCATCGATCACATGCTAGGCCCCAGCTTCGTCTCCGGCGGGCCCTTTGGAATTAAAGTCTCTTAAGGAGAGGCGCTCACCGGGCTGGAGGCTGGAAGATCCGTCTCGGACCTTTGGAATTAAAGTCTCTTAAGGAGAGGCGCTCACCGGGCTGGAGGTTGGAAGATCCGTCTCGGGGATTTCTTGCTCCC